>WUAM01000124.1:1171971-1192814 GCA_024336885.1 Actenoides hombroni
CCTAACAAGTCCCTCCCCAGCTTTCTTGTAGCCCCCTTCAGATACTGGAAGGCCACAATAAGGTCTCCCCAGAGCCTCTCTCTTTTCTGGGCTGCAAGAGCACACTGATGGCTCATGGGAATGAACCCAGGTGGATATAAGACCATGGAAGGTGTCTGCATGTGTGGTTCATTTTAGCCTTTGGATGTCAGGATTCTGGTGTGGTTCACAGAGGGTCATTGCTCGCAGAAAAATGAAATCTTGTACAACTGCACAAAACTGCTAATTGGAATAATAAACAAAACGAAAACATCTGTCCCGTCTTGCAGATAACCTCAAGCAATGTTTAGCAACATCTGATAATTGGATACAAACCCATTCACTGAGTAATACATGTAATTCACTTCATTATCTGCTTAAAGGAATTGTATCCTTTTACATAAGCACTAGTACTTCTACAAAGTGACAGCTTAGCTGCCTGGGAAACGTGGACATTCATCTCCTGATCTGGAGCCTACAACTACAAACTTACTTCCTCGTTGTGGTGAGGCATCATGTGATGGTGTTGTGAGCAAGCAAACAACAGCCAGCAACTTGGCCACAGCCCATGTCCTGGTCACTGAAGGGTCTACAGGTCTCGCTAGTTGGCTGAGGGCTGCTCCAGAAATCTGGATGGTGCTTCTCCCCACTCCTCAGATAACTGGGGCTGTCCTGCTGTTTTCTCATGACTCCTCCATGGATCTTCTGGCCAAAGCTGCACCCCAGATTTCTGGGTTTGGGCACTCAGGCTTGTTTCTCATTACTGTTGTCTTGGCTACTGACAAGCTTTTGGCTCCCTATCTTGTTCTGTCCTCCATCTCTTTTTCCTAGTCCTGACTCCAGAGCCTTCCTCCTGGCCATGCCCATCCCTCAGTTTTCTCTTGCCTGGTCTAGTTCCAGCCTGGCTTGGTCCTCATGTCAGCTGCCACCTCACAGAATTTCTTGATGCTTGGCCTAGCTTCTAGTCGTGCTGTTCCTCCTTATATAGGTACAGCATTGTCTTTCTCAGCTTCTGAGTCCTGGTGTTTTGGGCATGTATAGGTTGGTGTGTTTGTCTGGGGATTATCTCCTGGCACCAACTTGGAATTCAGTTACTTGCCTTGAGAGGCAAGTACCCACCAAACGCAGGCATCCTGTTAACTGTTCAGTGTCTGAAACAAGAACAGATGATGTTATTTTTCTCCATTGTGTTGTTACTATAGATGTAGGCTCTCATGCTGGCTGTCACAGATGTAGACTCTTGCACCAAACAAGAGCATGTAAGAAGGAGGCTATATATTGAAAATGGGCAGTGGCTGAAAAGGTCTTCTGCCTGGGTATTTTTTCTTTGTAGAAGTTGTGATTCATCTGACCTTGTAGCTGGGTTAATTAACTCTTGGACTAACCTGTAGCACAAGGGATTCTTTTGTCTTGGAGTTTTATAAGGGCTTCTTCTGCAATCTATCCTGTTGTCAGAATTACAGACTAAGGAGGTGGCAGAGTGCTCCCTGTAGGTACCCGGCATCCAGCAAAGCTCCATAATATGGATCATCAGTTCAATTCAGCCTTGGGGGGAAGAAGGAAATGAAGTACTTCTGGGGACAGCAGTTCCTGACCTTGGTTTCCTAAATAAAGCTGAACTTCTAGATGGGAGATCACTTTTTGTGAGGAAAGAAATGAAAACTCAGAAGCAAAGTTTTTTGTTGTTTATGCAGTAATGCATCTCTGTAAAAGATGCAGGGACCAAGGCCTTCAGAAACAGCTTTTATCATACCTTCAGAGCAATGAGAGCCTCTTTTGATTTGCTTTTGGCACAAAGCCTTTTTTGTCTGGAACTTGCAGCCAGTTCTTCAGCACCTTTGAAAATCAGTTGAGGGTGACAGGTCATTATAACTTTCCATCAGTTTAAATCTGCCTGATGGGACATTTGTCAGCCTCTGTGTGATGAAGTGTGGGCAGACTCACAAGGATAATTAGGTACCTAACTCCCAGTTATTTCTGTGGGCCTTAAGCATCTGAAAACCTTATTTGAATTTAAGCTCACAGAATCAGAATCAGAGCATGATAGGGGTTGGAAGGAACCTCGGAAGATCATCTAGTCCAACCCCCCCCTGCCAGAGCAGGATCACCTAGATCAGGGTGACGGAGCTCACATGGTGATATTCCTGTTCCCAGCTCAGAAGTATCCAAAAAGTCTTATCTTAGCACAAAGGCCAACAGTTGGCTCTTCCAGATTTGGTTGTAGGTTGTCAGGCCCAAGGCTCAATGTGGTATCTTGGGTGATTAATTTCAGCCACATCCTCCTAGACCTCCTTGCTCTGCAAAGCAGTGGTGCCACAGTTACAGCCACTGCTTTTAATTCATGCTTGGAACCACAGACACCAGCACATGCAGGGTTGAAAGGCAACGTTGAAAGCATGTGTCCCACTGCTGTTGATGTGTCGATAGCAAACATAATGATACTAGGGATCAGGAAGAGAGCAAAGCACCTCCAGAGATGCTAGTCTGCTACCTTATGCTACCACTGGCTTACAAGAGGAATCATTTCTCTGCTTGCTTTTCATTCAGTAGGAAGGTGGAGTTGGTGGTGGGATGTAGCTAGGAGAGTAGAGGTCAATAGGGCTGTCTGTGACCAAATTGTGAATCAGAATCTTAAAGGTCAGGACAGAGAGGGAACTCTTTAAACCGAGTCGTGATGGGGAAGGTAGGTGGTGAGGAGTGAGGGAAGGCAAATAATTCTGGGTGTATGCTGAAATGACAGGGTTTGGGTTGCTGAGCCACATGGAAACGCCCCCAAGGGCAACACTCTGGTGTGGAAGCACCCATGGGTGTCTTTGATCAAGAGGAAGCAGTGAGCAGTGCCTCCTCAGCTATCAACATTGCCACCTTGCTGAAATTTCTCCAAGGTGTGGAGGAAAACAGCCCAAACTGTCAGTGATGTTAAAAGCTGAGGCATGAACCTTCTTCGACCAACTTGGAGACAGTGAGTTTCCAGAGCCATTTTGGCAGTAAACTTGGCAGCATGAAGCCATGTCAACGGGGAAGGAGACCTGGCAGAGTGCCCCGTTGGGAGTGCTGGTAGGAATGACCTCTTGCCAAACATCTTGTAGACTTTCTTGGTGGCAGTCGTGCCAGTTGTATTCTCCGTGGCAACTCTGCCACAGGAGTGACAGCTGAGATGCTTCTTGTTTTGTCGTGAAGGGAGGAAGCGTCTGTCTGGTTTGCGTGCCGTGGGAGAGATGGGTGCCAGTGTGAGGTGAATCTGGGACCAGGGAGAGCTAGTTTGTGAAGAGCTAGTACCAAGAAGTGGGACAGCCATACCTGCTTTCCTGAGGAAAGGATTTTCTAAAGGAGCTAGTAGGAGCCTGGTTCAGTTTTCTCTTGTGCTAGAAGATTTTGGTGAGTGTCTGTGTTCCCAGTGAGAAAACCAGCTTATAATGGTGTGTCACCTGCATAGGCATTTTATACAGCAGAAGCCTCACTAGTGGGTGAAACCACAATGCTCTGGATTTTTAACTTGGCTAAAACGATACGGAAATCAAAGCACAGATGGAAAGATGACTGAATATTTTGGCGTTTGGAAAGTCTGGCTTTTAACCTTTGGTGTAATTGCAAAACAAAGTATTTTTTTGAAATTTTGAGGGTTTTTTTCGCTTTAAACACCATTAGAAGCCTCTAGTTTTGAGTGCCTTCCTCTGTGCCAGTTTGTGCATGGTAATGGACTATGTCAAGTGCTCCTTAAGAGAATCTGTCTTCATTGTTTTGCTCTTCATTAATTGCTGCCGTTGTGTTTTGTTTTCTTAATGGGTGCTTCTGCCTGACTGCTCAGATGTCTGGAAGCAAAGGCATGATATTTAGGAAGACTCTGTCTAGGAATGATCAGAGAAGCAGGCTGGCTTGGGCATGGGGAACAGTGAAGTTCATTGGGACTCTTCAGCTGGGAAAGGAGATGGCTTAGAGGCATTAGAAGTTTTTGAAATCATGAATGGCATAAAAAATAGGAAAAAAATAATAGGTTCATTGTATTGTCCCTTATAAGAACTGAACGAGGTCCTAAACAAACAAGAGGAGGCTCATTAGACACATTGGCTAGCAGAGCTCTGTGATTCCTTGCCAGAGGATGTTGTGGATGTAATAAGCTTACCTGAGCTGAAGGGGAGACTGGAGAAGTCCATATAAGAAAGTTATTGATACAGAAATTGCAGTTGTCTCTGAATTTGACCCCTGGATCCCATGAATTTGACCCCTGGATCCCATGAATTTGATCCCTGAATCCCATGAATTTGACCACTGGATCCCAAGGAGTTGGAGGTAGGCAAGATATGTTTGCTCTGGTCATTCTTAAACATCCAGTAATGGCTAATGATGAAAAATAATGATACTGGGTTAGTTATCCCTTCTATCCAGCCCTGCATGCTCATAGTATGGTGTGTTCTTATGTTGGGGCTGAGTCAAACAGTGCTGGTTTTGATTTCTTCAGATCTATGCATGGATTATAGTGTCACACTGAATAAATTTCTGCCTATTGTGTTGCCAGTGTTTGGTTTGAGAAGGTTCTTCTATTCTTCAGGGCATCAGACAAGGAACGTCTTGGACAGGCATGAGGTATAGTGCCTGTTTTGGAGCCAAATATTACAACATTTGCTGCTAGAACTTGGTACATGTATAGGAGGTTTCAGGTGTGCCTGCCCATTCCCAGACGCCACAGGTCTCCAGTGCATCTGGAGAAGAACAGAATGATTTACAGATTGCATGGCCTGAAGCATCAAGTGAAAAAACAACTGTTTTGACACGCTGGATACTAGGCTGCAGGTTTTCACTGTTTCTTACTTCGTTTGAGAGCTTCACCATTGGAAGGAAAAAGGGCTCCTCAAAAACAGAACCACCCAGAGGGCACAAACTCATGTTCATCTCTCTGCAGGATGCCACATACAGCTGCATTTGTGGGAACTCTGTGTTCCTTTTGGGAAGCGTGACTGGAACACGCAGAGAGTTCTAGAGGTTCTGCTTTTCACTGCGAAGCCTGATACGTTGCTCTCTTTTTTTTTCCCATTTCCATGCCAGGGATGTATTTCCACAAGGTCTCCCTGACGAATATGCCTTTGTAACTACCTTCAAATTCCGGAAGGCTTCCAGGAAAGAAGACTGGTATATTTGGCAGATCATTGACAAGTACGGCATACCGCAGGTATGAGGCCCTTTGCTGCCAGCAAGAGCTGCCTTGTTTCTCTTTCGTTGCACGAACCAGCTTTCTTGCCTAAAACTCCCACTCCTTTTTTCCTTGGGGACTAGTAAAAAATCCCTTTCCCTGTCTTTCAGTTCATTTTGCTGAAAGTCCTTCACCTTTAATTCAAGCCCTGAAGGAAGGTTTGCATAGGCCTTGATTGTCGTTAGCACGCAGATTAGCTGCGCTCGTTGGAAAGGGGGAGAAAAAGGTACCATCCTTGCTCTTGAAACCATTTTTGGTGGGGTTTTTTGGTTGGTTTTTTTTTTTCAGGTAGTTCTGTTTAGGGAAAATATTTTGCCTGTTTGGAAAAAGGTTGCCACAGATGTCCCTCAGAGCAGTGAGCTATGTCACGTTTTTGCATGGACTTGTGAATATCATTCAAAGGCATTATGGGTTCCTAACCTAGGACGTGGTTCTAACACCTGTTATTGCTCCACAACCCTAAAGTCCTGAATGCTACAGAATTTGATCTAATGATTTTTGGCAAGTACTCTCAGGTTCTCAGAAGAAAAATACCATAAGACTGTAATAATCATAGAACAGTTCCAGCTGGAAGAGACCTTCAAGATCATCAAGTCCAACCTTACTCCCAGCCCGATCAAAAACCACTACACCATGTCCATAAGCACAACATCTACCTGGCTTTTAAACACCTCCGGGGATGGTGACTCCACCACCTCCTTGGGCAGCCCATTCCAAGGCCTGACAACCCTTTCTGGAAAGAAATGCTTCCTGAGATCCAGCCTGAACCTCCCCTGGGTCAACTTCAGGCCACTTCCTCTTGTTCTGTCACTTGTCATGAGGGAAAACAGACCAACTCCCACCTCACTACACCTTCCCTTCAGGACTTACGACGTCCTTCCTCACAGGGAGGATAAACATTTAGTTTTAATTTTAAGTCCCTGTCTCAATAAGCCAACATCTATCCCTCTATAACAAGTAGAAAAGTTGAGTATCAAAGCCATAAAAAAAGCCTTGTGCTCAAAGAATTCTGCTTTCTGAATAGCAAATACCTTTTAAACTGCTTCTTCCCTCAAGACTGCATCACAGGACACGTATCTGCAGTTGCCAACTCACACAGCCAACAATTAGCTGAGATGCTGCCCTAAATACTGCAACACAAAAAGCATCGCTTTCCCTCCAGAATTATAACCACTCTTAACACTGGGAAATCACGTGCAAAACACCCCACGATGCCCCAGTTCAAAGATGCTGAAAAACTGTGGGAGGTAAAAGGTATTGCTGCCAGACAAGCGGACTTCTCTCAATCACAACAAGATAAATTAGTTTGGCTCTTGAAGGAGCGATACCAGCTGCAAAGACAGTGCAGATGAGAAGAGCACAAGATCACTGCGTGCTGCATTGTGGTTCCAGGTCACCCACTGCCACAAAATACGTTTTTCTCCATATTGTATCACTTACCTGAGGGCCGATCAGACCATTGATTCCTGGAAATCCTGGTTCTCCCTTTTTGCCCTGTGTGTTCAAAAGAGGAGTAAATATTAGACGCTGGGACAAAGACCACTACAGACTTCCCAAAGCCTTTCACCCCAAACTTGGTAAATCACCATAATACACAAACCAACAAAGAATAGAAACGAAGGCAGCAGACACCACCTGGATGTGAAACTCCAGTTGTCTTTGACAGCTGTGTGTCTCTCCAGATCATGGTAACAGCCCCCACAGATAAGGGTTGGTCTCATCCACACCTTGGCATCTCTTACACTCTGCAGTTCCCACCTGGCTGCTGCCCACAGAGGGTCAGAGAAGTGACAGTGCTGAGATCCAGACAAGGGAGGTACCACATTGCAGACACGTGCTGAGAGGTGCTCTCCTTGCTGCAGTCCATTCACCCTACCCCAAACAAGTGTCCCCTGTGATCCTTGCACCGTCTCACGCATTAAGAAAGAAAATAATTAAGAACTCTGGTGCATGGATGAATAGAAAAGATTCACAATCTCTAAGCTAGGAAACAGGAATCTATGAGGCATTTCTAACTAGGTTTGGCATTACCACCAAGGGACAGAGCTCAGGGGCTCCTCTGCAAGCACAAAAAAGATTCCTCCAGAGAAACTAGAGAGCTTTGCTGGTGCAAGGGAAAGATACACCAGCACCTGGAGGACACCCTTGAGACAAGTTCACCTATTTGGATGCTGCAGCACCTCTGTTCCCCGGGGGTTTGACCTCAAATAATTCACAGGGTAAGGTCCTACACCAGAAAAAAAAAGAGGAAGAAAGGATGGAGTAAGGATGCATGAAGCACTGGAGTTAAGGCAGAGGTTAGATTTGCTTCTCAACAGCTGACTTAGCGTGCTACTGTGGGCAACCCTCATATTTTGTAACAGACACTGAATCATTAATACTTCTGATCAAGTCCAACTGTAAACCTAATACTGCCAAGTCCACCACTAAACCCTGCCCTTAAGCATCACAGCTACACATCTTACAAATAACCTCCAGAGATGGTGACTCCACTGCTCCCTGGGCAGCCTGTTCCAATGTCTGACAAGCCTTCAGTGAAGAATTTTTTTCCCCAATATCCAGTCAACAAGCCAAGTCTTCCCGCAAGCTGTGGCTGGAGCCACAAATCAAACTGAAGCAATGCGATCCTGTCCCTGCCCATGGCAGGGGGTTTGGAACTAGATGATTGTTATGTTCCCTTCCAACCCTGACAATTCTATGATTCTGTGTCCTCAACACCAAGTTAAACTGCTAGAGAGCCATCTTGTTCAGATGTGTGCAAGAGGGTTTGCTACAGCTGTGATCTGTCTCTTCAGAATCTGCTCCCACCTCACATGCAGTCATTTAAAACTAGACTTGAACAAGAATTTGAGGAGATTTCTGCTCGTGGCATTTTAAGTTCTAGAGAAATACTTGTTTTCTGCAGTCAAACTTCCTTCAGATGGCAATCAATCCCTGAATTTATAGTTGTGCTTTGTCAAGAACTGTACTAATGGTAAATCAGTAGTATCTGCTAATCTCCTCTGTCTCCCACATGTAGGTTATCCATGGAGATCCATCAAGCCCAGGACTTTGATTCATCTCACGTATTCAGCCTTTGAATAATGGCCTTTAATTAAAAAAACCACAACTATCCACCTAAGATGCCTGGTGACTAATAAAGACCCTTAGGAGAAGTCTAACTAGCTAGACACAACAGAGTCTAGGGAAACATTGAAAGCCAGTACGGATCAAATGACATCTCTAATCAAATGATCATTAGCAAGAGCAGTTTTTTTGTCCTGTTGCAAATCCTGACAGATCACTGTCCTTTACCCAGCTAATATGCTCTATTAATCTTATTCCAGAAACCATGTTTCACAGCAGGCTTTAAAAGCAGGACAATTCAGCACTTGTCAACACGCAAATAAAGCACAGCACAGTTATTTGCTAAAGTGGTAAGGTGATATTTTCTAAAGACTGGAAAAGTACAAGAAAGTCAGGAAATGCCCTTTTCCACTGTGGCATTGACAGAAGACTTCATGCCTCGTCTTCCCAAGGAGAGGATTCCTAAAAGCCATGCTTGCAACTCAATTTAATATCACGCAATTCAATGGAATGTCTGTAGAAAAAACATTTACCAAGGTATGTATTTCTTCCCTGGACTGTCCTTTGCTCATATCCCTCCCATGCTCACAAGTACCCTTCCCACACCTCTCTTTTAGAATCATAGAATTGTCAGGGTTGGAAGGGACCTGAAAGATCATCCGGTTCCAACCCCCCTGCCATAGGCAGGGACACCTCCCACTAGAGCAGGTTGCTCAGAGCCCCATCCAGCCTGGGCTTAAAAACTTCCAAGGATGGGGCTCCCACCACCTCTCTGGGCAACCTGTTCCAGTGTCTCACCACCCTCATAGGGAAGAAATTGAGGTTCTCAGGTATAGAAACTGTGCAAATGATGGTTACAACTACTCAGAAATGTTACATGAACTATTTTGTCCGTTTGGTTTTTGAGCTACCTTGTATGGGGGAGTTCAGAGAAGAAATAAAATCAAAAACCACCAGGTTATGATATTAAAATAATACGAGTGGCACACTATTTTCCACCCAGCAAAAGAGATGAGGCGAGGGATAGAGGTTTGAAGGAGGTTTGGAAAGTGGCTCCCCATTTCTTCCCACTCAGTTTGACTATTCCTGTTGGCTGGGAATAGAAAAGTGAAGTGATGGATTGCTCTGGTTATGCTTAGTCAGGTGCATTAAATGGTGTTTCACTCTACTGCCTCCTGCAATGTTTCTGCTCTGCGTGCTTATCAGGGCTGATGTGGAAAAGGTAGATGTCTGTAAACAATGAAGAAATAAAAGGGGAGGTGAAAGATCTCAGACTGGGCTCGTAAAAGGATTTGCTAGAAACTGGAAGTGTGTTGAGGAGGTTAAACTGAGCCACTTTTAGAACAACTAATTGGGATATGCCTGTCAGCTTCAAGACTCAGTAGAGCACATGAACCCCATCCTGCTTTTCATGGGTCATTCGTTGGAGAGATGCTTGCAGTGTATGGAAAGTTTCTTTTTAGCATCCATCTGTTTAATTCTAGCATGCAGCTTAGCTCAAACGCTTGTCTCCAGTTAAAGCGTGAACTCACGTGTACTTGAGTTACAGTGCTGTGAGTTCAGAGGCACCAAGAAAGATCACTCTTAATTTCATCAAAATAAGATCCCATGGCTTTTGAGGACCAAAGGGTTGAGGTGCGACGCTTTGTGTCAAGTTTTCGTGTCAGTGCTGTGCACAAGAGCTGTCTAAAATTGTACGAAATGCGATTCAGAGCCTGTACAAGTGGAGCACTGAGTTTCTGTGTTTCTGTATCTAAGTTTGGGGTGTTGATGTACAAGAAAATTGAATTCAAGCTGGCAAGGTGAAAAATGCTATCAAAGTGAAACTGATACAATGAACTGGCAGTGGCTGGTTGATTCATCCTAGGACAAAACCAAAACAGACTACAGTGAGATGTGGCTGATCTTTACTGATCTATGGGAGCAGGGAAGACAAACAGGGAGGGTTTTGTACGAGCTAAGGACTTTACTTGTTGGAGAACAGGCCATGAACAAGGTTGGATTGAAAATAGGAAGACTTTTAGCTGTAAGAGCACGGAGTTTGGGGACAACCATACAGCCTGATTACTGGAGACCGAAGCCCTAACTGAGGTGGAGATCCATCTTTTTAGGAAGAGGATTTTCATTGCATGTGAAGGGAGGTTCTGAGTTTAATATCTCTTAGGCTCAAGTTCCTAAAACACCTGACTTACCTTGGGCAGTTTCTGCTGTTTGGAACAGCAACCCAGGAGAAACACCTCTGGTTTTGTCTTGATGGGGAAAGGTACTGGCAGTCTCTATGTTCCTGGTGTGTCCTTTCTTCTTTGAGATAAAAGCTGCTCTCAGAAAAAAAGGATGAGGTGGCTTCATTTGAAAATGCCAGCCCAGTGAGTTAGACTGGTCTAGCTCCAGCTCTGTAATTATCCTGATACTGCAATTCCAGCAAATCTGCTCATAGATGACCCTGAACAATGTTGCAAAACGTTGACCTTCACGTTTTAGCTCAGCTATTCTGTCTTCAAAGTGCGAGGATAAATGCACCTCAAAGTTAGTACTGGCTCAGTTGAAAACTGAACAGGACGGTAGAGTCGGGCAGTATATTTCCATTAACTTTCTTGGTTTCAACTTCCAAAAATGCTTTGTCAATCAGAATTGAACTGCTCCCTTCACAGAAGTTGTGGTTGAATTATTTCCGTTTTCCAAAGACAATTTTCAGAACGCACTTAAAATTTGTAAAGGAAAAATCGAGACATCTCTTTTTTTGCTTGTATTGTCAAGCATAGGCCTGGTTTTGGAATAAGAGCAGCAGAAATGAAAGAAAAAAATTGTACATAGTTGATACAAACTCAATCCAAAGTTTGAACAAAGTGGAATTCTTTTTTTTCTTTTTTCTTTTTTATTTTTTTTCTTTATGAAACACATGTACCCCTTTGATGGAATCTGTCTCTAAATCCAGCTGAATTCCTCCTTGGTCTCTATATGATTCATGGGGAGAATCATGATGGACTCCACTCGCTTTGGCTGTTAGATCACCGAAACCAGGTTTCAACTAATAAAGCAGCTGCAACATTAGAGCGTCTGCATGGAAAATAGCCTTGGCCAAAACTGCAGCCAGCCAGAGTCAGAAGATGTGTTTGGGAGTGCTTTTCTTCAGAGAAAGGCACAGTAAATGTACTGATGTAAAGAAGTCTATGATTGCAAAGATCTAGAAGCAGGAAAACTTAGGTCCAATTGTCTAATTCCTTACTGCGGTCATGAAGGGACAGAGAATGAGAAGCAAAGGAGAGGGAAAAGGGATTGTTGGTTCCTCTGCACTTGACAGTTTACCTGCTGAGAGAGAGACTACCCTGGAAGAAGCACTTTTGTATCTATATAACTTTGTCTAGATTAGAGGTTTTAGAAGTTGCGTCTCCTAATTGATTTGCTGGCATGTTTTTCTAGCAAGGACCAAAGCTGAACATTAAGGGAAATCTCTACCCTTTTATCTGCCCTTTTAGGTAGGGGAAGCCCTGGTTTCTCAGACAGTAGAAAGGAGAATCTGCTCAAAATACCACGTGCCTATTGTTTTCTGAAACTTTGAAAAATAGCCTGTTTTTCTTCTGCATGGGCACAGTCTGCAATGGATACAACACGAAATAAAAGCAGATAGGTGAACAAACTTATGGCAAGTTGGCTGTGCTCCTCTAAGTCTGGTAGTTGTGCAGAGAGGAGAGGCGTAGAGGCAAAATGCAATTGCTTCAGTGAAAACCCAGCTGAACTGCTTCCCCAAATGCCACCCTACATCTCTTACTGGATGTGCTGTGTTTTACCAGACCAGCTCTGACAGCATTTGTTGTCACACTGATTTGCAGAGCTTTGTGGACTGCAGTGAATGATAACATCACAGGTTCAGAGGTCATGATTACTACGTCATTAACGATTCCAGCCACTCTGATGCGTGCTGGCCTTCGGTAACATTTATTTAGCAGGGTTTTTGTGGAGACCCAGCTTCTCAAGACCTGGTGTGGCAGACTGAGAGCTGTCTCAAGCATTCAGCAGGTCTGAGAGCAGAAGCCTGTTAACTCTGTGAAGGTTGAGACTTGATGAGTTTTTAGTTTGAAAAGAACTAACCTTTCAAACGAAGAGAAATGAGAAATTTCTCATGCCTTTTTTCTGCCATGGCAGCAAGGGAGAAGAAACCCATTCATTCTTGACCTCTTGTTAAGATGTGAGCCCCTGCACTTCTTCTTCCTCGTGTATTTTCCCCTGATGGGCCAGAGTGCTCTTTGGATCATCCTGCCAATGCTGTAGGTGGTGAGTCCTTCATCTTACCCGCTTACAGAGAGGTCTCAGATCACTGCCAGTAAACTGGGAGCAACCAAAATCAGTTACAGAAAACTATTAAAATTGCCCGAGAAGGTCAGTTACCGAGGGGACTGAGGAAAAATAATGCTTATTGCAATCACAGACATGCCATCAAAGGAACCTTTGGGATGGAATGAAACGACAGCATCGGGGAAAGTCTGCTATGCAGTGAGAACATAATGTTATAGTGATGAGCAGTCAGACATACATAGCCAAAGAAGATATTTTGCAGTCCAGGGAGCTGATAACTCCGCTTCTGTGGTCCTGCATCTATAAGGACTGTGCACAACTCTAGCAAAGATCCTGAAAGCTTCTGAAGACCAAGAAGGATCTCAAACAAGTGCAATAAAAATAATCACATAAGGAGCTGCATTTAAAGAGGCATTGAAATTCTGAATCTAGGTGTATGTTTTAAAACACCTATTGTCTTCCTTGCTGCAAGACTCGGCCCCAGAGAGCTCTGTTTGTAGCTAATGTTGGCTAAGGGATGAAGCTGTGACTGCCTCCAAGAAGCTCCTCGGTAGAGGAGTGAGTAATGAGGGGGAGAAATGGGGGGTGTTGAGTTGCAGCCTATAAAAGAGCACCGTGATAAAAGGCAACACAGAAAAATACAGGCTGTGTATCCAAAAATCCTTCCTAATAGCTGGATGTGCTAGACAGGGGAATAATTTCCTAAGGGAGAGAGCAGAAACCCTGTTATTTCAATCATTTAAACAAAACTGGACAAAGCCCTGGAGAATATATTGTAGGGAACGATCATATGCTGGCCCCTGGGAATGGATAACAGGACCTGATAAGTCTTTTCCTAGTGGTTGCTACAGTTCTCTACAGATTGAGAACTTGTTCTGGGCATAATTTATCTTGGGACTAGATGTGATGTGAGCCTCAGGTCAGTCTTCTGACTGTTTCAGAGAAGAAAATGGAGAGGAGGAAGGGGAGGAAAGGCGTACAGGGGCGGTCAGAAATAGAGAGCATGGGGAAACGTTGACTCAGAAGTGCTACAGGGCTTTGTGCGGTCAGGTATCTCAGTGCCAAAGAGAGACAAAACACACTCTGGTCCAGATGCAAAGGTTTTACGCTGAGCTGCTGGCGTGCAGGCTCCAGAAAACCTGATCATTTGGTGTCACCACAAAGCACCCAAGGTGTATGAACCCCAAGAGTCACAATCAACCTGCTTGTCCTTGGACTTTGGAGGTTTGTTTTTCTTGCTGTTACAAGAAGCCAGCTTGTTGGCTGATGTGTCTTGCTGCGTCCTTGTAACGCACACATGCTTTCCTGGTGACATTCATGGCTGCTGATTTGTGCCACTGTTGAGATCTTCAGAAAGGTGACGGGCTCAGCAACGATCCAGGGCACTGTCAAATACTGCCCAGCTGGAAATCCAAACCAGAGCTGCTGTTGGTTTGGGGAGGAGTGGGGAAGTGGTGCACATGGCCCAAATCACTCCTGTTCTCAACGTTGGTCTCCTCACAGAGCTGGAGAGGAACCTCTTCCCTCTTCCCAGCCTCTTTTCTGAGGCAGAGGAAGTTGCAGTGATGAGTGTAGGTAATGTCATGTCTGGGCAAAATTAATTGGCAAGTGTTGGCATGCTTGTTTTCTTGGGGGGGGGGTACACTGGGTGGCATTTACTTTGGATGCTCTGTCATCTTAATCGAAAGAATTGCCAGTGATCGCAGACATCTCTTATCTAAGCAGTAGAAGTTGAGGCTGGCTAAGTTCAACAAGAGGAGGTCTGAGATGTCAGGGCTTGTGTGTCATGGAGATGAGCGGGAAGATTCTCAGTGGTTTCCTGTGGTCGTTTGAAAATTTCCACTCGCCCTCATGTACTGACCTTTTCAATAAAACTTTATAGTGTATGTTTTGCACATGGAAAGGAAAAACAAAAACCAACAACAACAAAATAACAACAACAACAAAAGCCTCAATCAAACCTAAAGAACTGCAGAACTCTCAAATACTTTGCTTTTTTAAAGCAGTATTTCCCAAGTTTTGTCTTTTGCTAGAAACAAGTAGTTTCTTGAGCTGCAGCTCAAGTCAAGCCTGGTTTCCTGTGAACACCAAAACATCCCCCAGTTTTCTTGAACCCTGATGTGCATCCTCATCATGAGTGGTGAGGCCTTGGAACAGGCTGCCCAGGGAGGGGGTGGAATCACCATCCCTGGAGGGGTTCAGTAAACATCTGGATGTGGCACTTCAGGACAGGGTTTAGTGGTCCTGAGCATGTTTAGTACTAGACAGTTGGACTTGATGATCTCAAAGGTAGTTTCCAGCCTTAATGATTCTAGAAGTTCAGGGCTGTGTTCTGAAGCAATTGCCCAAGCACACTTGACATAGTGCTTTTCCAATGGGACATGGTTTAGCAAAATCTGGTCATGGTCAGAGGAGGGACTTTATGCCAACAGGCAGTTTGGGCAGCACAACACATTCTTCAAGCTGGTGTTTACTGCAACTTGTTGTGCCTAAAAGAGAAGCTACGGGGAAAAATTTGCTACCAGTAATGCTCCAGAGGGAGAGGTTGAGGTTTCATAAGGCAGAAGGTAATGTATGATGGCTGCAGACCAGATCAGGAGAGGGAGTGAGGAAATGTGGCAGAGGGAGGCTGGCATTGTTATCAGTCTTATGAGCCCTCCAGCTCTGCTGCTGGGCTGTCATACACCAAGTTTGCTGTCAGGCAGTAGGTTCAGCGTACCTGGTGAGCCTACAGAAATTGCTGTACCACGGGTAATTTCTGAGACTGTGGCACTTGTCGGTCCTGACTCAAGATGTGCATGGGTCAAGGGCTGGCCTCCTGCCTGCAAGATGGGCTTTGACTGTGCTTTCACCTTCTGGTCAGCAGATCAAAGAGAGAAACCATTTCTTCTCATTTCTTTGCTGCCCACTGCCCATGAGTATGTGTGTGCCTGCCTCCCTGGTCAGAACTGCTTTTGAAGCTGTGTTCCGTGAGCATCTTCAAAGCTTGGTTTCAAGATCAAGAGGAGATGTCTGTGGTCGCGGTGGGAAGAATAAAGTGAAGGAAGCCTGCTGTGTCCCTGCTGCTCAGAACAGGAGATCTTCTGCAGGTCTTGAAACAATGCAAAGTGCTGAGTGTAATTTCCACGGTGGCATGGCCTTACCTCTGCAGTCAGGACATGGAAGCAGTCATAACAGAGCAGGGGTGAGAGGCTGTGCCAAACTTGTCAGGGGATTTTGGCTTTGAGGTTGCACCTCGGGGTTGGCACGACCTTCCTTCTGATGTCATCCCGTATTTGTGTGTGTTTCTGTAGGGAGCTGTGTGCCACACTTTGACCTGACATTAGAGGCTGTCTTTTGAGCATGGAAGGGGAGGATGTCTTTGAAGATGGAAGGGGAAGCTGTACAAAGTAAGAGGGAATGAAAGAAAAAAGGAGACCTGGAGATGTTTGGGGAGAAAGGCAGAAGGTTTTGGGGAGAACCCGTCCACGTAGGAGAGAGGAGAGGGAGTAGTCGGCAGTGCTCGTGTGCCAGGATGCTGGTGTAGTCCCACGTGAGCTGTCATCCAGGTACAGCAGCATCCATCATGTGCTCTCAATTTCCTTACAGGAGAATGCCTTTGTCCTGGTAAATGAGTTACTACCAGTTTGCTAGATGAATTATCTCCCTGATCCCTACTGAAAGTTCTTTCATCTGCACTGTGAAGGCCGTACTGTTTCTCCTCCCTGCTGAAAGCATGAGCAGCAAATCCAGCAGAAAGACAGCCATTTCTTTGTGGCAGTTCCTCTGACGTAGATGGACCTCTGAAGTGAAGTGTGTGACATCAGGAAGATGTTTTAATCTGAATTATGCTTGTTCATCTGAGTAACAGGTCCCGTTATCCTCTTTTCATTATCTCACGGCCAGGGCTGCCGCCAGCATGAGTAAGAAAGGTTTGAGTCATGGGGATGGAGTAGTTAATTTAATTCTGGAGGCTGTTGTCAGAGATGACCAGGCCCAAATGTCCATCTGGGGGATGAATGATGTGTAGATGAATGAGGGGAGAAACCTACTCCTGAGAGAAGTAAAGCATCCCTCATGAATAATGCAGGGTGTTGCTGAGGGATTCGGGATGTCTAAAACCTGTTATACGTTGAAGGTGAGTGTGAATGTGAATGAGGCTCAGCTGCTCTGCAGCTCCACGCTGGCCTGAACACGACCTATAAATAACTTACCACTGCCACATTTCATTTTTAGGTTTTAACACTGACCATGTATTTGCCCTGGTACTAATGCATATCTAAAGAAAAACCTCTCCCGATCTATGACGGAGCCTCGTGTAGCATGCACCACTCGGGCTCCATCTGGGCTACTAAGTAGAGCAGGACTTGTGTTTTGTAAGACATGGAGGCCAGCAGAGATGGCATGGAGGATGCTGGTAACAGCTGAACACACATACTACCCCAGAGTGGTGCTTAGTTGCAGTGGTCCCCAGCCAGAATTAACCTCCATGGGTTAATATCCATGAGAAAGCTCCATCTGTACCTTGCTCACCATCTCTTTATACGCCGGTAAAGGGCTGTAGCATTCCTGTGAAGGAAGTCGAGGTGAGTTTTGGTTGCTAAAATCTGCGACCAAAGCAGTTGCTTCTGCTTCTGCCTTTACTTGACACAAGTAAACCCCAGCTACTTGGGAGACTGACCCTGTGCACTGCAGAGGGCTGTTTTCCAGCCTTAATGATCCTCTGTGCTCCTCTTCCTCCTGCACTTACTGACCACCTCATTTTTCTCAGAGGCAGTCTCTGATGCTGAGAAGACAGTGATTTGTTTTCGATTTGAGTGAATTCCAGAGAACATGCACTGCTGGAGTTTGCTTTTCATGGCTTGCTGGATAGATTCTGTAATGCTAAAATAATGGAGAGTTAAGGCTTTTTTTTTTTTTTTGATGTGTGTGTGTGTGTTTTGAAACCAAAATACTCTATATCAGAGTGCTAAAGGCAATGAGTAAGGTGCCTATTCCTTAAAGCCGTGTTGTACTGGAAAAGTGTATGACACTGATCCCTAGACAGAGATCTGTTTGTAAAGTCTTACTCCAGATTCATGAATAAAGTCCTTTCTTTACCCCAGCCTTGTGGTGAAAGACATTTATCTGCTATTGTGAAAAGGGAGTATGACGTGGGGCAGAATAGAAATCAGAATTTCTGGATATTTTGTCTACCTGTGTGAACTGGAGGGGAATTCTAGCTTGCCAGTGTCTGTGCTTGCCTGTCTGTAAAGCAGGGATGTGGATATATTCCTGTCTTACGGGAGAGCTGAGTCCCAAGTTAATTACAAAGTCTGTGACAAATCTTAGACTTTCCATTGTGGGATAGCGTGTAAGCATATAATATTAATGTTTTATAATCCCTCCCCTGATCTGTCTCTGTGGATATCTTTAGTGAGAGGGATATAGTGATATCAAAAGAAATCTTTTTTTTTCACCCCAACCATTTTCTGTAGAACCTAAAGTGAAAGCTGTTTCCACCAACTGCCATCTCTGCAACCATCTGGAAAATCACATTTTCTGAAGCTTCCCTTCTCTTTATCAGCTGTAACTAAAGCTATAAACTGGGAAGATATCCCTGGTTTAATTAACACCCCTGTAGTTCAAAAGCTGATCTTAGTAATGAGAGGCAATTATAGCCTTTATTGAGGGACAGTCAGGTGGAACAAACCCAGCATCAATCTATTGAAGACACTTCCCTTTCCAGGTAATTTGGAAACTGCTTTTTATGATGAACAGGCTACTTTGCTCAGCACAGCAGGTGAATCTCTTTGTTTTGTAACCTGAAAAGAACTTCCCATTTTGTATTACGTTCTTCTTTTGTAAACTGGGTTTTACATCTCATCCCTCTGCCAACACCTAACAAATGAGCTATGGAAAGACCTCTTGCTTTCCGGAGGGTGTTCTTGCTGGTTTTCTCATTTTATTTTCCTTGTCCACTGTTGCTTTTCCTTTTGAAGGTTGTCTGGTGGTCATATTTTGTTCCAGGAAAACTACAGACTCCATGGTGCGGCCACATCCTGAGGGCTCTGCAGAGTTCACCTCAAAAATGACCTGGTAGAGCCAGAGAAGGACATTGGAATGATCAAGGGAATGTGATTGGTGCTACATAAGCTAAAAAGGCTGTGCCTCTAGTTCAGAGAGAAGACAAGAGATAAACCTTAGCTTAGCTGAAGTCATGAAGGTGGTAGATAAGGTAGATGTAGAACTTTAAAACTAAAGGGCACGGGCTGAAACAGGGAGATGGGCTTGAAATTATGAAGTCCCTTTTTACACAACAGATAGTGGACCTTTGGAATCTGTTGCCCCAGGAGACTTAGGAGGTGGGTAGTGTCAACAGTTTCAAAAATAGGGTTAGACAGATTCAGAGCAGCAGGTCCATGACCTGAGTCTAAATGTGATGGGCAGGGCTGAGACAGTATGAGCAGAATGTTCTGCAGAGAATGGCCATGCTCTTCTGGCCTGCCTCGAAAGTCTCTCAGGTGCTGTCTGGCCTCCAGCTGCTGATCTGTAAGAGTGTGTGTCTGCTGTATGCCCCGTGTTTTGTCTGCCAGCCTTCTATGGACATCCTGATACCTCACGGGTCTCAAGTGATTCTAGATGCCTCTTTCTGGAAAGCTGACGTAAACCCTTAGTGCCTACAACGCAGGCACCTACACCGGAGCTAGTGGGAACGCTCTGCATTGGAGCAGCAGCCTTTTCCCAGTATGAGATAGGAGGAGTGTGTGACTGTGTTCCTGTAGCTTTGTGCCTGACTACAGCACGGGGGGCTCTGAGGTGCCTTGCGTGACAGGGTAGCTGTGGTTGTCACCTGCCATGCTGACTGTCCTGTCTTTTCATTTCCTCTCCCAGGTTACGGACATGCTGCTCCAGGGACGGATGCAGGGAAGGCCTTTTGCATGTTCTACGCGGTCCTGGGGATCCCACTGACGCTCGTCATGTTCCAGAGCTTGGGCGAGCGCATGAACACCTTCGTCAAGTACCTCTTGAAACGCATCAAAAAGTGCTGTGGGATGAGGAGCACGGAGGTCTCTATGGAGAACATGGTCACTGTGGGTTTCTTCTCCTGCATGGGAACACTCTGCATTGGAGCAGCAGCCTTTTCCCAGTATGAGGAATGGAGCTTTTTCCATGCTTACTATTACTGCTTTATAACATTGACTACCATAGGGTTCGGAGACTATGTGGCCCTGCAGACCAAAGGGGCCCTTCAAAAGAAGCCTCTCTACGTGGCTTTTAGCTTTATGTACATTCTAGTGGGGTTGACAGTCATTGGGGCATTTCTAAATCTGGTTGTTCTCAGGTTCTTAACCATGAACAGCGAGGACGAGAGGCGGGACGCCGAGGAACGGGCGTCCCTGGCAGGGAACCGCAACAGCATGATTATCCACATCCAAGAGGACTCCCAGCATGGGCGGCCACGGTACAAGGCCGAAGTAACAGACCTTCAGTCAGTTTGTTCCTGCATGTGTTACAGGTCCCACGAGTACACCAGCCGGGTGGTGTCCCACCAAAATTCGTTCAGCTCGAAGCTGAACCCCCAGTACTTTCACTCCATCTCTTACAAGATAGAGGAGATCTCGCCAAGCACATTAAAAAACAGCCTTTTCCCATCCCCTGTCAGCTCCATCTCACCTGGGTTGCACAGCTTTACAGATAACCACAGGCTGATGAAAAGGCGAAAGTCCATTTAAAGGGATTTGTCTTCTTTTGCTTTCCTTGTTTTTTCCCCAGTTCTTCTCTGTCGTTCTGGTTTGTTTGTTGGTTTGGGGTTTTTTTTTTTGTTCCTTGAGTGAGACGGAGCGAGGCCAAAGGGAGTAGAGAAAGCCAGTCCTCCTCTGAGACTCAGCTCTTGAGCATGAAGCATGGATTCTAACCGTTCCAGCAAAGTATGCCTTACATTACCCCCTCGGTGGATGTCAGAGGATTCAAGGTGACGTGAAGTGGGTACCAAATCCAAAGTTGCACACACAGCTGGGAGCCTTCATCGTGCCGCTGGCACTCCTGACCTAATAAACTCTTTTCCTCACGAGCAGGTTGCAGCGTGCGTGCGTGCGTGTCGGGTGCGTGTGCGTGGGTGTGCGCGTGCAGTTCCACAACTGGTGCCATCTGACAAAAAATTCAAAAGCATCAGGTATTATGGGTTGGGGTTTTTTTTCAGTTTTGGTTTTGTGTTGGTTTGGGTTTGTTTTTTTTTTTATCCCTTGAAGCAATTGTGTTCCAGCCTGCTTTTAATTTTTAGGTGTCTTCCAAAAGGAATGGGGGGGGCGGGGGGGGG
>WUAM01000124.1:1193500-1221963 GCA_024336885.1 Actenoides hombroni
ATTTTATTTATAAAATTTATTATTATTATTATCGTCATAATTATTTTGTGCAGCAATTACCTGCATGAATAGGAATTATATTTTTTGGAATGCTTGGATTAGGATGGGTATAAATAGGTGGATGTATATTTTTTCGTATATAATAGTGACAGGGCATTCCTTGTTTTAAATAAAAAAATAAAGATGATTGTCTCTAAATGCTTTTGATTTGTAAATAATGGAAAGCCTTTGTTGGTCTCAGGAAGAATTCAAGGGACAGTATCTTGTGTTTGGCTCACTGGGAACTTGTGAGATGAGACGTGATGTGGGGTTGGTTTTTTTTTTGCTAGGCAGAAAGGCAAAGTGCATTTAGCAGCAATGGGCAAAAGCAGATTTTCCTCCAGGGTTTGGAGGGCGACGTTGGGAGCGATTGCGTTGGCGAGTCGTAGCGGAGGGTGTTGAGACCGTGTCGTAGAGTTCCTTGCAGCTTCTCCCATCTCTCGGTTGTTCGTCTGGACCAAATGGAATTTACAGAACCCAATTAGAGGCCTAATCCAGCTCCCTTTTAAGACAGTAGGAATTTGCAATGATTACATGGGATTTAGTGCTCTGGGAGATTTATCTTTGATTTGACGGGTGGGATTGGGAGTTTTATAAACCTGCACCTTTGTCTCTGATTTAATTCTATCTTTTAAATCGCCTTCCGTGTTAATTTGCCATGCAAACCCCATCTTTTTCTGGCACCAATCACCTCCTGCTGATTCTACCATTTTGTGCTCTCTGTGTAATAGCAATAAGCCTTTGGGGTTTTTTTTTCTTAAAACTAGATGGCATGTTTTTGTGCAAGCCCCAGCTCTGAGCAATGTGTGCAGATGGATATTGATATCCTTTGAAATGGGCATTTATAGAGAGCGTTAATAGGGGGAAATAAGGGATGCCATTCCTCCTCTGTTCTCTTCTCCCTGGCTTTAAATTATTAGCTGTATCAAATATGTTCATGTTCTCCTAATTTCCATATCTTTGTTTCAACAAGTAAATGAAAAGCAAGTATCCATGACTTTGACTCCCCTGTGCAGCTTCCTTTGGGATTGTAAATTGCTGTGGCATGAAAACCATCATTAAGATCAATGAAAAAATAAGTAAGGATTCTTAATGAGGATGGATGAGGGTGGACTTTTTCTGCCTGAGATGTGGAAGTAACATCCTTTGGCACAGTAGGAGAGCATGCTGGGTGCATTAATGCTGTGCTGCTGGTACCATGTCCTAAGGCATATGCTGGTGGCAGAAGTATTGAAGCAAGCATGCCTAGAAAAGTAGTTTCAGGATGTGTTAAATCATAGACTCACAGAATGGCTGAGGCTGGAAGGGACCTCAGAGATCATCTAATCCAACCTCCCCGCCATGGGCAGGGATGCCTTTCAGCTAGACCAGGTTGCTCAAGGCCTCATCCAACCCGGCCTTGAACACCTCCAGGGAGGAGGCATCCACAACCCCTCTGGGCAATCTATTCCAGAGTCTCACCACCCTCCTACTGAAGAACTTTTTCGTAAGATCCCATCTAAACCTAATTCCCCCCAGTTTAAAACCATTTTCCCTCGTCCTATCGCTGGACACTCTTGTGAAGAGTCCCTCTCCAGCCTTCCTGTAGGTTCCCTTCAGGTATTGGAAGGCATCATGAAATCACCTCAGTGATTGCCACCTAGAAGCTGGTTTCCACGAGGGTGGCCCATAGACATGGCTGTCAAAATTCACTTTTGTGGTTGCTGGTGGTATCCCAGATGTGCAAACAAACGTAGGTTTCTTTTCCTACTAAAGAGATAACAAAGGAACTCCTGGAATATACACACCTACCTGTATCATGTATGACTGCTGGGTGTATTTGACACTGGAGAAAATGCAGGAAAAGTTTGACATTTTGGAGAACTCGAGCGAAATTTTCTCTGCCTAGCAAATGAGAGCTTTTGTAACAGGACTTCTGGCATAAAATGTAATGAGTTTTGTGAAAAACAAGTTGCATTCTATAAAATATTGGTTAGCTTTTTCCTTTTTTTTTTTCCTTTAAGAGGAAAGTTCTCTTTCTGCTGCATATAAAAATAGTCTTAAAATGTCCTACAAACCTTGCTGAACTCCAGAAGTTCAAAGCTGTTACATACTCTAGCTAATTATTACTAAATCTTCCCTCTGGAACCATAAATGAAGAGTAAATCTTAACACATGTGGTATTTAACCAGGAAAGCAACTCACCTCGTCGTGTCATGGGTTACCTGCCACTTAGAGTCTTTGCATTAAATCTCAGTGACTTTATCAAAGCTCTGCTGGAGCTTAGTTGACGCTTACAGATGTGGTTGAAGAAATCTATGCGTGCTGATAGGAAGGGGCAGGAGTAGGTGATCGTAGCGATGCTTTTGGAATCTGAAAGCTGTCATCGGCGTGTACGTGGGGAAAGGATTTTGCTGAACTGTATCTGCATTTCTCAGGACTTTAAGTATGTTTATTTATTTTTATTTTTTTTTCTGCCTGAAGAACCCTCAATCCTGTCCATTCTGTACTTGTGTTACACATGAGATGTTGAAGTGGCAGGGTGTTCCCTTTGCGAGCCTGTGCGCGCTCAGAAGGTCACACGAGCTCTTGCAGGACTTTGCTTCGTGAGCAGCCACAAATAGAAGAACTCTTGTGTGTACACATCAGAACACCAAGCAAAAATATGCCCCGAATGCCTCTCTCCTTAGTTTTTATTGTGGTTCCTGACTGATGTTTCAATAATGACTTGGGCTGTCTGGAACTGGAACAGCCAGTATTGTGAAAGGAAAGCTTTTGTCCAAGGCTAATCCCAGCTTTTCAGTTACACATGAAAAATCAGTCAGTGAAAGGTGAGCTGATTTCTCCTCTGCTCTGTCTGACTTCTTATTGCCCTACATGAATACCAGTTTTCTTCCCACAACGCTGCTTTTCACAGAAAATTTTCTCTGGTACATTATTAGTTTTATTCCACTGAAGACGTAATTTCTTCCAGAAGAACCTCTCTTGCTCTCTACTCACTCTTTCGAAATACAGCTCGAAGCAGGTAGTAGTAGTGCTGCTTATGACAAGGCATCCTAATATCCAGAATACCTAACTTGTGTTTCCGTAGCAGGCAGACGTCTGCTACCACTTTGTGATGCACTTTCCTTCCCCAGAGTCTCATTTCCCCTACCCTTCCCTATTATTAAGCATTAGAAATAATAATAATAAATCAGATTAGTCTATTTATGTCACACTAATGTGCTCTTCATCAAAACAACACAAATTTAGCTCCCTGCTGTCAACTTTGATTATATAACAACCCTATTATCCTATCATATTTCGTATTATCATCAAAGGGAAAAATCAGTTTGATCAGTGAAGCACCAAAATAGCTTTGACTGAGCATGCTGTGATATGGAAACGAAAGAGGGAGCTTAATAGAACAATGCAGGCACAAGTCTCCACTTGGTCTTCATTACTGTGTAAGGAAGATCCTGACTCATGTAACTGGGGCTGTTTTGGTGGAACTTTGTACATATATGTGCTTTACAGGGGTGACCATAGTGGGACAGCTTTAGAAGGGGTGTTTGGATGTTACTTCTAGGGTCCAAAATCGCTTCTTGGTTGCTAGTGAATGGAGGTGATGTGCAGTGACCTTCATCAGTGGACTTCTATTTGGAATCTTCTGTAACAGCTCACGAGGAGAAAATCAACAAAACAATAAAAAAAAAAAAAAAAGTAAAAAAGGAGAAAGGGAAGTGGCCAAGTTGATCTACTGTATTGCAGTTTGTCTCATTAGTGCTTCTATCGCAGAAATGCCAGGGCAGTAATCAAGATTATTGTGAATCAAACGTGAAGCAAGAGTAATTCCTTGCCCTCTCTGACAGATTTGAAAGCTTTTGTTGGGGGGGGGGGGGGGAAAAAGCATCACTTCTTGCTAAAAGCTTAAAAAAGAGCAGTCAGTGGAACCAAGGTGAAGAATTAAAATGTTCAGGAGTGATTTGGTGTGTGTAGACCAGAGGGCATGGGGCTTGGGTGGAAGTAGCTTTCGGCTGAAGTTTATGTTCTCGTTTAGCTTTATGTAATATTCGTGTTAATACTAGGATGTAATTAAGACAGTCATTTAAAATCTCTATGAAGAAGCCAGACCAGAGAGATGTGTTGGAGTGTGTCCATTGCACTAATGTTACGGACTTTTTAATGCCTCTTTCAACAAGACACTCTTACTGATTTGGAATATTGCACAAACTACAATGAGAATCACACCACCACTATTTTGATCACGTAATGATGCGTAACACAGAACTGAAAAAAGGAATATTGCCTTTCTGACCAGCCTGCCTGTCATCTAACTTTGATACCAAGCTTTATTTTGGGAACTTCAGCAAGATAAAGCGTAGGAAAAGGATTAGCCATCGTGATGATGCACCAAAGTTGAGCCAAATTGATTACAGATGGAAGGCGCTGTAGGACACTTCGCTAGTTCATCTGGGCTGGCTTTAAACCATGAAAACTGATGGTATCCTTTGTCAAAATGCAGTTTGCAATTATTTAAGATGCAGATAATGAACATTACAGTGGAGCTTTAACCCAAGAAAGTAGTAGGAGGGCAAAAAAGAAAAGGTGGAAAGAAAGAAATTGTTCTCAACAGCTGGAGCAGTCGTGTTATTTCCAGTTGAAACCATGGTGAGGTGATGCTGAAGACTGTTTTGCTTTGATCTGGTTGGAATCAGTCTGGGAGACTGACTGTCCTCTCCTCACCAAAGTCTACACCACAGGGTTTCTCTGGTCACTGTTGATAAGGAGAATGATGGAGTTTCTGATGCTCCAGTCAGGTTTTTGCCGCTGTCTTCACTGAAACCAGGATGTAATTTGGCCAGCCCATCCTGAGCAGGGCTGGTCCCTGTGGTGTATTAGTGATGGTATTTCTTTTACTGGTAGACCCAAGTGCATGGGTTCAGAAACACATGGTGCCCAGTGGTAGGACAAGGAATAATGCATATAAGCTAGAACATAGGAAGTTCCACCTCAACATGAGGAGAAGCTTCTTTGCTGTGAGGGTGATGGAGGCTGGACCAGGCTGCCCAGAGAGGTTGTGGAGTCTCCTTCTCTGGAGACTTTCCAAACCCACCTGGATCTGTTCCTGTGTGGCCTGCTCTGGGTGACCCTGCTTCCAACCCCTAACATTCTGTGATTCTATGATGTAAGCAAACTCCTTCCTTCTCTAAAGCCTGGAGTGGCAGGCCCTTACTCTGAAGCCAGTGGAGGCTTTACTAAAGCTCAAGCTGTTCAGACTGTCCCTAAGGGCTTTCATTTAATTGGAAATTGTTCGGTGATTGTTATTCTTATTTTCACATGTCAGGATTCCTTTGGGGGGAAAAAGTCCAACGTAGCACTTCAAATGAAGGAGCTTTCAACATTTGTGTCCCCATTACACCGGGAGCTCCCCCGAGTTTCTCCTGGTGTGATGCTGGAGAGCAAAGTCATGGAAAATGCATGATGGCTGGGTCGGCACATAACCTAGGTGGATGTTACAGCTGCTGACTGGCTCTTGCCGGATTGTTTTCTGAAGTCAGTGGGTTTATACTTCTGTGAATTGGTAAGCTACAGAGAAAACAAAATGTAGTAAGGCTGCTCTTTTTCTCACTCAGATTTCCAATATGGTAACTAGGTTTCCTAAATCTAGTGGAGAGAAGAAAGACCTAAAGACAAGACTCAACCTGTATAATTTATGCAGCGCTATTTTGCTTTATGGAATCCAGTCATCCTGCTATTTTTAGGCTGGAAATACTATCCCTGGAGCCTTCAGCCTTCATTTGTCTCTACTTCTGTGAATATTATAATTAATAAATATCCCAAAGCCCTCCTTCACCTTGCTTTCAGACAATGTGAGGAGCGCTGCCATACATTAACATCCACAATGGTTTGGGGGGAAAAGAAAAAATAAAAGGACGGGGGAAGAAAGATTAATGCTGTGGTTTTATTGATAATTAATATTCACAGTTCCAAGCTGTGTTGTCTTTTAGCTCACTCTGAGAAATGCAGAGCAAACAGCAGCACGGTAACATTTATCATAGCTGGCTAATTCACAAGTGGAGCTCGCAAATATAATTGAAACTGTGCTCTATAATGCATCTTCCTCATGCATGAGTTCTGATACCACTCGCCTGGCTTTGATTCATTGTTTATCTGGTCTGTGGAACAGCTTGCAGTAATTGCTGTATCCAGAGCACTATACTTGAGGCTAGAAGTGAGATCCATTTCACAGACAGTGGCCCTCCGGCTTTCTCCATATGCCCTCCCTCCCCCCTCCCTCTCCTCCTCAGACATTAACTCATTAGCCTGCCATTTCATAAACGTATGTTCAGACCCAAGATCACCACATTCTGTACTTTTTCCCCCTCATCCATTAATGAAAAGCATTATGCTACAGAGCTGCACCCCGGGGAAGGAAATGTTCCACTCTAATTACTACTGACGAAAGAAATCTACAGATTGATTTAAAAAAACCCCAACAATATGCAGGGAATCAAATAGGAAAAGCAAAGTGCATCAACCTGCATGAGTGACATCCACTTCTTCCCTGGATGGGATGCAGTGCCTTAGCCTGCGAGGAGAATTTGGGAACATGGTTCTTTGGGAGAAGGCCATCAGGAGAAAGGGCAGCACGAACTAGAGGAGATGGCCTTAAGTTGTGCCGAGGGAAGTTTAGATCGGATACGAGGAAGAATTTCTTTACCGAAGGGCTTCTCAGGCACTGGGACAACTTGCCCAGGGAAGTGGTTGAGTCCCCATCCCTGGAGGGATTTAAGAGTCTTGTAGACATAGTGCTGAGGGATAGGGTTTAATCAAGGTCTTCTCAGTGTTAGGTTAATGATTGGACTAGACGATCTTAAAGGTCTTTCCCAATCTAGGAAATTCTGTGAAATGACATGAGCAGGGAAAGAGACACAGGTTTGGCTCATTTTCTTTAAATCATTGGTAAGGTTTGTGGCGTGGTTTCAAATCAAAGAACCACGCATCTTCTGGATTTAGTCTGTTTGTTAGTCATCTGCCAGCATCCTCCCAAGCCGGAGTGGCCTGAAGTGTAGGAAGGATGGGCATAGGCTGGTTCCATGGTGGAATTGATGGTCATTGGTGAAACCCCATTACTGATATTGATGCCAAGTGGGAAGTAAGGAAAGTTGTGTCTTCTAGAGCATCTTCCCTCTGCTATTCCTTGGAAGAGATCAGTTACACCATCACTCCTATTGCCTGCAGCAAACCTGTACTGTGGCTCCGAAAGACCTGGATTGTGATATCTTTGATAGCTTGTCCCTAGAGCTGTGCCATAGAGAACATGTGGGAAATGCTTCTCCAGCCGAGTTCAGGAGGTCCCAGTATAGCAAAGAAATCTCCTCGTATTGACTGTGTTTGGACAGTTTCTACATGTGAAAATGTAATCAAAATTGACCTTCAGAGAAATAACACTGCTTCATTATTGCTGGCTCTCCCTACAACATGGGTATGTGGCTCCTGAGTCGTGATTATTGTTAAAAGGCTAATTAATCTGATAGCAGCATTTAATTAGATTAGCTGAAGGAGAGTATGTAAATGACTTTGGCCTCCCAAAGTCTGAAATTATAAGTCTACAAAATGCTTTCCAAAAGCCCTGTTTGGTAACATCACTGCAGACATGGGGGTCATGCCACAGCTGTCCTATTGACAGGCACCATCTTGGCATCTTGACTGGAGCTGGTCATGGAAATATCCAGGGGAAGGATTTTAGTTCAGAGACAATATATGCAGTGAGGCTCTTAATTCCCACTGAACTAACTAGGTGCTTAAATGTCTTTGTGGGGGTAGGCTTTGAGCCTGATTTTATCTTACCTGTAAAGAACCAGTGTTGTGTCTTGGAGAGATGGGATGATGCAGATGGTTGAGCAAGGGTATTTCAGGATGGAGTGCGGTTCTGGTACCCATTTGGTGCAATGGTCAAAGTGTCTCAGCTGTGCTGTCTGTGATAGGTAATGCTTCTGGGAGGAAGGGTTGCTGGACACGTGTCCAAACTTGTCTGGAACACTTGGAAAATGGGGAAGTTACAGTTGAGTTTCTGTGTCACAGGCTGGATTCATGAGGACACTGATGCTATGGTATATCCTTCTCCTAAACCCTCTTTGAGCGAAGTTTAGAAAGGCAGAGGAGAAGACTGGATTTCTTCCTGACTTCTGGGTGAGGGTGGTGGAGGACAGGGTTGATTTCTAACTTTCACACTGGACAGGAGCTCAGCATTCTTCTTAGGAACCAAGACAAGGAACTTTGGTGACAGAGCCTTCAGACAGCCCTATAGCTGCTTCTTCTAATGTTTCCTCTAGAGTACCTAGCACTTTCCAATCTCTCTGCTCTGAAGCTCTTCTTCTGAGACCCCCTTCTGAATGACAACGTGGGTGGAGTTTCTTCTTCAGCATGCACCAGTGGGCACATCTCATTATCTTGCATCTGTGGGGCAGCCCACAGCTATTCACCATGGCTGTGGCCACCAGAACCTGGCCAAATTATTCTGGCTGCTCTGGCAGCTGTCATTTTGCCAAAAGATTCGCCAAGTGTACAACACAGGAGCAAAGACACCTAAGTGAGATCCTTAGAGCAATGCTCAATTAGTTGTGGTGTTTTTCATCTTCACTGTACATTCCTTTCATGATCTTCAGCATCTGAGCCACGGTTGCTCACCAGTGACTTATCTTTCCATGTGTCTTTTGTTTTCTTTGAAGAATTCCTTCCTGTCACGCACCTTTTCCAGAAAAGATGGGTACCACGTTGCTCCTTTTTAGCATATCTTTCCAATTCCCAACCTGTAGAGATAGCTGCAGTCAGAGGCAGCAGCAGGAAATTCCTCTTCATCGTTGATACCATGCCCTTTTTAATTCTTCTGGGAATATTAGTACAATACAGTCTGGTGTGGTCACCACCGACCAACACAACTGGTAAACTCAACCCACCTTAGTGATCTTCTCATGCCAGTTTACCTCCTTTTTGTCTTCTCAGCTGCATTTAAATTGTGGAAGATGCCTTCTGTCTGAATTGTTAATGCAGGAACATTATTCAGATGTTGGAGGGCAAGTATACTACCTGCAAAACAAGGGGGGGATCCCAGTGTCCAGGTTACAAAGACTGTTAATCTGGCGGTTGGCTTTATTAAGCAAGTTCCTGGGTACCACTCTGAGCATCGCTCTTTTGGACTTGAACATTAACAGAATTGGTTAATCCACACAAAGTCAGTTTGGGTCTAAGTGCTGGTGGGTTGACCCTGTATGAAAAAAAGGACTAGTATTGCTTCAGAAGGAGTCCTATCTACTACAAACCTTTTTATCAACTATCCAATAAGCAGAAACGATGAGAGACTGTCTCATTCTTTAGAACACAAACCTAAGCTGTCTTTAACAGAATGTAAATTTCCTGTAATATGCTGTACAACCAGTAGTCCATCCGTTCCTTTTGGCAAGGTCAGGAGTGAACTGTGGAAGAAAACAAAAAACATTTTCTTTTTCCTCTTCCCTTGACTTGTTAAGATTTGTGTGGCTGTTTGTTGCCCTCAAGGAGTGTGGACTAAAACTTTTGATCCTGGTAATATGATGGCAAGGGAAATTATTTGGAGCTGGATAGGTCAATGAGGAATGGGAGGGGGGCTTACAAGTTGTTTCCAGTAGGCCAAAAGAATGTGGATACTGTCTCTTCAAGGTGCAATTTCTTACTTCAACAAACTGTTCATCTATGAGAAACAGGGATAAAAGTGTTCAATTTGGGACCTAAGGAGTTTATATGGAAATTCTTGGATTTCTTCCAAACACACATACATGTTGAAATTAAATTGTGATTCCTGCTTTGGAGACTGAGCCTTCCTGCTCAGGCAGAAGTGTGCGTGCGTGTGTGTGTTTGTGAGTGTGTGTCGATGCTCTGTCTCTTTTGGATCTCTTGACACTTTTTGGTGCATTTTTGTACTTCTTTGAATGTGCATACGTGGACTTACCGATGGTGTATTGACGGCATTCTAAAGGCCCTCAGCAGCCTGAGATAGAGCAAAACTTCTAAATTTCTACCCTGGTCGATCCGTTTTCTGTGCAGCACACAGAGCATTAGGAGCATGGTCATCTTGAAAGAGGAGCTGCTTGGCTGTGGACACTGCACTGGGAATTTACCTCCTGGAAGCTGTTCTCTCTGCTCATTTCAGACCTCTAACTTCAACATAGTTGTTGAGCTGGTCCTAGCAAAGGAGAAAGAGCAGCTCGTAGGCGTCAAGATGCGATTCCTTAAACCCGCGATAACTTGATTACGTAGAACCAAATTAAAGACTCTTTTGTGTTTTCATTTCTTTTTCTGGCCTTCTCCATAATGGGAGGGGATGCCTTCACACATGGCCTTAGAATGCCGTACTGGAGTTAGAATGCAACAGCAGTCAAATGAAACTAAGATATATTGCAGCTTACATAAAGAATGAAAACTGTATCACACAAATGTTTACAAGTCCAAGTAGACAGCGAACCCCTGTACAATATGTAATTTATGCAAGGGATTGCATCTTTCTTTTGTAATGAATGCACTAAGCAACCCTGTATATATTTTACAATGTCTTTACAGAGAAAAAAAGGAAAGAAAAAAAAAAAAAAAGAATCATTTACTGTAGTGTTGTAAAATAATGCACTTTTCTAATTTTTTCATTAAAAATCCTATGGCACGTTTTCAAATGTATATTGTTTCTTTTATATTGAATGTGGAAATGTTAACTTCCTGTAAAATTGCACTACAGAAGTAAAATCCACTGATGGAACTTATTTTGTTAAAGAAAAGTCCCTTGACAACCAAGAGATGTTTATGATTATATGATATGTATGTGTGTGCATATATGTGTCTATAGTGTAGATGAAATGTATATATGTATATGCACACACACATATATCTAGTGATATGTGTATATATATAAAATTATATAGGTCCAGATTTATATATGATTGTATTAATATAATATCTATAGATTGATAGATATATAGATATGTATATATATTCATACATACACACACAATGTACAAACCCAGAAAGGATTACTCATTAAATTTAAGGGGGTTTGGGGGGGGTGGGGGGGAGGAGAAAGATGTCATATACAGAAGATATTTTGCATTGCAATAAAAGCTTTTTTGACAAAAGTATGTGCAGAGTGAAGTATGAACCTTCATCAAATACCCAACCATGCTATTCCCAGTACAAACTAGCAGGAGGAGAAGTGCTTAAGGGAGGCATAAGAGCAGGGTCAGTGCATGGTGGCTTGGAGTTAGCTGTTGAGACTGCCCACATCTTAACTTTGTGAAGCTGACGGGCAAGATCTTAGGATACCAAAGTGAACAGCGTTAACTTCTTCTGGCTTGAGGAGATCAGCATTTCACTCACAAAATTATTAAGCTAATACTTCCCAGCAAAAAAGGGGGAGCGATTCTCTGTGCCCGTTTCAGCTGGCAGATGTTGCTGGGAGGAGAAAGCATTTGGTGTATTTTGGCATTCTCATTTTGTATAGAGCGTTGGGCAACTTTTACTGTTGTTGCCATCCAGATAAGTCATAGGTGAAGTCAGGTACAGGACCTCACTTTGTGCTTATTGTGTGATTTCTACACACAGCTGCTCATGTAAGAATTCTAAAAGTTCCCACAGCTAATATTTCATAATTGAGAAATAACTTAGTAATAGGAAGACAAGTGTTATATACCCCCTGCATTTAGTCCCTTGGCCTACATTATAACAACCAAAAAAGCTTGTAAGAACTTCATTTTCTGATGGTGAATACAGGAGTTCTTATGGCACAGAAAGGAGAAGAACAGCTTTAACAACAGAAATAAATACACCTGAGCAATCTCACATGTGTTTTCTCTGCTGCATGAGACAAAATGTCAGCTAGCAATTAAGATCAACGATTTCTTTCTTTTTGGAGTGGTATTTGCCAGGATATTCTATCTGCTTATCCAGCAGGCATAAAGCCAAAGTGTCACTGAACCCCGTCCACCCCTTCTGCAAGCAAAAAAACCCCTTTCATAGTAATTAATTAATCAATCAATCAATCAATAATATAGACTAGGAGACCACATCTTAAAGGGTTGTAACTAGTGCAGGGGCATGCCCAGGAGACTTTGAAGAAGACTTTCCTCCATAACCACAGCAATGGTAAGACTTCAGGGGATGGGGCAAAAAAATGCTGAGAACAACTTCCAATCTTTCTCCTATCGGCATATAAATATCTTTATAAATCTGAATCAAAGTCACAGATGCCTGATTGTTCAGAGTTTGGCTGCTGCCAGGTGCCTGGATCCTGTCTCAGAGGACAAAAGAAATTAAGCATCCTGCAGCAAAATGCAAGAGCCTGCTCAGTACACATCAGCTGCTTGGTTGACAGCAAACAAAATATTCCAGTCGCTGAAAATGGGTTTGTGCCTGAAATCCTGCTGCGACCAAAGCTCTGCATCTTTCTCACCTGAGGCAATGTCTTCAGTTCAGCTTGCCCGTTGTAAAAACGGTGACTTTTGAAAGGGAACAAATGAGGGAGTTTTACTGGAAATGTACAAAATAACGAGCAGGACAGAAAAGGTAAATGAGCTCTTCCCCATTGTGCTTTCTCACTCTCCCAGGACAAAGCAATACCCAATTAAGCAGAAACCAAAACATGTGTAACTGAGAGAAGGAAATATTTTTACTTCCTCTATTAATAAAGAAAAAGGATTTTAGAAAAAAAAAAAAAAAAAAAGAAAAAAGGAAGTCTTATTTCTAGGATCTTCAGAGCCAGGAAAAAAACCTGTTGCTTGGTTAAAAAGCAGAAAACCAAAGCTTTGGAAGACCTGCAATCCCTGTATCAGTCCAAGTCCAGGCACTGAAGGAGGTTTCAAAGACTAGTTGCTGCTTATATTCAGACTATCTTTGGCTCCAGCATTTTACTGCTGGGAAACTCTGACTGTTGATGGAAAGGAAGAAAATGTTCCTATAGATGAAGTCAGTGTACTGTGCCACTTACATAGTGGCTATTAATGGAAACTCTTGGCTTTAACACTTGACACGGATTCAGAAACGCTGCTCTTTCTTAGCACTATGGTTATTTGTTCGAGGTCTGGCTGGGGTGGGAGTGTGGCACTTGGTTTCTAACGGGGTGGAAATGCTAGAGGTAGAAACTACTAATCTATACCACCTCAGGCTATATGGACTCTGTCTGGAGGTTAATCTTTCCCTTCTACCTCCTAGTCAAGGTTGAAAGGGAGAAAAAATTCCTTTGTTAGCCACATGGCTTCTACATACCTCATACACTAGTGGTCTTGTGTCACAACAGACTCTATTTTCACACTGGAAGTTCAGGTCATAGGAAGGAACTTGGTATTTCCAAAGGGAAGAACCCACAGCTGTAACATTACACATAGGTTTGAATAAAAGGAGAACATATGGTACGTCTTGGTCACTGGGAATTTCAGACCTGACTCTTGACCTGTTTCAACCCTGCACTCAGCTGCTGGAGAGGACCTGTGAAAAGGGAGACACTAGATTGCTGGTGCCATAAGAGCATCTTCTCGGTGTGTCATACTGTAGTCAGCTTAATCTGGTGTCCTGCTCTAGACAAAAGCCAGCAGCTGACTTCTCAAGCAGGGAAGAACAGTTTACACCATCCTCTGCTATCCTATGCTGCACAGTGCCTCATGAGCAACAGCTTTTGCCTTGAGCTTCACTGTTGTAGTGTCTGATGAGTGTTACCAGCTGCATTTTGAATAGCAGGATGCAGAGAAACTGCAAGGTGCTGCACATCTGTGGAGTTTTAGGACAGAGGTTTGTTGCATTCTAGACAGAAACGAGAGGAAAAGAGGCCGCTTCACAATGCAACCTTGTTCTCAAACTCTTGAGTTATGCCTCTTGATGATGCTCACAGTCTTGTCAAGCTTTTCTTTCCTTATTCCTACTTCACAGAACGTAAGAAATTCCATCTATAAAGAGGGGGCTGCTAAGACATTCAATCTCCCTGCTTCTCTATGATTTCTTTGGGAATGCTGTCCTTGGCTCTCTCTCTGAAGATGTGAGTTGAAAGAATTTTCCAAAGAGGCAAAAGGGAGCAAGGAGCAGAGGTGGAGCAAGAAGGCAACCTCCCATCACTCTAGACTCATCGCTGTTGTGAAACACTGTGCAGTACAAGTGATCTCAGCTTGTATTTCTGTGTTAGTCTGTCTCTCCCCACACTGTGCATAGGCTCTGACACCATGGTATGGACTCTGCATTTTAGAGTAAATCTGATATTGGCTCGCTGAATTCTTATTACTGTAAAAAAGAGGAATATTTGGGCTCATGGGTTAAATTAATCCGTATTTTGGTGCAAGAGCCTGTGGGATCGTATGAGCCAAATGGTTGGGTGACAGTGTAAAAGGCAATATCACTAAGATAGGACTTAGGATCTCTAAGAAAGGAGGAGGTAGAGCAGGAATGAATAGAATCTGGATTATTTAACTAGTCAGATTTAATAAGAGATTTTACCTCAATTTTTCATCATTGCACTAAGCACTACCCGTATGGTCTTCCTGCCTAGGCTACTTGCACCGAGCAGATAAATCTCATCACTCTTCACATCACTGGCAGCTTGATTCTGCTCACCTTGGCTCTGATTTCATGCTCATGATACACTTCTCTTCCCGAAGCTAATGCAATTTGGGTTTTGTTGGTTTGGTTGGGGTTTTTTTTCCCTTCCCAAAATGTCTGCAGAAAATACTTTTCCACTCATATTATAAATTTTCCTGCTCAAAAGATCTGGTCACCAAAGAAGAGTCCTCCTGCAACTATAAAACATGTAGATAGTGGCTGTGGATGCTAATAGCTTCTGGCTCATTAGTAGAAGAGCAAGTGTCTGTGGGAGGTAATTGCTGCAAGGGTAATAATGTAGGAAACATCCAAACCATCGATCTCTGTGTGAAAGTGAATCCCCAGGTGCTAAATCACTTAAATTAATCACCCAGTGCTGTTACAGGCAATGATTAGTGTCTGCTCTCCCGGGGGAGAGGGATGGAGCAAGAGAGAGAGGGAAATCTAGAGCACAAATCACGCCGCGTTTGTTGTCCCGCGGACGTTCTCCACCCCCTCGCAACAGCTTGTAGGCCAACACGACTTTGTGAGATGTGGTCTTGTCAGGGTTGCCCGACGCAAACAAGTCGATCAAGCCTGGCAGATCCGCTGACAAGAAGAACAGCAGGAGACCAGATGCTGTTTTAGTAAAGGGGAAGTGCACTGGGAGCCCACTTGGTAAGTGGAATCCCAAGTGACAGTCTGTGGCAATTGCAGCTGGATACATTTCAAGATTATTTTGGCCCACCTTTGAGCATTTAAACCCATGCCACGTTGATATCGGGAGCAAAGGTGTCACCATTGAGGAACCATCTGGTTTCTTGGAGCAGATGAGTTTTCAGATTTGCCGTTAGTTCCCTGTGCCCCTTGAGATAATCTGACAGGGTCCAGGGCTGAATGAGTTGTACAGACAGAAGGATTCTGTAGTCTTGAGCTGCAGTACAAAAAGCATCATCCTTTGAGCCTTTAGTGGAATGACTGGAGGAAGCCATGATCTGGAGGTGCTCCTCAGCTCTCCAGACAGCACAAGAGTTCACATCCATCATGAACTCAGTGTCTTCACAAGCTGTCATGTATCAGATGAGCTGTAAAACCTGGCCTCAGGTCTCTCCTCAGCCCGTGGCCATGCCATGTGGAGTTTTCCAGACAGTTGTGATGGAATCTGTGTTTCTGGACAAATACACCAAGATATTTATTCTAACTCATATTTACAGGGGAGCTGTCTGTCCTGTTCCACTCCAGTGTAGTCTCTGTAGGAAACCAGTATACTCCTATATCCAAAGATCTTTACACAGGCACACCAGCTCAAACCACATTCTGGTCAGGATCAGAAACACACTTTCCATTTCAACTGCTACTAGTGCTTAGCAAGTTTGGGATGCCCAAAGAGAGTTAACGAGCCCATCCAAGGAACCAGCAGAATTAAGGGGGTGGGGTGGAGAGGGAGGTGCTGATCTCCTCTCTCTGGTGACCAGCAATGGGAGATGAAGAGATGGAATGAAGCTGTGTCAATGGAAGTTCAGATTAGACATTAAAGAATTTTCACTGAGAGGGTGGTCGATCACTGGAACAGTCTCCCCAGGGAAGTATCAGAGTTCTGTCAGAGTATCTGGATGATGCTCTTAGCCATATGGTTATTTTTAGGTAGTCCAGTCAGAAGTGGGGAGTTGGACTTGATGGTCCTTATGGGTCCCATCCAACTTGAGATATTCTACAATTCTATGATTCTAAGGTTATTTCAAACACATGACTCTTCAAAGCAGACCTGGACAGATTGGGAAAAATGCCTCCTGTTCTTACTTTGATATTATACTAATGATTACATGTTATTTTGTGCTTAATGTCAAGCAAAAAAAAGGGACCATTCAGCTTGGCATTGTACACAGACAACAGTGAGGAAAATTGCTTCCTCAGAGTGTTTATAATCTAATGTTCTAATATGCATCACTCTCCTCAGAGTGTTACCATGAATTAATGGGGGGGGCAAAAACCCAACAATATATTCTGCGGCTCCAGTACATCGAGTAGTAATAAGCAGGTGACTCTGGTGCTGCTGCTGCGTCAGAGAACACCACCTTATAGCGCTGTGTACTGAAGATCATCATTCAAAATCTACTCTTAGCAGGGAAGGCACATGTAAGGAGGGTACCACAGGGATAAGAAGAGTTGGAGAGCAAATGTCTAGAGCAGGTGAAGTGTCAGCACCTGTATTGTGCCTCCATACCCAGGCGTTGGCAGCATGGTGAGAAGAAGCTCAGGCTGCCCTGGGGTGGACATGGTTCCAGCTGGAGCAGGTTGTCCCTGAAGGGCTGGAGCCAGGAGACAATGGGTGAGGAGGGAGGAGCGGCCAAGAGGAGCTAGGAGGGACTCACCAAACCTTCATCCCCACCCTCTGGGACCCTCAGTGGAGAGGAGCTGGGAGTAAAGGGGTGAAGGTGAAGCTGGGAAAGGATGGGGGTGAAGATGTTGTTTTAATCATTTTGTCTTTGTTTCTTATTATCAGAATCTACTTCAACTGGCAAGAAATTAGAATAATTTTGTCCTGATTTTGGTCAGTTCTGCCTGCGACAGTAACTGGTAAGTTTTCTCTCTGTCTCCATATCAGGTCATGAGCTTTCACACCCTATTTTTTCCCCATGTCCTGTTAAGGAAGGGTGAGAGAACAGCTGGGTGGGAGTTTGCCTCTTTGCCAAGCACAGCCCACCACAGTGCTAAAGTGGAAAAAGCTGTAAACAATGTGGTCTGAATTTAGCATTGACCCAGCTTGGACCAGAAGGTTGGGCTAGAGACTTCCTGAGGTCCCTCCCAGCCTGAACGAGACTGTAACTCTGTGTTTCAATTGGTGTAACACAAAAGGAGACACCTGGAATCAAGGCTTCTCTCGTAACAACAGGGACACGACCACTTAAACATAGTCTCTCAACATCAGCAACGCTTCTCCAGAGACAATAGATCTGTCACTCCAAATGGACACGGTGCAAGATTTGACCCGATGTCCCCAAATTAGGAGGAAGCTTATGTGAAGTGTAATCTAAGCACACTTAAAATAAACCTCCTGCAAAGCACAGTCTCTCGTGTACGTTTTTGTACCACCCTGGACTTCCCTGTTAACGATCACCATCGTGCCCATCTTCCATCAGGCCCAAAACGTTGTACACGCAGCTTCACTGCCTCCCGGGGAGAGCTGAGTGCAGGCTCTGGGAGGTAGACATTAATCATTCAGGACAGCGAAGTGACGGATGGCTGAGTTGAACAGGGCACACTGTGCTTTTCGTTCTCCAAGAAGGCTGTGATAAGCAGAAGCCAGGGTTGTAAGGACATGCTTATTAGTGTAGCTGTCTGATTACCCAAAGAAACAGCAACGGAAAACACAATCTGGTTGCAACTGCTACCTGAACAGCTCTCCCTTCTAAGGGCTCAAGGAAAGGTGAAGTCAGGAAGGAGAAGGGTGGACCTGCAATGGTTGCATCCCCGTGGGGTGCCTGTGAAGCAGTGTATGCTGAGCAGAGGGTGCTGGTTCATTCCCTCTGCTTCCAGAGGAGGAGGTGACCCTGTACGTAAGAACCAGCCAGCCTCTCCTTGCCAGTCCTACTTCTGACTCCGTGGGAATTCATAAAGAGACTTAAGCTCCTTGACTACAGGCTTGGGAAAGGGCTGGGGAGATCGGGGACAATGAAACAACCGTGCTCATTGCTGCTGCCACATCTTGCTTCTTCTCTAAGAAGCTTCCAGAGGCTCAGTGGACTATCTCCTCAAGTCAGTGTACCATAACACTGATACTAGTGCACAGAGCAATGAATAGCCCACCCCAGAGTGACAGGTCATTGAAAGGCAAGTGTCTGGAGCATTAAACCAGCATTCAAAATTATACCAAAAATTTTCCTTAGCAGAAATCTCAATACAATGAGAGAAAGCAGGGATGTGGAAAGAAATAAGCTTCCTTCTAGCCTAAGTTGGACTTAGGTCTCTGCTGTGGCATATAACTTGATGAGAGACTGAGATCCTTTAGAGAACTCAACAGGAGATGGGGAGAAATAGTGCCATACACAGACTCGTTGCCTTCTCCAGCTAGTTGACTTAGATGTTATAACTACTTATCTCCATCAACTTTATCAAAAACCATGCTCTGGTGCCCTTTATTAGAAAGCAGTCTGAATAAATCACAGTCCCAACAGCTTGGAGACTCGTGTTGCTGCCTCTCCAAATAGAGGACTCTACTCTCCAGGTCAGTGGTGCTTGACTCAATCGATTCACAGAGAAAGTGACCACAGAGGGAAAAAAAAAAGATGCTGGTGTGTTTGTGAAGACTCTCCTATGCACCTCTATCATTTGTTAAAAAAATACCTTTCCCAAAATACATCTGGGAGGCTGTGTGTGATTTATACAGCCCAAATTCTCTTCCAGCAGCTGATTTCGTGGCTCTGCTTGTCTCCAGTACATGTTGCCATCCATTTTGGTTCAATCTGTTCTTTGTGCCATCCATGGCTGTAGGACAAGGGTATTTCCCATCTACTTAACTTCAGGAAGCTGCATGAATTCACAGAACCACGGAATGGTGGAGGTTGGAAGGAAACTTTGGAGATCGTCTAGTCCAACTCTCCTACCAAAGGAGGTTCACCCAGAGCAGGTTGCAAAGGAACACATCTAGGTGGGTTTTGAAAGTCTCCAGAGAAGGAGACTCCACAACCTCACTGGGCAGCCTGTTCCAGGACTCCGTCACCTTCACAGTAAAGAAGTTTTTCCTCATGTTCAGGTGGAACTTCCTGTGTTCACTTTTGTGTCCATTGCCCCTTGTCCTATCCCTGGGCACCACTGAAGAAAGATTGCACCACTCATGCACCACCTTTAAGAATGCTTCTGAGGGGCTACGCTGTGGCAGTGATTTCGTGCTCCAGAAGAAAGAAACGAAACATTTGCATTTGATTTTCAATAAGCAGATGGTACAAGGCTTGCTTCATACCGCAGTAAATTTTGAAGTCCCTACTGAAAAATAAGAAAAGAGAGCGTATTTGCTTTTATTTCAAACTTTCTCTGTTTCCATGGCAATATCCCAGTGAGGTACCAAGAGCAGATACTGGGATATGAGGTATTAAATAGTTCTTTTTCTCTGCATCATGAAAAGCAATGCTGAGATTCACGTGTCAAGAAAAGCAAGTCGGGAAATGACGCAGGAACATTGAAGAATTATTACACTGAGGATATGAACATTTCAACACTCTGTGAATCCACAGAAAGATAAGCTAGCTTTGTCCCTTTGTATTAGCCTAGTGCAACTCCATTGCTTTTCAGGGGAGCTGTACCAGCACTAAAAAGATGGGACCGTCCCCACATTGCATGGGTGGTTATGGAGAAGTTGGAGCTGAGCAGCAACAGACACAAACTGCAGCAAGTGAAATTCCTATTACGCACCATGGAAAAATGAATCACAATGAGAATGGTCAAACCCTGGAACAGGTTGCCCCAGGACTGACCTTTAAATAATCAAGGAAAAGCTCTTTAGCAGCTTGCTCTGACTTTGAAGCTGACTCTGCTTTATTCAGAGGTTCGACGATCAAGTTCCCCTTCCAACCTAAATTATTTTGTTATTTTATGATTCCCTGTCACAGGCACTTCAAGAAGCCTCCTTTTTCCTATTTCACTGTATATTCAGCCTAATCTCTATTTAAGGTAGTGGAAATGATGCTCCTTCTGTAGTATCCTTCTGCAGATCGTTCTGCAACTTCATAGAGTTTGCTTACAGTGAGCAGGTAAGACAACACTGCTCCTTCTCAGCTTTACTACTGCCCTTGGCTGACACATTATGCTACACTTGATTGAGCTCTGTGCTTACTATTTACTTCAGTAATTGGAGACCTTTGATACCACAATAGTCAGACAACGAGATACTGCTTCAGATAAAATGTGTCGCCCAAGCATCATTAGCCAATTGCAACGGTATAATGGGATCATAAGATAATTCCCTTTGGAAGGGACCTCAGGAGATCAGCTAGTCCAGCCTCACACCTGAAACAGGATGCAAGGGAAGCTGATTTGTGCAGACTTATCACCCAAGGGAAGGGTGTAGCATATCTTATAAGAGTGAGAGGAACTGAAAAGCAACAGGTATTGCATTGCTTTCTCTAATAACAGTGAAAATATACATAGTAATCTGTTGTTGTTGTTGGTAGTAGTAGTAGTAGTGGTGGTAGTAGTGTGCATTGAAAAGTGAGTCAGAAACCCACTTGGCAAAGCCCCACCTCCTAATACAGGAACAACACCTTCTCCTGCAGTGCAATAGAAACCACAGTTTGTGAGGTGGGCAGTGAGTCTGGGAATGTCTGAGTTCGGCAGATCCTTTGGTAAAGACCACTTCAGCTGCTGAGAAGAAATTTAGGAAGAGTGTGAGTCTTGTTCTGACTCCAGGAAAGGCATTTGTAGACTCAACTGACATCCACGGGGATCCAGCCAGATCTTGAAGCTGAGTGAGTTTTAGCAAAAAAGCACGACTGAAAGTGTTTGGCTAGACAGGTCCTGTTTGAACACTGACCACCCTCCAGGGGTACCCCAAACACCAGACAGCACCAACTGTTCAGTAACTGTTTAGGAACAGAAATGCTTTCAACAAGCACTTTCTTCTGTAGCAACAGATGGCTTGAAGCTGCAGTGAGTAAGAATTCCTAATGAGGTCCTTCAAGTAGAGCTCCTGCAAAGGGCAGAGGAGGGAGAGAAATGTGCCCTAGATTCACAGAAGTGCTCATCTGCACTCATACTGCCCTCTGATCACCTGTAAGGGAAGCAATCAAAATCTCTACTGCTCCCTTGCAGAGATTCACTTCAGTCGGCAAAGTCAAGCCAATGAGAAAATACAAAACCAAACAAACAGCTTAAAAAAAAACCAAACCCAAACACATGAGTTGTAAGGTGGCTTTTTCTCAAGGGTCAGTGTTAGTAAATTTTTGTGACACGTGGGGAACTGAGAGGGAGCTTTCGTGTTTGCAAAAGCAATGATGTGTGAGTGGAGTGCTGTGCGGAGTGTGAGGCAGAGACCCCTTTGCCACCTCTGCTGCACAATCTCAGAAAATCAATACTAATAATATTAACATGCAGAGAGGCTGAAATAAAGTGTACGCACCAGGTCTGTGATATTTAAATGTGGTCTTTTCAGTGAGCAGTGGAGGATAACGAGAAATGACAGGGAGAGCTGTTCTCAGGTCCAGAATTAATAAGGAATTTAGACCCCTGAAGTTACTTTCTGTGGTATCTAATTTTCACTCTTCTGGCTCTGAGAGTAGAACTGAGATGTCTTGCTGGAGATTTCTGGGTATCCCATATATTATGTACACAACACAAAATTGGGAGGTGTATTTCAGAGACCAGAGGGTTGTGTCACCTTTCAAGAGGACCTCAACAGGCTGGATAAATGGGCTGATAGAGCTTCACGAAGTTCAGCAAACGTAAATGCCAGGTCCTCGGGCACCAGTAAAAGCTGGGGAGCAAGTTGCTGGAAAGCAGCTTTGCAAAAAAAGACATGGAGGTCCTGGTGAACAACAAGTTGAACATGAGCTGGCAATGTGCCCTTGTAGCAAAAAAAAAAAAAGAGTGAACAGTCTCTTGGGCTGTATTAGGCAGAGTGTTCCCAGCAGATGAAGGGAGGTTATCTTCACCTCTGTCTAGTGCTGCTGAGACCCACCAGGAGTGATGTGCCTGCTGCTGGGCTCCTCAGAACAGGAGAGACGTGGGCATACTGGATTGGGTCCAGGGAAGGACCACTAAGAAAGAAGACAGAAAAAAGCAGGACTCTGCTTCATCCTCCACCCTGTAACATCACCACCAAAACCAGACAGGAGGCTTTAACACTTATGAGCAAGTTCTACTTGGAGAAACTTTACCAGCAACACGTCCTGGATACCATAAAAAGATGATGGGTGCTGGTAGTGGGTGAGTCTCTGTTAGAGGTCACTGAGGTGTCCATCCACCAGCCTGACAAGCAGTCACAAGAGATTTGCTGCCTCCTGGGAGCTATTACCTGAGACATTGCTGAGAGGGTGCCACAACTTGTCACGAGCACCCAGAGAGCTTGTGGAGTCTTCATCCTTGGTCAGAACCTGAATGGCTAAGACCCTTAGCAAATTCCTCTAGCTGATGCACAGCCCTGTTGACAAATTAAACAAGGGAGCTTTTGAAAATGGGAAAAGGCAGTCAAGTCCAAGACTTTAGAGAGTAAAGACTCTTTAAAAGAAGTGAGATATAAAAAGGAATCTATTGGCAAATTATGGGCCAAGGAAGGAGTAATGACCACAGAGACAGTAATGGCCTGTTCTGCACTCAGTGTTCAAGGAACTGAAAGACTGTCCAGTTAAACTCCAGGGTTGAGTCTTTCTTAAGACCTTTTTTTTTTTTTTTATTTTTCCAAACAGTATTCTCATATTTGCCATAAAGAATCTCACCAACTGGGGTGCTGTGTGATTAGGGATTGTGTGGGACCAGCATGGTTCTGCTGATGTTTCCCTCAAAACCAGGATTCATGGATTATTTAATCACAAATTCCTTAAGAGCCCCATATAGTCTTGATCAAAATCCAACAGTAGTCCACATACATCAGTACCATTTACTTAGCTAGATAAAATGTGGTTGTCAATTTAGATGGCTCTGTGGAATCTGAGGGTGAATAACAAGGCTTCACTCTGGAATTTGACTATAGCCATTGCAGGGAGGAAGATCATTCTCTTTTACAGTGACTTAATAATTTATCACCTGACCACAGGAATATTCATTAAATGCCTTTATTGACCATCTGGGCAATGAGAAATCGCACTAGGCTATATCCAAAAGACATTACTCTTCCAAATGGTAGCAGGGCATGGTGTGGGGATAGGATGCTGCAAAACTCTTCTTGATTGAGTAGGAAATCTTTGGGTCTGAAGAAACTGCAAACTTAAATTATAAAAGAGCGAAGGGCTCTCTGCACGAGTTGCTTTTTGTGAGGCAGCCAGATGGTGAATGGGTTGTACGAGTCCTTGAATAAGAAGACTGAGAAGCATCTTTCAGCTTATTAGCTGAATCACAGAGTGTGAAAGAAACTTTGAAACCTGCTAGACTAGAAAGTATCATATTTATAGAAACATCTCTGTGAACTGTATTATCCCTACACTGTGTACTCTGTCTGGTATTACTACTATTTGTTTTTACCATAGCTTGAAATAAAGTGATGTAGAGATAATGGGCTAATAGCAAGTCTTTTCATCCTTTCGGCATGGCAGTCCTTAAAGTGAAGTTGCTGAGATACCACAACAGTGCTCAATTCCTGGCAAAGCCCGAGAGAATGGGAATGCACATCCCCTCACGACCCACGGGATGCTTGACAGCATGGTACTTGGGATCAAGGAGAATCTTCTCATGGCCACTGTTAATCCAGAAGGCCTTTGATGTGCAGAAGATCCAGGAGCTTTGAGCTGAGACCACTGAGTTTGCAAGGGCTTTAAGATAACACTGGGGAGACACAGGGAACAGGCTGATAGGGTAGGAACAGAGTCATTCCACTAAGACTGTGTCCTGAGAAGATGCTCCTCTCCCTGGAAGAATGGCTTGGCCCAGAGCCCAGCTGCTTAGGTTATGGGCATAGCCCATGTCTAGTCTGGGTTTGAGGAGGCTGCAGTTCATTTATTTCAATTTGCCTGAGAACCAACATCAGTGAGTGCAGCACCTGCCGCAGAGACAGTCCTGCTTTTTCCATAATGCAGTTTTGTAACAGATTTTATTACCAGTAAAACAAAAGTAGCTGAGGTTATTGGGCCTGATAATGGAGGCTGGGGTTTTAGATCTTTCCCTGAGTGTCTCGGTACTTTTCTTGAAGCTGATGTTAAGGAGGTTAGTGAGTGTGAGAAAGTTACATCCTCAATCAATCAATCAATCAATCAGAACCTATTCAGTGAGAAACAGATCAGTGTAATGCAGAGGATTAGTCCTAGCAAAGGGCCACGCCACTGCAGAATAGTAAAACCAATTCCCATGGTTCCCAGGGGGTGTGCAGATAACTAGCCCTGTAGTGAGCCGAATGTCCTGGCAGAGGCATTAATTCACTTGAGCAATATCCCCCAGGGAAACAGCACATCTGAGAGGTTAAGAACTGCATGGGGTACCACCTCCATCTCTCTTTACGTGGGGAGCGGTGGGTGAGACTCAGCGCGCAAAGTGGTGAGCGTGGGCTGTTAGACAAGGGAGGGATGTATCAGGTCCCAGAGACCATTCCCTGCCTGGGAGATCTGTCTGACAGGGTGGGGGCCAGCTCAGTGCCAGTGCAGTTGAGGGGGGCCCTTCCCCTGTGGAAAGACTCAGGGAGATCCTTGGTGGACAACCCAGTGTTGCTGTGCATTGCCAGGATGGAGGGAGAAGGAACAAAGGAAAGGAGCCCTTTGAGCAGTGCCTGGCACAGCAGCATGCTGCTTCTAGAAACACAAAGCTGAGCTGGAAATCCAACTGCTGTTGGAGAGTAATGTCTAGAAAAGTTCTCAGTGGCTGTCAGAAGACAGACACACAAATACACAGTCCACAGCAGACATAGAGAAGGGTGCAGTGTGGGCCAATGACAGCAGGAAGGCCAGAAGAAGCTGTGTGGGAAGATGCATCAGGATGGCTGGGGGGGATTGGCATCAAACGGGGATCTGAGGGCACCTTGTGAGGGGAGAGGCCCCATTTATCATTGCAAACTCTTTATCTCAAGCCTATTTTTAGTGTGTGGTATCAATCAGCACTTATCGGTGCCCTGTAGCAAGATGGTTCCTGCTCTTCTCCCCACTCCCCCAGGCCAGCTGCTTTCAAGGTCACTGCTATCCCCACAGGATTGCTGCTGAGTGGAGGAGGGTAATCACATATAACTGCTGTAGGTGATTTCAATCAGGTCCATCTCCCGGGGTGGGTGGGATTTGGGGGTGGAGGATTACAACGTTCAGAGCAGCAGTGGGTTATAATGCCATGGTATGACAAGTACTTGCTGGGTCAGTGCGTTGCTGCTGTCTCCTGCCAGGTGATCACTGCTCAAGGAAGGAGGACAACGTTTGCAAACAGGAATTGAGAACTGTTGTGAAGGTAGGAGTGACCAGATTACTGCAGAGAATTATTACTTTGGGGTATTGTTTGGTTTGTTTTTTAAGATTTGTTCCCTTAAAAGTAATACTGATGTTTGAAATCAAGACAAAAGCTACTACTCTGTGGAAGTCCCAACAACCCCAGGGAATGCTACGGGCTTGGGGAGGAGTGGTTGGAAACTGCCTGGCAGAAAAGGATCTGAGGATGCTGGTGGACACCTGGCTGGACATGACCCAGCAGTGTGCCCAAGTGGCCAACAAGGTCAAAGGCATCCTGGCCTGTATCAGAAATAGTGTGGCCAGCAGGAGCAGAGAAGTGATTGTACCTCTGCACTGGGCACTGGTGAGGCCTCAGCTTGAGTATTGGGTTCAGCTTTGGGCACTGCAGGATAAAAAAGACATTGAGATGCTGAAGCAAGTTCAGAGAAGGGCAACAAAGCTGGTAAAGGGTCTGGAGAAAATGTCTTATAAGGAGTAGCTGAGGGACCTGGGCTTGTTTAGTCTGGAGAAGAGGAGGCTGAGAGGAGACCTTCTTGCTCTCTGCAGCTCCCTGAAGGAAGTTGGAGTGAGGTGGGTGTTGGTCTCTTTTCCCGGGTAACTAGTGATAGGATGAGAAAAAATGGGCTTAAGTTGCACCAGGGGAGGTTTAGGTTGGATGTGAGGAACAATTTCTTTGCTGAGAGAGTGGTGAGGCCTTGGAACAGGCTGCCCAGGGAGGGGGTGGAATCACCATCCCTGGAGGAGTTCAACAAACATCTGGATGTGGCACTGCAGGACATGGTTTAGTGGTCCAGAGAATGTTTAGTAGATGGTTGGACTTGATGATCTTGAAGGTCATTTCCAACCTTAATAGTTCTATGATTCTCTATCTTCTCATTTGTATTGTTGATTGTCCATCTCTCAGAACAGCAGGCTCAGAACACCCCAGGGGCTGCTACGTTGCGCAAAACCGAAGGCCTGAGTGGCCCTGAAGCACCTATCATAGGTGAGAGAAAGTCTGAGAACAGGAATCAGCCTGTTGAGAAACCGAGTTGTGGCTGGCCTCTCTGGTACGGCTCGGCTGAGAGAGAGGAGAATGACATCCAGATTTTCCGAACTCGCCAAAAACCCTCCTTCTTTAGTCACAGAATAATTCATTATTTGCTGACGACTTCCAATTGTTTTATTAAATTTTCACCAGCGGGAAAAACAATACTCCAAAATGTGATTGTTCACTGAAACTTTTTTTTATTACTATTATTATTTATTTTTGCTGGGGTTCATATGTCATCGCATTACAATAAACTGACACAGTGCCCTGGTGCCTCGTTCTGTTAGCGGACGCCTCGGCTATTCACAGTTCCTCTGCCACAGAGCAGCTCAACTGGCCTCCCTGCCCAACAGCACACGAGAGCACGGTTATGGATACTCTGTGATACGAGCTGACATATCCTCAGGGCAGCATCTGCATTTATAATTTGATTCTCCATGAGTTATTTCTGAGCGTTAGAGCCGTTTTCTGTGCTGGTCAGAAACGCTATCTCCGCTTGCAGACGGAGAGCTGCCGTCCAGCGCCCGCCTGCCCGTCCGCCTCTTGTGCCCCACGGCACAGCCTCCCTGCCTTGGGTCGGGTGCTGAGAGGGAAGGAAACACTCTTCAGGGGTCCCACTTGACCTGGCAGACAGCCTCCTGGCAGGCAGCAGGGTCACGATGCAGCAAAATCACTATGCACACGTAGGTGCCTGTCCAGGGACGCACAGAGCATCATAGCCCTTAGCTCACGGACCTCAGACGGTGTGGCTCTCTGCCATTATCCGGTCCCTTTTCCTGCCCGCGGTCTCATTCCTTTGAAGGACTGAAGGTGCTGCCTCTCCAGACAAGAGATCTATCTAAACGACAGCCAGAGCCGATTCCTCTGAGCTGCCTCCCGATGTAGAGCCGCTCTTACTGGAGAACACGTCCCACGGTCGCGGGAGCACCTTGTCCATTTTTTGCACATGTTAAAAAAGCTTTCCCCGTTTTATTCCAAAACCCTGTTAGTTGAGAACTCCGGGCAAGAGCTGCAAAGGATTAAAACGGATTCCCATCCCTCGCAGCTCCTCGAGCAGCAGTGTTGTGCTGCAGCTGCACGCAGGGCTCGGAGCGGCGAGAGCAGCGGGTAACCCTGTGATTCGTGAGCGATGGCAGGCGGCAGCATCCACCAATTCCCTGCTTGGCTGCTTTTTTAGAGGAGAGGCTCAGAACTCCACAGCGAAACACCCCTGTTTTCATAAACAAACACATCTGACAATGGGATTACCTGAGTTAGCATCACGCCTCCCTCAGAAAGGCACCAAGGGAACCTCTGACACCTAATTAAGGCTATAAAAGAAGCTAAACAGATTGGTGCGGTACTGAGATTTCCTTCCCCGAGTTGCGTTGTCATGACTAAATAAAAAGGACTGATGTCTGGCTTTAAAAAAAGGAGGAGGGAGAGGAGGCCTGGTGAGAGAAAGGAATTACTGGCTGATTTATTTTCTTACTTAACAGCAAAGGGGAATGAGCAATTTAAGGTCAGCAGCATATTGCTCAGCTGGCCTCAGACGCTGCAAAATGACCAGCGTGGTGTGTTGCAATAAATTGCATGCTTTTGTCACCCCTGTTTGTTTGAAATATGTGTGAAATGAAGAGGGAAATAGCTAAGACCATCACTAAGGACTGTACTGATCTGCCTGGAAGGTGAGCGGGAGACAAACCCGTCTGTTTTGTCTTTGAAAACCCATCCGGATCTGTTCCTGTGTGGGCTGCCCTGGGTGACCCTGCTCTGGCAGGGGGGTTGGACTCGATGCTCTCCAGAGGTCC
>WUAM01000124.1:1222063-1289516 GCA_024336885.1 Actenoides hombroni
AATTTCTTTGCTGAGAGAGTGGTGAGGCCTTGGAACAGGCTGCCCAGGGAGGGGGTGGAATCACCATCCCTGGAGGTCTTCAAAAAAGACAAAATCTCTTCCTTGCAGGCATCCCCTGAAACCATATGGGATCTTGGGTTTTTGGTTTTGAATGTCTGTACTCTGCTGAAGGCAAAAGACAAAGCCAGATCTCCTGGAGCTTGGGCAATGCTTCATTTCCTTTGCACCTCACCCAGCACTGCTGAGCGAAGGGTCTCCATTCCTCCTACATACTAGCTGCAGATTCAATGACAGGAGGCATACCTTGATGTTAGGAAATTCCTAAGTCCCAAATTCCAGGTCTGACATGATTTTGTAGCTCTCTACAGGGACTAACACCTTCTGATCTGGCCCTTTGTTTCAAATGCGCCTGTGCAAATGGCAGAGGAGATTCAGCAGGCTGTTCCCTGGGGGTCGGGTCTGGCTCCAGACTTAAGAATGTCAGGATTGGCAGCATCAGAAACTATTCCTTCTTAGTTTCCCAGCCTTGTTATGCACTGCCAAGAGGTTTTGATGGTGTTTGACCTTCTGTGCTTGCCTTGTCAACCTTTCAAAGCAACCACGGTTTAGCTGCCTGAAAGGAGTGAAATGTGAATCTCAAAATCATTAAAGCAATTTAGCTTAATGATTGAAGCAGCAAAGTAAGCAAGGATGAGCAAAAGCCAAGACCTCCCATCTAAAGCCAGATTTTGAGTATCTGGGGATGCAGAAGTGTGAACTATGTTGGATTTTGCTCCCTCAGTGAGTGGTTTTTGGGCAGGGCTGGGGCTTCTTCCTCAAAAGTATCTTTTGCACAGCCAGGACATGGTTTAGTTCTTTGAATGCATTACAAATTCATAGAATCACAGAATGCCCCAGCTTGGAATGGACCTCCACAGATCATCTAGTCCAACCCCCCTGTAGTAAGCAGGGACATCCTCAACTAGATCAGGTTGCTCAGAGTCTCATCAAGCCTGACCTTGAATGTCTCCAGGGATGGGGCCTCCACCACCTCTCTGAGAAACCTGTTCTAGTGTTCCACCACCCTCAGAGTAAAGAGCTTCTTCCTAAAGATTGTCCAGGGAGTCATCGGTACCATTTTCTTTCACTCAGACTTGTGTACTTGCAAGGTGTTTATCTTCCTTCTGCGTTACTCAGCTTTTGCAATCAGAGGTGGCTCAATGTCCTCCAAAGAGCCAAACTAAGCTCTGGTAAATGGGCTTGCAGCAGCATCCCTGCATGGGGCTGATGAGGGGAACAGGACATTTCCAGCTGAGTAGGTGTTTGAGTTATTGGGGAATTGAATTTTTTTTTTAATCCCAAGGGCTCCCTTCTTTTCTGCAGAAGTTATTTTTTCCACTCGCCTTCTCAGCCTGCTGTTCTGAACTGATGCAAAGTGCCCAACACAGACAGCAGTACCCAAGTCTGCTGCAGGTATGTGAGGGGTAATTGAAGCAGGAATGTGAGTGAATGGTGAACATCCTCCTGTGTGTAACTGACTGATGGCCTTTACAGAAACTCACAGATCACCAGCTGATCCAGGCTCTATTGGGGAGGAGGAAAAAAAGCCACTTGCATACACAAATATCGATTCTACCTTTAGGTTTTTCCGAAGCTTATGGTGAGATTTGAATGAAAAACATGATTTCTGAAAATAATAACTTCAGTAGTTAAAAAGAAATGCAGGAAGGTAATGTAATCTCCCTGCAGGTGCAGATAACCTTCTGGGACTTGCACCTGGGACAGAGAAGGTAAAGCATAACTCACAGACAATGGAGAAAAGATGGGGGAAAAAAAAAATCTCTGAAAAGCTTTCATCAAAGAAAATTGAATTTAGGGGATGAATTTGCCCCATAAATCTAGGAGTAAAAATAGCCAAGGCTGGCTGATAGTGGTCTGAAAAATGAGTTCAGTTAGAACGGTCAGAGCTGTGATGGATAGGGGAGCTGCTTCTTATCAGGTCAGGCCAGTAATGGAAAGGCAATGGGATAATCATCAAATAATTCTTTTTACTACCTATCAGTTACACATAAGTGGTTGCCTTACAGAACCAGTTAACTGGTGACAGTAAATCTGAGCAGAGTCTGTACGCTCCAAATGAGGATCTCCTTGTGCTCCTCCCTTTCTCATGGGAGTGCATTTTGTTTTTCCATCTCTGGTGTTGCCCAGGTTAGCTCTGACTAAATGCTGTTGCCATCTGATAGTGTCATGGTACGTATGGGAAATGTGCTAGAGCTGCCATACTGGTTTCAAGCAGATGTGCATCACCAGCAAGCCTTTCTCCCCTGACTTAACTTGGTTTCACCAGTGTGACTAAGCTGAGATGCTTTAAGAGATTTATTTTTTCAGCTAAGAGTAAAGCTGAAGTCATGACCAAGGTTCCTAAGAATAATACTCTCGTTACTATTGTTATTGCTGCTGCTGCTCCTACTACTACAGGTGATGCAGGACACCTCGTAGTGCTAATGATAAAAACAACAAGCAATCATAGTAATAAAGACATCTTTCTGAGCACTAAAAGTTTCCTGGTAAGAACAAATAGAACAGCACTGACTCCTCAACACCATCTGACCTCGGATAGCTGCAGTTTATCCATGCAGGGGTTGCCTGGGGTGTCATTTTGGAGTGTTCTTTAAGTTTGCTGCAGGGGTGCCTTTAAAATGAAGAGAGAAGAGGGTGTGTGGGTGTCTGTGTGAAGATAAGATAGTGGGGAGAGGCCGTGTTGGGGCTGTAAGCAATGACAAACATGCTATTAGAGTCCAGTGACAAAACTGTGACCATGGCTGCGTCCACATGGATGGGCAATATGCCTCTGAAGATCCCTGACAATTTTCAGAGCAGAAGTGATACCCATATAGCCAGATAACCTGGCTGCTCGCTGCGTTTCCAAGTTGAAATACATTCCTGTTTTGTAAAACACGGGTCCTTACAGTATTCTGGGTCATCCGTTGAGCTGAGGCATGGTGTGTACGTAGAATAGCCAGGTCAGGATCTCATGTGGACCCTGACACTTACTGTTTCCAGTTTAAAGGATGTAATCCCAGAACTGGGCAGAAGGGGTGGCTACTGGTATGGTACAGTCCCGGTTTCTGTATTTAGGATGGTCTCCAGAAAATAAGCTATCTTTTAGCCTAATTGCATATGCTTGGTTGTGACAGGGTTGCATCCACCAATGAAGTTACCAAGTATCTGTGAAGCAAAGGGAATCCTGCAGCCATGCTCTCTGCTTCCTGCTCTCTGCAGCTGCAGAGTAGAAGATATTGACCTTTCTCACTGAACAGGGGCTGTCTTTTACTTTGCTGCTTAATCATTTGCTCAGTGGAGCCCTAATTTATTTGGGGTTTGCATCCTGCTGCATTGTTGCTACAGTAACTGTTCGTGAAAGGGATGTGTTCACTTCTTCGTGCGTCCCCTCCTTTTAACAAGAACAACAACCTCTTGCTGAAAGAAAAATGCCACTGGATTACTAGTCATCTTGTCTTCGTAGTTTCTCTCAGTAAATCCTCATCTTCAGAGCTTCATCTCTTCATAAAGCTTTACAGTGTTCCATCCAAAGCACCACGCTACTCAGTGGAGCATGAGCCAAGTCATGAGTTTGATTAGTTATGTGACTTAAAGGAAAACATGGTTGCAGTTTCCTATGTGCCATGTCACACTGCACATCTGTCAAAGAGGCTATGAGAGTCTCCCAAGAAATGGCTGCCCTGTTATTCAGAAAGCCAAAGCCTTTTGTTCCCTTCAGTGGCAGCTTGACTTAATAATTAATACTTAGCACTACGCAAACACGGGTTAATGAATCCTGATGCTACCCCAAGGCTAAGGATTAGCTCTTCCCTTACATGAAGAGGGAGACTGGGCCGCAGCAAACCCCATTGTGTCTTCTCCAGAAGACATGAGATAATCATTCCTAAGGGACCGTGACTCTTGTGGCAGCTCCTCCTTGACCTCTTTGAAAGTTTGATATCATAGGCTGAGCTCCATGGTGATTAGTCAGGCTTGTCACTCTCTCCTCTCATAAATCAAGAGCAATGGTGGATCCCTGAAAAGTTCAATAGTGCTAAGTACAGGTGCTGGAGTAAACTAGAATATAGAACTCAGATTAATGAGAAACAATCCAGGTTCAAATAAAAAAAAAAAAGAACCAACAAACCTTGGTCAGATAACATCTCTTGAGCGTTATCTCTCAGGAATACAGAAGACCACCTGGGATCTCCTGTTCTGCAGAATAACTGTGTGGAGTTTAGAAAGGTATAGATGAAGTCAACAATATGTTCCTCTTCTCTGCCCTTTCCCACATGCCACAAGCCCATCAATATTCACCAGCGTTCCTGTACCATAAGACTTTCCAAGTGCAAATGTCATACACAGAATTCAGACCTACTGATAAGTTAAGCAGGATAAATCTGTTCTCGGACACCTACACCATGGTCTTATTTTGGGCTAGCTCTAGGAATGGCTCATCAGCTGAAGTTGGTGGACAAATTCTGGGGTTTTTTTTGAACGTGTCTGTGGAGGAAGCTCATGTTCCCAAGGTGCATAGGTTAGGTGAGGCCTGAGTGATAGTCAGTGTGTTGATGATGCCTGAGAAATGGCTTCAAGTGCCTGCATGGACAGGAGAAAAACTGGGTCACTCAAAGTTCTGTCGGAGTCAATACCGGGGTCCAAATCTTCCAATATCTTCCTGTGCCTGCACACCCAGCTGGATACAAGACTGAACTATGTTGTGAGTGTGCACTTTCCTCTTTTTTTTTTTTGTTCACTGTCATCAAAGGCTAAAACACTGTAGCCAAAACTCTCTTTTCATCAGGCTGTGGATGACTTTAACCTCTTGCAGGTCAATGCGAAGCTTGGCAGGGAAGGGACTCCAGGGGAAGAGGAGGCCTCATCTTCAAAGCAGCTTAATCCTACTAGGGAATTGCTTCTGAGCCCACTGCTGAATGTCATCCTCCCCTGCCCGCCTCAGCACTCTGGTGAGGAGTCACTCGATGGCTTAATCTTCTCCCCGTGACTCGGGTTTCTCCCTGATGATTTTAGCGATGACGCCGCAACAGCTCATCTCTGACTCACTCCATCGACGTCTCTGAGAGAAGCAGGGGCAGGGGGGGGAAGACCTGTGTTTCCTTCATTTAAATTCCAGTTTTCCCCGTGAAGCTGGCAAAGCATGCGTGAGATCGTCTGCGTGCAGAAACCTTCACGCCGGCTTCCTCTGGGAAGCTGCCGGTGGCATCCAGCACCCCTCTGAGTCAGAGCTGGCAGCTCTTCTCGTTGTTTGTTTCGCTGGACATGGACAAATGCATCACGTGGGAAAGTGGGAAATGAAAACATGTTCGAAGGACGGTCGTTGGCACGGCGGTGAGTGCCATGGCTTTCAAAATAGGGCTTCACAGTAACAGCGTTCATAACGTACATACGCGCCAAAGCACCACGAGCAACCAGAAGCAGCTGCACGTTGGAAAGTCTTCCCCAGTTCTCAGTGGCGATTGCCTTGGGGTGCCTGATAAATCACCTTTGTCTCAAGCTGAATTAAAAACGGGCCTCTTTTGCCAGCACGGGTGTTACTACGGTGTTCCCGATACTCTGGTTCCTCGCCTGCAAAGCTGGCGTGCAGCGGAGCCTCCTGGAATCCTTATCTTGGTGTCTGACACGGTTTTGCCCTGAACATGTTGTGCCTTTGCAAATTATAATCCGATTTGAAAGCGATGCTTATCTGGAGTGGGCTAAATGATTTACAGTTCATAATCCTGGACTTCAATAAAAGTCTAGGCATCAGACACACAATATCTCTCTGTCCAGAATGTAGGCTTATAATCTGTCAAGGGCCCTTGTTTGGGGGAAGGGATTGAATTCTTTGTGTGTAGCACAGACATCATCACTTGCCTGATCCCCTAGCTTTCAAATCATTACACCACTGACTGCTCCATTTCTCAAGTGACTTCTGCGGCTTCATTTCTGTACCTGATCCCAGAAGTTTTATTTCCCTGGTTCACAAAGCATCACAGCAGCAGTCTTCGTCATCAAACCATTGCTGACATGGATGTCTCAGAGTTCAAAGCCTTATCCAGCTCAAGTTTCTCTGCAAACTTCAGCAAAGGGTTTTTTGAAGAGAAAAGATAGTGTCACACTTATGAAAACAGGAGGTGTCTCTATTACAGGGTTGGGGTTTTTTCAGTGTTTTCTGCGAAATGGTGCTCTCATCCCTTAGTGGGAGTTGTGCAGACCTCCATACACTCACTGTTGTTAGCACAGTGGACAAGTATGTGGAAGATGACCTCAGTGTGCTGGTGTCCTGACGCTCTGCACCAGCCCTTGCTGTCACCAAGTGGATGATGCAATCTCTGGGAGGGAAAACATTGTTGGTGGAGTGTTAGTGGTATCTGGCCCTTGCTGCTGTACAACCTCCTGCAGTAACGACAGTGACCCTGGGAAGACTTGGGAAGGGCAGCAGATAAATTGTGGCTAAGTTTTTCTACACAGCCATGCCCTAGCACTGCACAGATTGCAGTTCTCATAAGAATTTGCTCTAGGGCAAATGCAAAAACTGTATTGTGACTAGAAAGCAACGTCTAACATTAGGAGGCAACACCAAATATATCTGCCTACAAAGACCCTGAAAGTAGAAAGCTGAAAGAGAGCAATATGAGATTGGAGCAGTTAGGTGAAGAATGATGGAGACAGATCTGGAGGTGTGGGTTGAATCTGTGCCTTGCTGTGTCTATGCAGCCTGGGACTGAGCGAGGACCTGCTCAGCAGGACATCAGGGTCTCATCACATCACTGAGGGCAGTCACCTGCAAACACTGCTGAGTCTCATGGAACGCCTCATCTTCAGATAGCCTCTGGATTATTTTAGGAGTACCCTGCAATATTTCACTCTAAGGCAATACCCTTCTCCAAATCTGGACAACCTTGAATAACCTTTCTCAGGCAGTTCTCTGCCTGCTTTTGAGTTTTTTTGCAATCTGAAAAGGAGACAAGCGCTTCTAGTTCTAGGCTGATGTTGTCCAGACACATAATGGAAGCAATGTGCTTTGTTTCTGCTCCTTTGGTTGTCTCACATAAGACATATTGAAACAGGTCTCAAAAAAGCTGCAGTGAGGAGGAGAGGAACAGTATGAGTTTTTTTGCCTCAAGTGGCTCCTGAAATGAATTTGTCTTCCTTTACTTTGGGCTCCACTGCCTTAGGACATGGGAATGATGTATTCTGTTTGTGAGATCCATTTTATTCATATTTTCCCCCACTGTGTGAATTCCTGCAGATCTCACCTCTGTTTTGAAGTGTTACTGCCACGCAAGACATCGGACTTCAAACTGGCTGCTGGGTAAAGTTTTGTCCAATAACTAGGTAAGACTGGGATGAAATCTCAGATTTTATGGGGCTTTATTTTTATGGCAAGCAAATGTGATTCCTCCAAGGACGTTTCGCAGAATCACAGAATGGTAGAGGTTGGAAGGGGCCTCTAAAGACCATCTAGTCCAACCCCCCTGCCAGAGCAGGATTGTCCAGAGTAGATGACAAAGGAACAAGTCCAGGAGGCTTTTGAAAGTCTCCAGAGATGGAGATTCCACCAGCTCTCTGGGCAGCCTGTTCCAGTGTTCTGTTACCCTCACAGTTAAAAAGTTATTTCCTCACTTTGAGATTCAACCTGCTGTTTTCCAGTTTATGACTATTGCCCATAGTCCTGTCAGAGGACACCACTGGGAAGAGCCTGGCCCCATCTTCCTGACACCCACCCTTTAGATATTTATAAGCATTGCTGAAATCCCCCCTCAGTCTACTCTTCTCCAAGCTAAACAGACACAGCTCTCTCAGTCTTTCCTCATGTGGTAGGTGCTCCAGACCCTAATCATTGCAGTAGCCCTGCACTGGACCCTCTCCAGCAGTTCCTTGTCCTTCTTGCACCAGGGAGCCCAGAACTGGACACAGTACTCCAGGTGAGACCTCACCAGCACAGAGTAGAGGGGGGGAGGAGAACCTCTCTTGACCTGCTGGCCACGCTTTTCATAATTCATCCCAGGATACCATCGGTCTTCTTGGCCGTGAGGACACACTGTTGGCTCATGGTCATCCTGTTCTCCACTAGGACTTCCAGGTCCTTTTCCTCAGAGCTGCCCTCCAACATCTCAGCCTGTACTGATACATGGGGTTATCCTGCCCCCGATGCATCTCTTTGCATTGCTACTGAATTTCACTGTATTGCCCCCTACCCAGCTCTCCAGCCTGTCCAGGTCATGCTGGATGGCAGCACAACCTTCATTCGCTTGACATTGTTCAATTAGAATTCTGAAAATAAACTAGCTGGAGGTTAACTCGTGGTATGAAGGCAAACTGAGGTGCCATTACCAAAAATGCAGTATAGGCAGTCTCTAGAGATGGGAGATATGATGTCTGTATCTGGTGGGAGAGTTGGAGGTTCTGTTTAAACCATTAAAGGTTTCATGGTGAAACTTAGGACAGCTGTATTATTCATGAGTGGCTCTTCTACTTCGGGTTTGTTTATGCCACAGATTCTTACAGAAATATTATGAGTTGGAGAGTCATAAAATATTTTATGGTCTGCACATCCCACTATAAATCCAGGTTGCCTTAGTTACCATCTGGCTAACTGCACAGGTGAGGAGAGAGAGCGAGACCAAAAGGAAAAAAAGAGAGATTAGTACTAATATATTTTTTAAATCTCGAAAGATCTTGTGAATTTTAATGTTGTGATACGACAGAAAGCATTCAAGACCTGCACAATACAGGAGGACTATGAAAGCAAAGCTTTGTACTGGCAGCTCTCTGACAAGATAGCAAACACACTTATGGTTTGTTTTTTTCTTTTCATTAAGACATCTGACTTTTGGCTTAGTCAAAACCTTTAGTGAAGCTCATACTTAGTCCCTTATTGAACATGTTCTGTATTTGGGCTGGAAAGCTGTGTCTTCCCTGTTAATAAGATGTGCTTCAGCCTCTGCTTGTGAGAGCAAGTGGCATGGCACAACTTAGATGCATATGATTAAACTATCTTCCCAACCCTCTTGTCCAAACTGTGTATTGGGACAAGTCTAGTCTAATCTGACCCTAGTGGTTTGGCTGCACTGTCCCCTGAAGCTGGCACAGGAACTGCCCATGTTAGTTACTATGGACCAAAATCATGCCATGGGGTAACCTGATGATTAAATCCTAAAGGCTGGATGCAGGATAGCATGATCTGGTCCATGCTCTAGTCTTATTTAGCATAAATCGAGGCACAGGGACAGAAGACATCTTCCAAACACCGTAAGCAATGGAATGGCTACTTGAACAAAGCGTGCTGGAAGGATGGCTCTGGTACTCCTGTGAAGTTTTGTGTCACAGTTGTGAGTCACATAATAGTCGATGTTTTTCTTAGAGCAAGTCCCAGCTGCCAGAATCAACAGCAAAGACTTGATGTTCTCAGCTTTCATTCGAAAAGACAAGGGAGAAGATTAAATCAAATAATTCTAGCACGCGCTGCTGTGAAGGCAAGTTTGCATGAATGGAGGTCCCCCTGTGGGCAGAGAGGCCAGCATTTCATAAAAGCTCTTATTTTAAGCCAAGCTCATAATCTTCTGAGAACAGACTCATGTCTTTGTGAGGAGTACTGCTAGCAGGTTAGATGCCTCTGACTCCTAAGGTTTTCTTCATTCAACTGCTCTACGCATCCACAGCAAACCAAACTTGGTTGTGGTTTGGTTTTTTGTTTTTTTTGGTAAGACAAAATGTCCCTAAGCTGTAAGAAGTTTGGAAACAAAAATAGAGGTGCACGTCCCGTGTCTGTTCTCTCCACACAATTGGTAACAGTAGTCATGGCTCATTAGACCCATGGAAAGGTTTTTTTTGGTTAACTGCTACTGAGTAATATGATCATATAGGTTGAGAGCTGTGTATTGACTCACCTGGGAGTCTGAGCCTCCAGGGAAGCTGAATACAGATGTTTGCAGTCACTCTTCTCTAAATGATACTCTGGGGATCTTGGATGTTAGTTATGATAGCTCCTGTGTCCTGGCAAAAATAGTTTCTCTAAATTAGAGTGAGGAGAATGGGTAGCCATCATGACATTTATTTTGTCTGTAGTCTGAGTTTGTACTGAAATCAGTAGGAAATGTGGTTGTGTGGACATGCTGACTGTTTGTTAGCCAGTATCCCACAATCCCTTACAAATATTAACCTGGTGGCAAATTTCAATCAAATCTAAAACAAAGTTTGAGATGTCAGATCTTGATTTTCCATGTGTATAGGATAAAAGAAGCTAGTATAACTCTGGCAGAAAGGTCATAGGCATGGCAACTCCTACTAGATGTAGGAGAATTCGCACAGGGATGCAACTTTAAGGTCTCCCCAGAGCCTTCTCTTCTCCGGGCTGAACAGACTTAACTCTCTCAGCCTGTCCTCATAGGAGAGGTGCTCCAAACTTCTGATCATCTTTGTGGTCCTCCTCTGGACCCTCTCCAACAGATCAATGTCCTTCTTGTGCTGGAGGCTCCAGAGCTGGACACAGTACTCCAGGTGGGTTCTTACAAGAGCAGCTTGGAGGGGCAGAATCACCTCAGAGAGGGAGAATCACTTCATATAGCTACCTCATAATAGCTCATTATATGACTTACTATGAACAAAATTAACTCTATTCTAGCCAAAATCAGTACACTAACTAAAGAACTCAAATATTATAGGTCTTGATTAAAAAATGCCCAGGATCTCTTTCTTCACTGGTAGTCATAGAAACGAACTGTGGTAGATAAGAAAATCAGGAATGCTAAATTGATGTGCTTCATGGAAGGAAGCAGACTCCTCTGTTCAGGTGAAGGTGAAAGGAGGATCCAATCAGACACTTGCTCTTCCTACAGTAACTCTGGATACCTAGTGGTATTACCGTTCCTCGTGATGTAATCATAGAACACAAGGTTGGATGGGACCTCAAGGAACATCTGTTCCAACCTTTCTTTGGAAAAGCACAGCCTAGATAAGCTGGCCCAGCACCCTGTCCAGCTGAATCTTAAAAGTGTACGATGCCAAGGACTCCACCTCTTCCCTGGGGAGGTTACTCCAACAGCTGATAGTTGTCATTGTGAAAAAAATTCCTCTTGTGTCCAAATGACCGCCCCCTTTCATGAAACTTGCACTCAGGTAAGCATGTGCTCCTTGGAATAATGAGTGCTCTTTTGACAACAGTTCACGTTGAAGGCAGATTTATTGAGGTTCACCTGCAAACAGAAGACTTGCACATTAATCCTTATTCTCAATTCTGGCTCTGAAGAATTGGTTCCTCTGAGCTTCTTTTTGCCCTTCCCCATGGTGGATGCAATCATAACTTGCCTGTCTTATCTTTGAGACTTTCTTAAAGAGATTATAACATAAAAGTAGCTTTCAAAGTGTAACGAAGAAATATTTATTGTCACTGATCACTGAACTTGGTGGAATCGGATATTAAACTGGAATACAGAGTATTCCAATACCGACAAAATAGTCCCCAGTACATTCTCCAGGCCCCCAGTTTCCTTTGGTGGTTGATGTCTCAATATACTGGTCAGGTATTTTTTTTTTAGCAGTGTTAAATATAGATGAGTAATTCCTCTGGTCTTTAAAAATAGTTCAGGCAAAAAAGTACCCATATGCACTACTAATGCACTTACAACCACCACATCTTGAAATTACCTGGCTTCCTTTAAGGCTTCCTTGTTCCAGCAATTGAAGCTTACTGAAGCTATAAATATAGCAACACTGTCATTTCTGATGTGGTGAGGAGCTCAGAACTGGTTGGTGTTAATTTACTTCTTGAGGTGGTTTGAATTTTGACAAAAATATAGTGTTTTGCTGTTGCTCTTTCAGTTTGCTGGCTGAGCGTTTCTTTAAATGCTTACTGCCTCTGCTCAGCAATATAAAAGGAAGATTGCTTTTTATTGCTATTCTCTCCCAGCACAAGATTGTGTCTGGGTTGCTTACAGACTTAGCTAGACTTGTCAGTCTGAGAACTTAATTTGTAATTTGCCAGGAGCCCTCAGGCTGTATTTCTTGCATTAGTCCTCTGTCTTCCAGGAGAGGTGTTGGACTCACTCTTAGGAGTGTGAGATGACCAAGGACCAGCACGCAACCCCTGTGCAGGTTCTATGGGGCTCGTGATGCTGTGGTAGGTGGGCTGCATGCTTCCCCTTGTGTCCCATTTGCTGTTGGTCTAAGACAGCAAGTTGCAGGACCCCAGGGCAGGGGCACAGCTCAGGGAATTGTATTTGCTTTTCTGGGGACTGTTCTTCCCTGATTTTTTCTGCTGCTCGTTCCACTGCTGTTCCCTTCACCTACCTGCAATCCTCCATTCCCTAGGCCTCCCATAATATTTCTACTCGCAGCCTGATTCTTTTCCCTTCTGCTCCTCTTGGCTGCTTGGGTGTTGGCCACCCTGCTTTCAGGCTCTTAGCTGTCCTTAAGACCCTTAACAGCCAAAAGAAGCAACATGGGAAAATTCCAATCTTCTAAACCCTGGTATAGAGCGTGCTTACTAGACTGAGAGTTTTAGACTCATAGAATGGTTTGGATTGGAAGGGACCTTAAAGACCATCTAGTTCCATACCCACCCTGCAGTGACCTGGTACACTTTCCACTAGACCAGGTTCCTCAGAGCTTCATCCAACCTGGTCTTGAGCACATCTAGTGTTGGGGCATCTACAACCTCCCTGAGGCAACCCATTCCAGTGTCTCACCACCCTCACACTGAAAAACTTCTTCCTAATTTTTAATTTGAAACTACACTCTTACAGTTTAAAGCCCTTGTTCTATCACTACAAGCCCTGGTAAAAAATGCCTCCCCAGCTCTCTTGCAGGCCCCAAGGACCTAGATATATGGAGCAGAGTATGTGAAGCAGAATATATGGAACATATTCTGCTGAAACTGCATCTCCTCAGGCACAAGGAGAGTAGGCAGAACACTGCTGGTAAGTGAGGCATGGAGGTGAGAGTGGAGGTATTAGAGAACCATCATGAAAACAGTGAAATAATTACTTTATGGCATATTTCCTTCCCTAGATTTACTTGAAATTACTCTAAATCTTTTTCTTTCCTTCGACTCATTCCTTCAAACAGCAGAAGTAATTTTGCTGAAATGTTCGAAGGACCCTGCTTTTTCCACAATCAAAACATACATTTAAGGGAAAACGGTTAAGCCTTCCAACCTCCAAGCTTACAGTTTATAAATAACAGTTAGGGTGTGGTAAAAAACTTTCTGTTGATCTCAAAGGAAGCTGAGGACAAAAAGAGAAGGCTGAGACAGAAACATGAGGGACAAAGAAGAGAGATCAGTCAAAATGTGTCAGATCAGTGAACACATGCAGTCCTGCCTTGACGGCTCACTTTGCTTGTTTTCCTCCAGCAAAAATAATAATTTAAAAAAAAAAGCATCTTTTTGGTCTCTGTACATACAGCCTGTGTCTCTCTGAAAATGCTGTGAGGGGGAAGGGAAGGCTCAGAGACGAACTGAAAAGTGAAGGGAAAATTCCTCTCATGATTCATTTCTGGGTTTGGAACTTAAAATGGAAGGTTCGAACCTTGTTTAAAGGGCTATGATTAAAGCTTGGGGAAGTTTCCTAAGGGGTTTCTGCATACAGAGACGCGTAAGGGTGCCTCATGGCTCTTGCAAAAGGAGCAAAGTAGGGTGGGTGCCTAGTCCTCTACAATTTCCTTCTTAGCCTCTTCTGTAGATTGTGCTGGGTTGCTATCTCACATCTTAGTATGCCTTTGTAAACCTTATGTAATCTTGTATTCACCAAATTCCTTTGCTTGGTGATAAAGCAGGCAGTCATTTGCAGCAATACCCCACGAGGACAGCAGATGTTTTCAAGCAGCATTTCCCTAGAATAATTTTCTTTCTATAAACTGTTTTATACTCCTCGTAATAGCAGCAGCCCTTTAGGAAAAGCAGAGAACCAGAACATTGCTGATACAGAGCATTCCCTGTATTTGTGCTGTACTGGGGCCAGTAGGGTATGAGCTGGCTCTCACTTCACCCAACATAACTCCAACCTGGTATTCATTCACCAGCCACTGAAGTCTCTTACCATGATATCTTCTCATAATGCCACTTCTTGTCACGTCCCTCAAACACTGAGCCCTTCAGCATCCGGCTGTTCTCTCCTTTTGGTGAGTCTTAATACAGAAATGATGTAGATGTTTGGGTTCTTTTTCCTAGTATCATTGTTTGAAATGGCAGAATAATTTTTGCTGGAACTTTAAAGATATATATCTATATCTATATTTATATCTCTTCCCATTTTGTGGCCTATTTTTAGATGCTACTGCTGAGTATCATGAGCTACTGCATGTGAACAATGCATTATAGGTTGATATATATATTGCTTTTCCCTTGGTTCTCATCTTCTACTGCAGCTGTAAAGAAGACTGTGGCTTGAAATGAAGTAAACCCAAGTAACTCACTTTATGATTACTTGGCAGAGTCAATCAGTTTTTCAAAAAAGTTGTAATTGATTTTATATAAGAAAGTAACTCCCTAGCTAGAGGACTAAGCACGGAGACATCAGTTTCAGAAGAGTATTGTGTTTGTCTGAATCTCTTTACAGAGCTGCCTGCGCCTCAGACATTAGGAAAAAAAAAAGAAAAGAAAATAATAGAAGACAGTGTTGAAAAGAGCAGCTCTCTCACTACTCCTCTGAAAAAAAGTCAAAGCTTAATAGATGTTTCTTTAGCTTAATGATTCTCAAGCAAAGGACTTGGTGCCTCCTGTGCTCTAAGAAAAGTGTGGAAGCCTTTGGCAAGAGTCCTCACTCAAGAAATTTCATGTAGGTTTTGTATTTTCAGTACTTTTTCCTGTTTACCCCCCACAAATCTTCCTCTTTCACACCCATGGAATGGCAGTGACACTTGGAGAGATAAGCTGAAAACTCCTTATTCTCCTCTGTACTGGTTTTGGCTGGGATGGAGTTGATTTTCTTCATAGTAGCTGGCATAGGGTTATGTTTTGGATTTGTGATGAAAACAGTGTTGGTAACACACTGATGTTTTAGCCATTATGCTGCTGGGCCAGCTGAACCCAACTGACCAAAGGGATATCCTATACCATGTGACATGATGCTCAGCAGTAAAAGCTGGAGGGAAGGAGGAAGGGAGTACATTTGGAGTTATGGCATTTGTCTTCCTGAGTCACTGTTATGCATGACGGAGCCCTGCTTTCCTAGAAATGGCTGAAAGTCTGCCTGCTGATGGGAATTAGTGAATGAATTCCTTATTTTGCTCTGCTGGTGCACACAGCTTTGGTCTGTGCACCTATTAAGCTGTGTTTATCTCAGCCTAAGAGTTTTCTCCCTTTCACCCTTTTGATTCTCTCTCCCATCCCACTGAAGGGGAGTGAGCAAACACTGTGTGGTGCTCAGCTTCCTGTTGGGGTTAACGCACTATATACTCCTCACTTTCACAGGCTTGTGTGCATCTGTGAGCAAGATCAGCCTGGCAGAAGTGCCGTGATGGCCGTCAAGGAGTGAAGTTAGGAGATGCTTGACAGGTGTTGGGAGAGTGAAGGGTCAAGGCTTTCCTTGCTGGATGTTGGAACAGCCTCTTAACCTTTCCATCAAGCAGCCCTGGCATCTTTTAGGAAGGCGTGTTTGCTACACCTGAAACAAACCTTGTAGCTCTCCACTAAGTCTATTTTTTCTGTGTTTTATTTTTAAAGTGTGGACATGAAAATTGCACACAGCACTGCAGTAATGGTTTCTCCAGTGTTCTCAGTGGGTAATTCTTCTTGCCTACTGCTATTTATGTTCTTCTGCTTATACATCTTATGCCTGAGTGAAAAAGAAAAACAAAAACCAGGCATTGATCACACCAATGTAATCTCTCAGCAAAGTTCTTAGTGAGTGTTCCTTGAAAAGAAACAAAGAAATTGAAAACACTGTTTTCTTCTTATAGTTCCTTTTGCAAAATGCCAAGAAACATTGCTCTACACATTATCAGCAATATAAATCTAATCCTGCTTAGAAACACTTGTTTAAGAGATAAGAACCAGATAGGAGGGATTTATTTTTTTCCATATTCCTCCTCTCAGGGAATTCATAGCTTTTGCTTCATGACAGATAAAAAAATATTTTTAATAACCTTGCAACAAGGAATTTGGTGGGTGATTCTTAAAACTAAGGCAAGAGAAACAAAAACTCTACTTCAGGAGCACAAATGATCAAAGAGTACATCTGAAACACCTCCGGTGCTGCCTGGTACAATTCCATTCATTGGTAGCTCACTCTTTTCATACGAGTGTAAAAAGCCAGCAACATTTAATGCATTCATACCCAGTGCCTTTTTTTTTTTTTACACTCTATTTCCTCTTCTTATTATGAAGTATTGTCAGACAACTAGATCTCTGCGCCTGAAGGTTCATTAGCACCCTTGCCAAAACCCTGGCAGGATTACCGAGTGCTGGGGCAGGCTCACTATTTGCACAAACACACCGACGCACGCATGTGCACGCGGGCTATTTAGATTGAATTATTATTCATAAATTAGCCTTAATTAGACTGTTCATCAGTCTGAGAGATTACGCTCCCCTGTCATGAGCGGCGTTAAATTACTTCTTAAAATTCATTACCACAGCTTGTTTTTCCTGTGTGTTTTTCCCCATGGTCTCAAAATATCAACTGTTTCAGCATTAAGAGGATAAGATTTTGACATTGCCCAGTTTGGCGTTAACTCCGTAATCCTGGCTGCTCCTCCAGGCAGGGTTCCTCACTTTGCATAAGAGGAGAGCAGTTATCAGGCAAGATCTTATCAAGCAAAACTGGCTGACCAGGAAATGAAGTGACCAGGATCTGGCCCAGTTTGTATTCCCAGAGATTTCATACATGTGATTCCACATCCCAGGCAGACCCTTGCACTTCCAGCAGTCTCTTTCAAAAGTAGCTCCTATATTAAGAGTTTAAATGAGTATTGTGCTAAGACTCTTAGATCCCCAAGAGGAGAGGCATTAATCTGCTTTCAGCATTTCCTGCTTCCTAGCATGGGTGCCCTCAGCTTTCATGCATGGCTTTTAGAGATCCTTTTTAGAAAAATCCTTCCCCTCTGCTTGGACCTTGGGCACTTCTCCCAAGCGCAAGGTTTCTACTAGAACACCACCCACCAAAATAGGATTTCCTGTCCTGAACCTCCCACTGTCTGACTGAACCTTTGGGAGATCTTGGCTGGACAGAAAGGGTCAATGCACAGGGTTGGGAGACCCAGTTCTTTTTTCTATGGACTATCTCATAAAACTTAACTCCTGCTCTTGACTTCACAGTGCAGCTGTTTGTCTGCAAGCAATACAGGCTCCCGTGTCTGGAAATGTGTCTTCAGCACTGGCATCTGCAGAGGCAGCTGTATCTTTCCCACCTTTTTCACTAGTGAGTATTTGCTTGTGGTGCCTTCAGCTGAGCAGTCAGTTTTCCCTCTTCTTTGTGCTCCCTAACAGACTGCACGGTCAAATGCTTTTTTTTTTTTTTTTTTAAATTTTGCTCATGACACAGTAAGGCAAGAGGCAAGAAAGCTCATGAAAAAGAAAATATAAATACTCACAAGCAGCCAAGAAAAAAAAAAAAGACAAAACAAATCCTCCCACTGAGGTAGAGATCTCAGAGCTCATTTATTTCAACTTCCAACTTAGGCTGAGATTTTCCAATTTGCTGACGTTGAAAAGTACATCAAATCTTGGATGAGATACAAGAGCTCAAATTCTTTTTTTTTTAAAGGAGAATTTGCATCTACAGCTGCACAGCAGATAGATAAAAGAGCAAGCAGATGAATCCTGCCCTTTCCAAGATGAGGAATTTGTAAGCACAGTGATAGAGTTCAGAGAGGGATAGTTGTTCCCTTCAAGTTTCAGTCATGTTGTGGTATTGAAAACCATCAAAGCTAATTTCCTTGTCAGAACTGTGAGGAAGGAAAGAGACACTGCAAGGTTACTTCCTTCATTGCTACCTCTTCTTCCCTTGGGATTTCAACATCTATGATGTTTACTGATGATGTCCAGCTTGTCTATGATATTAAAGTGTCCTGCGAATCTATCACCTCTTTTCAAGCAGGGCTTCCAGGTACAAGGAGGACAAAAAACATCTACTGACAAAGTGTGTTCAACTTATTTTCCACTTGAGAACTACTTCAGCAACTTGCCATGCATCCGACTCAAGCCCCGGAAGTACAGCAGGAACCAAACAGTGGGTAAACCAAATTAAGGGTATGGATCACAGTTGTTCTGGGGAGCAAGGTGAGCTGTTCTGATTGATCCTTGCTGCTTAGTTCGAGCAGTCCTGGTCCCCATGCAGAAAAGAAGGACTTGCAGTGGTGGCCTGAATTGCTTATTGCCATACCTACGTGATGGGCTTCAGGGGCTTAGCGAAGGGTAGTGGGTTTCTTTCCTGGCTAAGAAGAAAACTTGTAGTTACTCATATCTGCTCTAGGCTCACATGGCTTTTGCTGACCTTAACCTGCTGAAGACCGTAAGAGCTCTGTGACTCTGACCTACCTGCTCAACAAAGAACCTCTTGAGTTTTTCTGAGCCCACAGTTGGAAGAGGTGAGACTAAACCTGCCCCATAGACATGTCCTCAAATATCCCAAGTTATGAATCTCCTGTAAGATCCATGAAATGTAAATTTCCTCTAATTATATAATTTTCCTTCAATTTGTTCAGCTAGAATGATATACTTCTAATTTATTTTTAAGCTAAAAGGGATATCTAATGTTCCTTAAAACTTGAAATGCCTTAGTCCCAGTTCAAGATTTTTCTTCTCATTTGTATTGTGTGCCCATGCCCAGGTGCTGGCAGTGGGGTCTGCCTCAGGGCAGCGACTGTGAGGAGAAGCTGGGACTGCCCTGGGACAGACAGAGATGGTTCCAGCTGGAACAGGTTGTCCTTGAAGGGCTAGATCCCTGGGAAGGGCTGGTGCTGGATCCAGGAGACAATGAGTGAGGGAGGAGCTGCTGAGAGGGGCAGAGGAAGTTGAGAGGGAAGGGCTTCTTTAAGAGTTGTCTTTGCTTCTCTGGATATACTTTAATTGGCAATAAATTATTTTTTTCCCAGTTCGACTCTGCCATGCCTGTAATAGTAACTGGTGAATGATCTCCCTGTCTTTATATTGAGTCATGAGGTTTAGCATCCTATTTTCTCCCCCTGTTGTTGGAGGAGAGTGAGTGAGCAGCTGGGTAGAAGTTTGGCCCCCAGCCAGGGCTAGCCTGCTACCTCATGACAAATCGATCATGTAATTAAAGCCATCTATTCATTTTCATTGCTTCTTACGCAATATCTTTCCTTACAACTGCATGTGCAAAACTCCAGTAAAATTGCTCAGTGTTGACTCTTCTGTTGGCAGCAACCCACTGCCTCCTCAGTGTCCTAAGATGTTATGGTTGAAGATCTGTGCACTATTAATGTAAAGGCCCCAGGAAAACTGGAAGTTTACTGATAAAGCAGCTTGTGTAGAGAGACATTTAGACTTCATAAGAAATGTTTAGCATTAGAAATTGAAAACCTGGCTGGCTGACAACCACCAAGGACCTGTTGGGAGCTGCAGTGGTGAATACCACAACTTGGTGCCTTAAATAGGGGCTGAGGTGACAGTTCCTGGGAAGCGTTAGAAGCTCTATATGTTGCCTTCAGAGTGCCCTTTCATGGTCGTAGTCCCGATAGGGAAGCACATTTAGCATTGCTGTGACCCTCTGAGTACTGGAATAGTTAACTGCTGCAACTCTTTGCTTTCTGCTAGCGCGGTTTCTTTGCCTGACTGCTCACGCTTTCGAGATCAAGGAACTACATCCTTATACTGTCCGTTTATCCACCTGGTTTTTTCCCTCCAAGCCAAAAAAGGACCTGTGATGGCCAAAGTTTCTCCTGAAAAACCTAGAAGACAATCTAACAAAATATTTAGGTTTCCTTGCACAGCTACCCTCCTGAGCCGGGTACATGGATTAGACGAGGTGTTTTGAGAGACTGAGTTGTTACTCCTTTTCTGCAGCAGAAGAAGGTAAGGGAAAGTAGGAATCTAAGGGCCAGAAGGCTCTCAGTCATGCTGGTTTGTTCCTTGCTAGCTCTGCAGGAGATAACAGCCTGGGAAAGCTGATAAGATAGGCTTGAGATTGTGCCTTATTGCACCCCTGTTTTGGACTTAGGAGGAAAGGTGGCACCGTCTAGTTGCATGATTAAAGACATCTAGGACCACTTCGGAGACCCTAGGGCATCCTGCCTGAAACTGCCGTTCCTGTTGGTCCTGTGGCATACCTGTGCAGTCATCTCGGATGCCACCGGCAACTCAAAAGTTACTACACACTTATTTTTGGGCAACTGAATTGAGTCCAAAGAATCAAAATGATGAAAAAGCATGTATCTTCCACTCTGGCTTTCCCCAGAACCCATACTTCCATCTCCAGATTTTAGTATAAAAGAGCAATAACGGTGTAAGCTATTCCCAGAATTCAGATAAACAGAGGAGTTTAGGATTACTTAAATACACAGATCCGTAAGAGTCTCAGTAACAATCAGTGGAAATATCTCACTGACATTCGCTAGAGTCTGATGTGAGAGGAGCCTGATTGGGGTTGTGTGCTCCGTGGAAAGGGGATTGTATCTTTGGCATAGCAGTGCCAGTAAACGACAATGATTAAGTGCTGAGCGATTTGCTGTAGTCCCCTAAAGGAATGATTGGACAATCTATTTAAAACCAAGATAAACAGAAAATTGGAGCAAACACTGTGGGAAGGCTCACGCGTTGACACTGGAGTGACTTTGCCTTGTCTGTCTGGAAGTCTGCTGGTCTCATACTGATGATTCTTACTTCAGTTGCTTTCTGGACCAGCATGGCTGAGAACAGCTTGAGACATGCAAACACCAAAGAAAATGTGAGGAAATGAAAGCCACTGTGTTATTTTCACTGGGAGCCAGTAGCTAAAAAAGCATTAGTGAAGCAGAGAACGAGGTAGAAGAGTGTGAAGTCCAGGAAATTCCTCTAAGAGTGAGAGAAATGTATAGGTAAAAGGGGAATAGTATGCATGAGAATACAATAGGAATGAATATGAAAGAGAGGTTAGGGCAGGGAGAAAACCACTAAGGGGCAAGATTAGTGGGCATGGAACTAAGCTTTTGTCATGGGTTAACCCCATCCAGAAACTAAGCACCACACAATTGCTCTTCTCTCCCCTCTGGGAAGAGAATAGGCAGGGTAAAAGTGAGAAAAGTTTTCTTACCTATCGTGGGTTAAGTTAAAGACAGTTAAATAGGCAAAGCAAAAGGCGAGCACACAAGAGAAGCGAAAAAAGTTGTTCATTCAACTGAAGCTTGTTGGCCACCTGTATTCTAGACATGCTCTGGCTGCCTGGATCGCGTGGTTTTAGAAACCTCCTGATGCGAAATAATAAACAAATGACAGAGGTTATTGAAAACATTACATGCCATAATTTTAATAAATGTTGGCTCCTGTCACTGTGTTATCTAGTATTTATAGTTTTATATACTGCCAATAGATCCAAGTGTTTTGTCTTTTTGACAAACATTTCATGCAATCATAAATTAACTCATTTTTCAGCAAAACCTGACATCAGCAGTTAAGCTGTCAGTATGTAGAAGTACTAGGGTTGGCAAATCCTCCTCTCATCATGAAAACAAAGAGCTTTAAATGCATCCCAGACGGTGAGCTAAGTGCACCCGGGCTGAGTCTGCTGTAACAGGCCACGTTGGTCACAGAGCTGACAGACAAGGGTTCTGTAGCTCATGCATCAGCCAGAATGGCTCTCACAAAAGTTTGCCTTCTTAATAATCCTGCACAGGTATGCAGGAGCAACTTCTGGGCTTCTGATGAAGCCAGGGAACTTAAAGCCTCTTCATTGTTTCTTGCTGGCTTTGCGTTGAGCTCCACGTGGTGCTAGTTTATATCTTAAGAAACAAGATTCAGTGCCAATAAAAACAGACTACAGACTGGTAGAAGGTTAATTCATCCATTTGATGCTGGGATTTACACCCTTTCTGGTTGAGTAGGACACTTTGGGCAGATAGATCTGCTGCCACTTCTTTGGAGGGAACTGCAGAGGAGGAGGCAGAGCTGCCCTGGGCCACACAGAAGCTGAGGAAGAGCTGTTTATAGCTATCATCCATATGAATCATTCATTCTGAGCAAAGGCTCATGCTTAAAAAAAATCCCCAGTAGTTTATTCTCATTAGCTGTTTCACATCTCAATGTTCTTGAAGAGAGGGCTTCTCCACAGACTTCCTTGAGGGTACATCCTGCCTGCAGAAACCTGTCTAAAGTATAGTGCTGTTAAGACACTCCTTAAAAAGGACCTTCCAGCACCCCAGAGCATAAGGTAGAAAACACATGTCTTATCTGCATGAAGCTGGCAGATGAAATCATAGCAATGGGTGGCTCCTTGAAGGAGCTGAGGCAGAAGATAAGAGTGAGGAACTGTACCTAGGCTACTACCAACACAGTTGTGGTTGATGTAGAGGTACAGAGGCTGTTGAAAGAACACTTGACAAGCTTGAGAGATTTGGGTGCCCTGCAGACCTGCCTAAGTCCTGCCAGAGGTTTTGGTACTGACAGATACGACCCAAGCTCAGATTTGAAGGTCTGAGGTTAAACTACTTAAAGCAGGACTTTAATCCCAGCCCCAGGTATGCATCTTTTACAGGAAATGGCTGATGTTAATGTCAGGGAGTCATGTACAGAGAGAACCCAGCTCATATTGCCTGGGTACCAAACTGGCTACATGTGCACCAGGTCCAGGATCTATAAGCATTCTACTGGGGTTTGGGGGAGACCAGTTTTCCTGGGTGTGGCACTGCACCAGCACAGCTACACATCACCTGGAAACTGATTCATGCCAAGATAACTGTGAGCAGGACAAAACAAATTCCGTTTACCAGTGTATGCTGAAAGGGATTGACTGTTTCATTTGGACTGGCAAATCATCTAGGTAAAATTTAGAAGACAGTGTGAGTGAGAGACAGAGTCACACATGGTGACAAGGCGCTGCTCATAATTCACTTCGTGCCCACAGTGTAAACATAAGTACTTAGCACCATCTTAGACTTTTTGGCACATCCCACCTGGTCTCTATTGTGTCATGAATCTTTCACAGGATCCACGTGGATGTCTAGGACATGGTAGGGCATTTCACAACGTTTGCAGAACTAAATAAAACCTTATGGTCCATGGAAACATTACCCCAAACTTCACCATGCTTTGGAGCCAACTTTAAAGTGAGTGGGGGATTTGTGACGCAGGAAAATTTTTCACTGAGGAAGAGGTGTCTCTAACCCTCTCTTGACTGCACATTTCTCCTTGCATGAGGAGAAAGAAAGTACTGTCTTCCTGCTCTGGGAGCCAGTATGGAGCATCTCTCTTGTGCATCTCAGGAACCAACCAGCAACAGCCCACTGTGGATACTTTTTGTGGTTTCCAGCCTGTTTGGGGACTGGTTGTGTCAGCAGTGGACATTTAATTAAAAATAGCCACTTAGTTTATATGGAGTTAAATACTGAGTTCAAGAAAATAACTGCTTATGCCTTAATAAGTGGCAGCCTCAGCCTTCAGGTTCTCTAGTGACAATAAAAGCAGTACCATGCCGATGCCTGGCATTTTTTGTTCAGTGTTCCTGCTTCAGCTAATGTCTACTCTCATTCATCATATCTTTTCAACATTTTGGCTTTCCTCCCAGGCACGATATGTTTGATTATTTTTTTTTTTCTTTTTTTTCTTTTTTTTTTTTTTTCTAAAAGGAATAGAATATAATAGGAACCATTTTTGTTTAGTTGCAGTGGAATATACAAGGAGATAAATACTACCTGAATCAATAAAAGCTGAGACCACAGGTCTTAGTGTTTAAAGATTTAAACACCGCTTATTTCTCCGGTCTTCCAAAGTGAAAAAAATGTGATTCTTTAATCATTTGAAAATGGTTATAGACATATGTTCAGATAAGGCCTTTGTTTGTTTATCAGTGTCTCTAGTGTGCTGTGTTCCTCTTGTCTTCTCTTGTTTAATACAAAGCCTTTCAAGATCTTTTCTCTCAACTGTTTTGTTGAGTAGTGCATGGAGTACTTCATACAGTATAATGCTCAAAGTGCCACTGACATCTCGCTTACACTGTTGTAAATCAAGAATTTTGATTGTTTGGGGTTTTTATTTGCTTAGGGAAACAAAGGAAAACAAGATGGAAAGCAGGGTATTTGGCAGATCTCCATAGCTTTGGCTCCAGTGATTCCGGATCCTTGTTGACTTCAAACCCTACTGAGAAATCCTCTAACCACCTGACTTGCACTCTGGGCTTCTGCTGTTGACCACCCAAGAAGAAGAGAAGAGAGGAGCATGAGAAAGATGTTCCTGAAAATGAGGTTTCGGCACTAAAGGAATACAAGTAAGGTTAGGCTGGCTCGTGTAACCTTGTGTTCTCTCTGCTCCCTAATAATTCCTGTTTTCTGGTAAAGTGAACTACAGCTCATTTTAAGAACGCTGCGGATTCAAACTTCCCACTGGAGACTCCAGACATTATCCAGGTATTAACCCAGTATCCTAACACAAAGGGTCAAAAAAAGTGTAAAAGTCCTAGCAGGAAACAAGAACACATCCTGGTATATTCAGTATCATTCCCCCAGCACAGCCTAGAAGGAATGTGAGCATTTATGAACAGAAGTGGCTTTTATTTTACAAACTGGTTTGTTTGTACCACAGCTTCACGGTAGGTAGAGTTATGGGCTCTTTCATAGCAGAGAAAAATAGAAGTGAAAGAGACTGAAAGACTTGTCATGGTATTGCATGTGGTGGGAAAATTGAGGCCATTCTCCAAACAGCTGGACCTTTAGCATTAGGGAACCCATAGGAATATAGAGATCATCTCTCAGAATGAGTCTGAGAGAAACAAAGCAGCAGGAATTGTCCACTGGGCCAGACCAGACTTAACTACACTGCAAATTCAGCAAGTCGGATGAGCAGTTAGAGTTGCACCACAGTCAGGAGTACAGATACTTTCTAAGGCAGCAATATCCCCTTCCCACCCAGTAAACCTAAGCCTGGTTGTTTAAATAGTTTCCTACATTTTAATGTGTCTGAAGTGCTAGTCACATCATTCCCTGGTGTTTTGTTAACTGCAAACATAACTGAATTGTCCCAGTGTCCTGTTTGTCTTGGAAATCCTTGCAAATCCAGCTGTCATCATCGTAGCCATCTCAAGCAATTATTCTTATGTGTTTAAATGTTTCCCTGAAATGGGATAGTTTCCTCAGCTGGGCTCAAGTGGCTTATCCAAATGCAGGTTGTGCTGCAAGTTCATCACTTCAACAAATGGTTAAAACTTGAACTAGGTGTTGTAGTCTTTACACAGAAAGGAGTGCAGCAGTAAGCAGAAGTCAATTGCAATAAGGAGATTTGAAAAATCCATTGAAAGAGTTTGGCTGATTAAAGAACTAGTCACGCCAAAGTGAACATGCAAACACACCAGGCTGGACTGCTTGGTTCAACAAGTTCAATTCCTTACAACTATAAACAAGGGTATATTAAATGTGTAGTGTACAAAGGTCTATAAAGCATTTATTCCACCAGCCTTCACAGACCAATAAACCACTTGTTAGTGGCCTGTGCCAAGACTTAAAATCAAAAAATCAAATGCCACCACTATAGGGTGAAGACCAAGGGCTTTGCCAAGACATCCTCCAGTAGTCATAGGAGGCAGTTGGTGCAAAATGCTACAAACAAAGGGAAAAAACATCCAGCTCCAGCACTCTGCACCACTCTGATCTGAGTGGCATATAATCTCCCTCAAGGATGTGAAGGTTTCGGTGAGATGCACCAGCAAAGAGACAACGTATTACCTATGCCTGTCTGTAGCAATCTGCAGTGATTCAGAGAGAGGTAAAATCTTCCTCTAAAACATCCCAGGAGTCAAACTATGTCTAAGAAGGAAATAGTTCCCCCATCATCCCTCTAGGCATCTGGAATAAACTCTGAAAAATTGCATGCATACTATATTCAATGGTTTAGGCCTCCTTGTCAAACCAGTGGTATCACCTGAAAGTATCAGCTTCTTCAAAGGAAGTTGAAAGGAATGAAGTTGGCATCCAAAAAGAAATAAGATGATAAGAGGGGTGGGGAACTGGGCAAAGCCACATTTGATGTGTATATCCAGATCATTTCCAGAAGACCTCTTAAAATATGAATCTACTATGGACAGATGCTCCTTGAAATAGGGAGGAAATAAAGGAAAGGAAAAGAAAACATACTGTCTGGCTTATGAGGAGGTAAAATTACTCCATGTTCCTGCAGAGGTAAGAGTATGACATAGACATCTGCAATGTTTACATGTATGTATGTGTGTTTGCTCAAAACTGATCGCAAATATGCACCAAAGACATTGAATCAGGGCAGGGACAGACTCAGAAAGTTCCCATCAGTGAAGTGTCTTCTGATTAGAGAGGCTTATAATGAGGTTAATGAGAATAACACTTTAATCATAGATAGCTGCTGTTGTGGTGAGCATAACAGCCACATTAGTTGGGCTGGATTTTTGCTCTGACAACCCCAAATCTAGATCATAATGGTCAGATGTTCGGCTCCAAATTCTCAACTGAGTCAATTAAAAGTAGAGTGAGTAGAGAGTTCTTGCTGAGAGATGAATGGATCCGAAGCCTTTTGAGAGACAAATCTTTTTTTGTTCACATCTCTACATATTGATTTAGGAACTTAACATTGGCTACTGAATTTAAATTAGGAGCCAGAAGATACTGCTCTGCTTTATGAACACAATTAATGAATTAAGCTTCCCAGCATGCGTTCAAGGAAAGTAACAATCATTATTTGAATTTTAGAAATGCAGAAGGCTAAGGCCAAGTAATCTCTGAAGTATCCATCAATGTGCTTAGTTCGGGATACCTGACTGTTGGTTTTCCAGAGGCTTGTTCAGCATTTTGCTAACAGCGGGTGCAAAAATTAAGCCAAAGGACAAGATCTGGAAAAACACCATAAGCACTACCAATTTAGGTGCATATCTGTGCCTCCTGTCCTGCCACCCTGCATGGTGAGTAAAAGCAAGCATGTGGCATCTAGGATCCCTGTAACCTCAATAGAGAGAGGTTACCAGCTCATGGGGAAGACAGTCACACACAACTTGGCCTTGAACGACCAAGTGGTGTTTGAGGAGAGGAGCGTGCCCAAGTGCTCTCTGTAGAGTGCATATGTCTGAATCCAGCACGTAGCTTAGATGCCTCCATCCCCTTGGGGTTCCTGGCTGAGGGAAAGGGTGCAATACAGGGAGGTTTTTCTCTCTTTGAAGGCAATACCATGATAAGTATGTACGTAGTGAACTAGGGGTCAGAACATCACCCAGAGCACTCTTCATGCTGCCTCCAAGCCTTCCCCATATTCAAATATCACATCACTGAAAAGACAATCTTAATCCTAACTTTTACTGAAGCTAGTTTGCTGTTCAGTCAAACGTACAAGAGACATTGGACTAGAGGTTGAACAAAGGGGTCCTAGTCCTGACTCTGTTTACATACTTTTAATCAAGGATTATCTATGCGACTTGTGCAGAGCAAGGGCTGGAGAGAACCTTCCTTTCAACACAGTTGCAAACCTGCCTTCCAAAGAGTGCAGCCAGGAGGCCAGCCAGTGTGGAAGAACTGATATGCCCCCAGGTCTAAGGTTGTCATTGGTCCTACTCACATGTTTAGGAATTAAACCTGAAGCTGCAACAGTTATGTCTTACCCAGAAATCTATTCCAAAAAGAAATGGAATGAAGAGTTTGAGCTGGTAGAAGATGATCACCTTGGAAGTGCAGACTTCTTTTCTGATAACTATAAATATTTATTCTGAATGTTTTGTATTGCAACCACATTTCTAGGGCTGTGGCAGCAAGGAAAACTGAAGTTCTAACTGGAAAATCTGAGGGGAAATTGAAATAAGCTGGAGGCATACACACTTCTGACCTATTCTTAAACAAGTGAGCAGCTGTAGTTGACACAGCCCAGTACTCATTTGAATGCTGTCCATACAGCACAGTTTCAAAGCACAACTGTTTAAAACCCTAACAAAAGAACACACTGGAAGGAAACATAATCCTCCTATTCATAAGGTAGATGGAAGACATTGAAGTGCTGATTCCACAACTTGTTTCAATAACAGGAGTTGGTGGTTTTCCCTTGCCTCAGTAATGATGCTGATCTGCTGCACAGGAAAGAGTTATCTTTCCAGGGCTCTTTAAATCCCTGCTAAGGTTAACAGCAATCTTTTGGTAGCACAGACTGTCCTGAGGATAGCAAATTTAATCCCTGTCAGATTCCATTACTCACATTTTTAAAATGATCTTTTAATAGTGCACGTTACAGCTACCTACCTTCTCCACACAATAGTGCAACAGCAACGGAAAAAACACTGAAAAGATTTCAGAATCTTCTTCCAGAGATATGCCGGGTTTTGGATAAGAGAGGTAGCAGTATGAAGAACTCAGTGGTCCTCCACAGCTGTCTGGTTTGGCTTTCACCGTAGAGCTGTCATCCAAACTTATGACCTTAATCTTGAAATTCAAAGTGAAGAGGAAACTTGACACGAATTGTAAACTTCAGTAAGTGCTTTCAGAAGGAAGCTTGAGCTTAGATAACCTAGTTCAATGCAGATTTCTTTTCTCTACATTTCAAAAGAAAGTCAAAGAAGAAATAAACTTTCCTGAGATGATGTATTTCAGAGTTTTTGGAAAATGCTTAAGGAGGATTTTGAGCTGTGACTTTCTGTCTTCAGCTACAACAAGATCACCTCTTCGCTAGCTTCTCAGATGTTGGGCTTATATGCAGAATTTCTAATCAGATTGGAAGTGTCTTGAAAGTAAATGTCAGTGACCTGAAATGGAAATTATAACATTGCAAACAGATGTGCAATTAAATGCACAACCACGTCAACCATATTTTTAGCCATTGCTGGGGAAAAAAAAAATAAAAAAAAATCAGCTTTCTCTTTCTGAGTAGAGTTCCTTTTTGATTAAGTGCGTCTTTCAGGTCAACACATCTGAGTGAAGCTAAAATTTCCATGATGAAAATACTGAAGTCCAAGTTCAGGTCTGTCTTGTCAGATGACCTCCTTAATTACTGCAGACAAGTAGCATTGACACGTTACATATCCTGAACGTTAGCTGAGAATACCCAGTGCTAGAGTTCTCATTATTGCTTCCCTGAGAACAATTTTTTATGACACTGATGGCAATAGTATATCTTTAGGTCCATGACTGCACTCTATTTTTTAATATAGTGTTATGAGAAATTTTAAATTACGTCAAAATTAGTTAATTATTAGCTACATATTTTTTTTTAACCTCCCATTTTTGTGCAAAGCAGAGGTCTTACTGAAAAATCTCACGCTGGCCTTGACCCTGAAGGAGAGGGCAGTGGAGGCACACCCCAGCCACACAATAGACAACACATAGAAGAAATTTAGAGGTGTCAGCAGATACCAGTGCTGAAACAGCTTTATTGGTGCTGGACCTGAACTAACATTTCCACATAGCCATACTGGGGTTTGTGAACTTAGTGGCTTGCTTGACAATCTGCACTTCATTTTGGGCTGTAGTTGCACCCAGGTCTGAAATGTGTAGGTGGCACTTGGTCAATAGATGCTTATCCTTCTAGCCTATTTCTGTGGTTGGGTGTGATGAAAAAAACCCCACCCAACAAACTATGTTGTGCAGAATGGATAATGTGTCAGTCAAGTGATCAATGCTTCCTCTCTGGAGCAAGCTGCTAGAGCTGGCCATCATCAGTCAGGTGGTGCATTTTGTAGACATCCTTGAAAAGGCCAATCTTGAGGGAGGGATCTGGAGGACACAGAAGTGGTGACTGCACGTTTCAAGGTGATGCTCTCTTTAGTAGTAAAATATGATGTAACAATTGGTGGGCAGGTGTGCACAGTAAAAATACCTATGGCCTGATCACAGTAGCTGTACCAATTTGCTTCTTTTCCATGGCCTGAGGTCTCTACTTCAGAACAACCGGTCTTTGTTAACCCAGTTCATTTGTGGTGAGGTAGGTTGAGGTGCACTGGTCCCAGCTGCTCTGCTGGCAGGTCTGAGGAACCAATAGCATCTGTGGAGGGGGAAGCCTGGATCAACAGGGGTGGTAATTTCTACCTGTATGTGGGACAGGATTTTATTGAAGGCTCCGGGAGGACAGCAAAAACTTAAACTCCTTCTGACCTTCTTTGTCCAGGGGAATGACTAAAAAAATCTCATTTTCTCCATAAACAGGTGTTTCTGTCCATATCAACATCACCAGAACAAAAGCAAGACAGCTTGAAATAAGACTCATTCTGTCTCCTGAATGCAAAGGCTCCACAATCTGTTGTCAACAACTCCTCCAGTTTGACAGCATCTATTGTTCTCATGTAAGTATTCCATTAACTCAAATTTCTACCAAAATGGGTTAGTCACTCCTGGCTTCTCCTTTATGAGCTGTACCAGATTAAAAATGCTTCAGTAATAAACACCTGAGCTTAACCTCAGTGCTGTGATAATGTGATTATACATTAGAAACTATTGGGCAATGCACTTCACAGCACAAAGCGACTTCGCAATACATTATGAAACAGCCCCATCACAAAACACATAAATGGTGATTCTCCACGTGAATACGCCATCGATATTTTGTCATTGTTTACTGTGCTCCATGGCACAATACATGGCCATAAATGTTGCTCAAATGACTAGCATGACAGGCTGTACAGTAACACTGTACCTTACCACTCTGCTGATGTAAATTCAATCGTAGCTTTAAACGACCTCTGAGTGAGGTCTGTGAAGGACAGTGGCTGGACCCTGCTGTAAGGTAGAGTAGAGCCACTGCACTCCACATTCAGTGCATATAGAACTGAAGAGATTGATGTATTTCAAGGTCCTCTACTGTTCTTGCATCTACAGGGATCTGTTTTGTAGTACTACCCTGGATTTTTGCATGTTTGTTCCAGATCTTAATTTTTTCCCCTCTTATTCCTATCATTGATTTTGGTGGAGATACTCGTGGCCACAAGACATCAGGATCTCACCAGAGAACCAAAATATTAATCCTAGCTCTGTTAAAACATGTCTTGTGATGTTTCTCCAAGAGAGAGTAAGAGCATAATTCTATTTTTCAGTGAGAGTGGAGCCAGTTGGCTGCTTTTGCTCAGGATTGGTCAAGTATATTTTCTTCACAGCACAGCAGAAAGACACGTTGTAGAATGTGAACCTATGATGATGGATATTTTATTATCAAGCAGCGTCTGGAAGAGTTGAGCACTGGGAACATCACCTGGGAGATTAATCTTTTGTCTGAATGTTCTCTCTCCAAGGAAGAGCAATCAACAGTTGTTGGAAGGTGAGGTTCCATGTAATCCAGTGCTGTACAACACTTCAGAATGTATTAGCCATTTAATAAAGAATGTACTAAAATATAGCTACCGCTCCCCTCCCACCAAAAAAAAAGAAAAAAAAACCCAAACCCAAATTGCTTTTATGGTAAGTAAACACCTTTTATTGATTCATCACACACCTTATGAAGGAGAACTGGAGCTTGATTAGAGTTATCAAATTACCATAGCATCTTTCTGGTTTTGCACTTCCTGCTATGCAAACAGGCTGGCCATGCTCTTCACTGTACTGAGCATTCCTGGGTGATCTCATTGAAATAATTATTTTTTCTGCATGTGGATTAGAAGACTTAATTTAGAAGCACTTGAGCTTGCAGAAGGACAGTCCAAATAGGCTGGTGAGTCTGATGCAAACAGGGATTCAGGTAGATGTATGCTGAATGGGAAATGGCTATGGGACAAAGACCCTTGAAAGATGTTGTGTGACTGCTTGTTTTTCCAGAGTCAGATCCAGTTATGTGGTAATAGTGAATGCACATCACTGTGCAAGTGCGATCCTGTTGTATGCAACAGGCAAAGCAAAGGTCAAGGCATCAAAATCTCTTGTGCTTTCTGCTGGAATGATGATCTGGGCTGTTCTGTGCCGATGAAATTCCAAGGTTTTGGTACAAGCAAGAGGAATGGCAAGTAGTTTCTCCAGCTTCCTAGCATTAAAGCACGCCTGTCCCCAGTATAAGTCTCCTTAGGTGCTGGCGTGTTTTCCTTCTGGTGCAGTGTGCTCTGCATTATTAAAAGGCTTCTTGTTTGACCTCATCATTAGGCTTTTATTTTACTTTTTGATCGTAGTGACTAAATATAACAATAAATGATTTAAAGAGGAGACAGAAATAAGTGTTAGAGAAAACAAACAGCCTCCCCCCTGCCAAAATGCTGAGTGGCGTAGCAGCGGATGGTTGAAAGAATCAGATTTAATTAGGGTTCCTTTCAGCACTGAAAATTCCATTTATGCACACTATTAAAATAATCTTCTGCATTAATACTAATTTACATCATCAAAATAGCACTTCATCTATTATTCATATGGCATTGTAATTTCTCCCGACTGAGAGGGTGAAGTGTGGTAAGACTCTTCTGCTAAAGACTGCACAGATATTAAGATACTAGTAATGGCTTAGGGTATTTTTTTTTTCCTACCACATTAGATATCCCACACAGTCTCGTCTCTTCTCTGGATCTGTATAATGACCACTGAAAAGGCCGTAATAATTATTACACTTCTTCTATGCCCCTTTTGGCCAGAGTGTCTCCCTTTCACAGGCTTTCTTGTAAAATCCATTTCCCTTTGCCATCTGTGCAAGTGCAGCCTCATTCAGGGGAGGATGCTCTTGAAAGAGAGCAAAGAAAATCCTCCTTTCTTCTCAAGTTTGAGAAGCAACAGGGAAAGTTGATGGGCAGAGAGCAACACAGTTGGAATTACACGCAGTCTTGTCTCGGAGAGGGCAAACTCTTGGTTTCTGTAGAAATGCAAGTGACTGATGATAGTTTTCAGCTTTCACTCTCCATGACAGGTTCTCTGTGTGCATGTGGAATGCTGGTGTGGCTCCCTGTTCCCAACAGGCATCATGGCACGTACCCATCTCATGCTACAGTGCATGTCAGACTGGGGCCTCTGGCTTTTTGAGGAGCAGATGCTAATGGACATCATGATGGTTTTTGATTTCTGAGCCTGACTCATTATGCTAAAAAGATAGACCAAAGTTGTCTTTCGACCACAGTATAGAAGAGTCTTTCAACAGTGTAATTTTCATCCACTTGAAATCACCATTCCCTGAAATGTTTACTGGGCTGATTGTTTCTTCATCTACACACTTCTGAGGTGAAAACAAAAACAATCTTCCGTAAAAACTTATCAACATGAGGAAGAACTGGAAGAGATTCCCCAGAGATGATGTGGAGTCTCCTTCTCTGGAGACTTTCAAGACCTGTCTGGACGCATTTCTGAGGCATCCACCCTAGTTTTGGTCCTGCTCTGGTTGGCGGGAGGGTGTTGAACTCGATGATCTTCAGAGGTCCCTTCCAATCCCTAACATTCTGTGATCCATTAGGGTGAAAAAGAAGTAGGTAGAGATAATTTAGCACTGACTGCATTGAGCATCAGGTTATATCTCCTGCTTCAGTAGAGGGAAGGACAGATGACCTAGCAGGACTTTCATGTTCTGTGCTAGAGTGAGTCACTCTGCTCCTACTGATTAATACAAAGGAAGAAATAATTGTCTACAAAGACTGCTGTTAATCACTGAATAACAAGCTGGAGGGAGGAAGGGAGGTAGGTGGGATGTAATTTTGCTTTTGACAAAGAAGGAGATCTAAACAGAAGTTTCACGTGTCAGTTAAGATGAAAAAAAGGCTTCACACGCTATTTCTTGGCTTTGGGACTCGAGTGGCCTTTCTACTGCTTGTTCCTTTAGAGTCTGCAGCAGCACAGTATGACTCTGCACTGTTTAAAGAGCAATAATCATGTAGACTTTGAAATCAATAAGTCATTCCAGCCTCAATAACCCTGAATATCAGAAATCTTATGAAAGGTGTTTTTTTTTTTTCCCCAGGAGTTGAAAGGTCTTGCTTTATTATCCTTGTAGTTTTAGTAACCTCTATAAAGCTTTATTTTGCACCAAGGCTGGTGTTTAATAATTACTGTTGGTCATATTCTTGGCATTTTAGAATATATTAAGCACTGTAGAGCAGAGGTACAGTAAAGTCCGACTAAGCCTGACTGGTCATCATGAAACTGCTTGTGGGAAGGATGCTTCAATAAAGACTTGAAGTGTGGAGGCATCGTGAACTTCTGGAAGCAGACAGTTTTCAATGCACTTAGAAAATCATTACCTAACATGTGTGATGGGTACATTTCCATCACTTATTTCTCACTGCTACATGCGATCATAATAACATAATAAAAGACCTCTGACAGAGTTAAAATTAAGCTTCAGAGTGGATTCATATGATTTAAATGAATATGTGGGGAAAAAAAGATACATTTTCACATGCTCTGCATTATGTTTCACAGTGTAGGTTCTGTGAACTTCATGTGTTCTTTGTTAACTTATTGATGCATGGCACTATAGTAGCAATTAAATCAGGGTTCTCTCTGCACTGATTAATTTGTCTTTATAGCCAAGAACTTACCACTTCAACAGAGAAGATAAGCAAGTAAAAGTTGTGTGGAATGAGTTTAAATAAACAGCTGGGTTTTCATACCAGAAGATATATGACTTTTTGCTCAAGGTCTCAGAGGATGTATGTGGAAACCAGAAGTAGACACTTGGGAAGAGATCCAAATCAGGTGGTAAAAATTGGTTAAGGAACTGGGTTTCACAGGGTTTGATTAGCTTGGAGCTGTAATGACTGGACAGAAGGGAGCTGTTTTGGAAAAGCAGAGCTGCCTTTAGCAAATGTCAATATCTATAACAGAGGAAGCTTGAACAGATGGTTAAGCTTTCCCTAGCCCATTTTGAGAAATTTCAATGAGAAGCTGAAGGACCATGGCCTCACACTATACTCAAGATTCTCTGTGTAACTAAGCATTCTACTTTCCAGCCTTTCCAAAAGTTTCAGCATCAGGATGCTAATGTAAAATAGGCTCAAATGGTGGTACATTGCTATATATAAACACACAGGAAACAGTAAAAATGTCAGAATTTACAAGTAACTGCCTCATCAGGTACTCTGACCACAACAAGGACACCCAAGTCATCCGCTCAAGTGTTAAGCAGAAAGATGCTGCTGCATGCTAATCCTCAAATCCTAGTTATGACTCTCAAATGTGTTGCCTTTTTTCCTAGCGTAGCAGCTTTTAACGCCAGAAGGAACTATAATAATTATCCAGTATGAAAAGCATAGACCAAGCCATAGGACATGCTTTAACTGATTCGTTTTTCAAGCCCATTATCTTGCACTGAGTTGTGATGTAACTTTCAGGAAAACATCCAGTATTGAGTTAAAATTTTCCAGTGGTGGAAAATCCATCATAGTTGTTGGTAAGTTGTTCTGAGGGTTAATTATATTGCCTGGTGAAACTTCCTGACTTATTTCATATCTGAGCTTGTCCAGACTAGGCTAGTTCTTTCTATGTGATTGCCTGTGAGACAGAGGAATGTTTAATTCACTTTTCAGTTCTGGATGTGATAACTGGTGGGCAGTTTAAGTTGCCCATGTGATCTTCCTAATACTTTGATACCCATCCTGAAGTGTAGAGACCAGAACTAGAAGGAATAACCCTACAGCTGTGATATCTTATCAAATTGAGATTCTGTATAATTTCTTTTCATACACTCAGAAATCCTCACATTTATGTATCCAGGAGTCATATTAGCTCTCTTAACTATGTTACTCTCAGAAGTGCTGGGAACAGAGTAGTTTAACATCTTTGTTGGTGCCATGGACAGTGGGATTTCGGTCACTCTCAGCAAGCTTGTTGGCAACACCAAGCTGTGCTGGAGGGAAGGGATGCCATCTAGAGGGACCTCAGCTTGAGAGATGGGCCCATGTGAACCTCATGAAGTTCAACAAGGCCAAATGCAATGTCCTACACCTGAGTCAGGGCCATCCCAAGCATAAATACAGGCTGGGCAACCAGTGAATTGAGAGTGGCTCTGTGGAGAAGGATGTGTGTGCTTGTAGCCCAGAAAGCCAATGCATCCTGAGCTGTATCAAGAGAAGCATGGTCAGCAGGTCAAGGTAGGTGATTCTACTCTTCTACTTGGTTCTTGTGAACCCCATCTGGAGCCCTGTGTTCAGCTTTGATGTACTGTGCATAGCAAAGATATGGACCTGCTTGAGTGTGTCTGGAGGAGGAACACAAAGATAGTCATGGAGCTGGAGCACCTCTTCTGTGAGGATATGTTAAGAGAGTTGTTCAGCCTGGAGAAAAGAAGCCTCCAGGGAGATGTTATGGCGGCCTCCAGGAAAGATGGAGAGGGACCGTCAGTAAGTGTGGTGATAGGACAAGGGGTAACAGTTTTAAATGGAAAAAAGCTAAACTTAGATTAGATATTAGGAAGAAATTATTTATTTTGAGAGTGGTAAAACACTGGGATAGGTTGACCAGAGAAGTTGTGGATGCTCCATCACTGGAAGTGTTGAAGACCAGGTTGGATGGGGCTATGAATAACCTGGTCTAGTGGGAGGTGTCCCTGCTCATGGCAGGGTTTTGTAACTAGATGACCTTTAAGTCTTTTTTCAAACCATTCTATGAGTCTATGATTCTATGAAGTCACAATGTTTTCCAAAGCCATTACATTGTTCTTTTTTTCCTTCATGTATAACTTGACAGCTGCTAAAAGCGTACTTGTTGTGTGCCTACTTTATTAGGTAGCTCTGTCTTAGTGACCTCTCTTTTCAGTATTGTCTGCTTAGAAACCCAACTAAATATACACTCTGTTTGCAATTACATGTCAAAGACTATCAGTCAACTAGTTGTAAAAAGTTCAACATCTACATATTCATTTCATATCCTTCTAGTTCTTGTACAAGCTTTTTCTGGTGTAAAGTCAAATACCATAGTGATTTCTACTGTTTTGACATGATTGTCTCTTTTATCCAAGCCTGCAATCTCAGGAAAAAAATACACTATATTATTTTAGCAAGATCTGTTCCTACCCTTGAATTCTGATCTACCTACTGTCATTTTTACTTTTGTACTAATCAATTCTCATATTAGGCAGGCTATTTTTCTTCCCCAGGATAGTTGTTAGACAGAAATTTATTCCTGTAGTTACCCACATTTTTCTTTTAAAATGCTTAGTCATGCATTTTACCCTAGTTCCTAGAAATTTTCCTAGTATTATGAAATATTTTGAAAATAAACAATGCCACCTGAGGAAACATCTTCTTTTAAGAAGTTTAGAGGCAACAAATGTGAACCAATGGATTTTAAATGTCCTAATTTAGTAGCTAGTGTTCTAAAATCCACCAAAAGGAAGAGTGTTTTTCCTTATTACTTATAGAAGGAACTCAACTATGCATAGGTTTTTAGCATAAGAACTTTGTGTAGTTGAATTAACATACATTTTGTTCTTTAATGCCCAGGAGGATGGTTCATTATGGCATTAATAGTTCTTAATGGTCATGGTTTAATGATCAGGTGTTCTGTTAGATTTCTCTTGTGTTACTAATACTTTGTTCATCAGGAGTAGGCTGATATTTGATGTACCTTCATACAGTAGTGATCATAAAAAGGAACTGTGGCTAATAGGAAGTTAATAGATATTTTTATATTTTTTCATTGTTAATGTACTACTTTTTTATTGATCAAGTATGAATCAGAATAAAGTAATAACGTTTTAAATGGTAGGTGATGAATGTCTGGTTTGCATAGCGTAAGCTTTAATTCATAAGACAGCAAGGGGAAACAGGTCATCTGGTCAGCCTGAGCTTTTAGTGGTTTGTATGTATTCCTGCTGTGAGATGGGGGTCAGATGCTCCGAACTGGAATATTTGGTTTTTACTTCAGGAGATGTGTTCAAGCATTTGTTTCTTCTTCAGTTGCTTAGTGCCTTGAGGCCCACCGTCTCCTGGTGCAAGCAAAGACAGAGGAATCCTTGATCGGAATAGGAGAAATGTGAAACTGCACGGGATCTCACAAACGATGTGATAGGGAATGTCTTTGCTGAAGAGAAAATAGATGGGTACCATTAGGCAAGTTCCTCTGATTGATTTAGACTGAGCATTCTCCCTTTATTGTATCTTTACAAACTAGTTTGTTCTTTCCTTCCTGAGTTGATAACATTGGAAAGCACCTGTGGATGTCATCTGGTCCAACTCACCTGTGTTCAAGAACTACTTGCCTAGGATGGCAAAAGCCCAGACTCCGTTTCAATATCTCAAAGACTAAGACTCTACAGCCTCCTGGGGCAACTTGTGTCACTCCCACAGTAAAAATGTGTTTCAGATGGGAACCTCTTGTGTTTCAGCTTGTGCCCGTTGTACTTGGGTCTGGCACTGGACACCAATCAAAAGAGCCTGGCTCTATCCTCTTTGTGCTCTCTTTTCAGGTGTTTATATACCTTTATAAGCTGCCTTCTCTTTTCCAGGTTGAACAGTCACAGCTGTCTCTGCTTCTTCTTTCTCTGTTCTCTCTCTTTTTTGGATCCAAGTTTCAAAAGGACTTAAGAATGAATCATCACATGTTATGGAAGAGGTCATCTACAATGACTAGAGTTACAGCTGTCATGACTAAATTGTAAAATAATATTGCAGAGCCGTTAGAGACTTGTGAACTCAAGATACGGTGCCGCTATTTCAGGTGAAAAGGGATGAATTTTCCCATCTGTTCTTTCAGTCCCGGTGGTTAAACAGATTAATTACTGGCATGATTCCAGCACATTAGGGATTGATTTGCCTTATTTGTGTGTGTTATTGAAGGATTGCATTGCTGCATATAGTATTTTCAAAATAAAAAGCACTACTGTATAAGCTCGGGAGAAGGTGTTTCAAATATGCCTTAATTTACTAGACCTTCACTGTCTGAAGCATGCCCTTGATGGGCCTTTATCAGTGTTCAAAATTATCAGAAGATGATCTATTGCAATTCTGGGAAACTCCTGAGGGCTGTAACAAGTCTGAGGGCTGCCAGACAGGCTAGAGTGCAGGTATTTAGTTTCCTATCTCACTTATGCTGTCTTCTAGTATGAGAATTCAGATGAGGTGTACACAAAAAAAATAAGCAAGATCTCCAGGCTGTGCTGAAGACTTTACCAAGACACATTTGAATCAGGCCTGTTTAAACAAAGGGACTGTCAAAACATTCAGAGGCATCCTGGCACTGGTTGCTCCATATTGTTCCATATTCCTGGGTGATATTTTATCACCAAAGATGATGGGATGCCATCCAGAGGGACCTTGACAGGCTTGAGGAGTGGGCCCATGCAAACCTTGTGAAGGTCAATAAGACCAAGTTCAAGGTCCTGCACCTGAATAGGGTCAATCCCCAGTATCAATACAGACTGGAAGTTGAATGGATTGAGAACAGCCCTGCAGAGAAGGACTAGCAGGTACTTGTGGATGAAAAATTGGACATAAGCCAGCAATGTGCACTTGCAGCCCAGAAAGCCAATTGCATCCTGGACTGCATCAAGACAAAGTGTAGCCAGCAGGTCAAGGGAGACTCTGCTCTTGTGAGGTTCCACCTGGAGTATTGCGTTGAGCTCTGGAACCCCCAGCACAAAAAAGACATACACTTGTTAGAATGGGTTCAGAGGAGAGAGAGAAAAAAAAACCAATGTGGGTGCTAGAACACATCTCCTGTGAAGAAAGGCTGAGAATGTTGGGGTTGTTCAGCCTGGAGAAGAGAAGGCTCTGTGGAGACATTACAGCCTTTCATTACATAAGTGACATTATAAGGAAGATCAAGAGAGATTTTTTTACCGAGGTCTGGAGTGACAGGACAAGGGGTAACAGTTGTAAACTGAAAGAGGGTAGATTTTTAGATTGGAGATAAGGAAGAAATCTGTGCTAATCAGGGTGGTAAGACGCTGGAACAGGTTGCCCAGAGTTGTGGGTGCTCCATTATTGGAAGTGCTCAAGGTCAGGTGGGATGGGGCTTTGAGGAACCTGATCTAGTGAAAGATGTTCCTACCCATGGCAGGGGGTTGTCCTAGATGATCTTTAAAGGCTCCTTCCAGCCCAAACCATTCTATAATTCTATGAAATGCAGTTTATGTAAATTATGTAGGTTTCTTCTAACACAGCAGAACGGTTGCTCTCCCTTCTCCCTAAGGCCCTTGCGTGACTACTGTTTATTTTATATTTGCAAGTAATCTGTATTTGATCTTTTCACTCGCTTCACTTTCATTCCTGGAAGATACTTAATCTTTAAGCTAGCCACATTGGTAGAAACAGTCAATCAGTTATGGGAAATCAGGAAGCCTGAGGTAAAAGAGGCAGAATTTATCAAACACTTGCTGTAATGTCACTGCCAAACTGTGAGTTTTGGCAGCACTTCTAAACTAAGCAAGGTCGAGCTAAATCGCTACCAAGATGGGAGACCACCAAATAAAACCTGACTCAGTAAAGCAGCACTTCATCTTTTCAAGCAATTTAGTTCAGCTCTTCCAACACAATGTCATTAGATGTCATACTTTTTTTTAATGAATAGCTATTGGAAAATAATGGTGGTCAATTCCTTACTGTCTTTCTTTTGTGTTCATTCTTATAGAACTCTCTTTCTAGTTTCAGGAAACTTAAGAGCTCCTTCAATATCCCCAAGTCAACCAGTATGTTAGATGTTCCTGTCCCTATGATGCTGAAGTGGAGTTTTATATCTAGAGTACCTGTTATGCAGTATCTCTTTATTTACTACCTCTGAATGTAGCCCTCCTAAGAGAAATGCAATTTACAAGTAGAGAGTTGAACCCAAATGAAAACCTGGTTTAAAGATATATCTTTTCTTGAGCTGAAGCTGAACTGAATTGGTCAGTATGAAATCTTTTTTGAAACTGAATCACTTTGGTTTTCCTTCCCACCCCCTTCTGACTGAAATGAAGTTAAGGTCAAAATGTTGTCTTTAGTTCTGTAGTAAACCAGAACAGTGCAGGTCATGCTTGAAACAAGCTAAGAGTCAAATAAGAAAGTTTCCTTGTGTCACTCCTTGCTTACAACTAAAAAGGCCTCCAAAACACAAAGTACTGAAAAATATAGGTGCATGCCAGCTCTGCAAAAGCAATCAAAAACGAGATAGGATTTTCTTTGTTCATGTACCAACACAAGAATCATAATTCACTGTGCAAAGGGAGTCTTCCTTTACACAGTGTCCTTGTGTCAGTGACTCGACACCTCTCTGCAAGTGAAATAATGAGACAACTCGAGTGTGGAGAACCTTGTTGAGAGAACGCTCAAGTGATGCTGTTCACTGACACCTCTGATGTTTGGATCAGGTTCTGAGACCACAAGAGCATCTAAACTCCCCCTGAAGAGTTTGAGCTGACGCTGTGGATTCAGAATCTCCAAGGGCAGTACAGTTTCTCTTTCCACTGATTTTACTAAAAAAAAAAAAAAGCTACAACATTGTCCTCAAAACAAATGTTTGGCTATTTAAGCATCACAGCAATCAAGAGTTCCACATCCCTCACTTATTGTAGCTACTCCTGGGGAAACTTTGCTAATAGGATTTAACAGTCTGTTGCACAAGGAAGCCAGTGGCATTTAAAAAAAACCCCCTTCGTTCCTCTCCTCTCTCTCCTTTGTTCAAAGCTGCCAGATTGAAGTTTACTCAGTAAATATGCAAAGACTTAAAATTACCTTTCAGTTAGCATGGGCTGAAATGGGAAAAATCCCCTTCTGTCTAATCTAATTTACTGCCAGTATCAAGAGTGTCAATAGAAAAGAGTCATCAATATGACATGCACATGGAAAATAATTCATTTCTCTGTGTTCCCAGGTGGTCGTGGTGCAGATGCGGTGGTTGCTTGCATCCCCTAATTAAGCCCCAACAGCTTTGCAATTGCATTATCTGTTACATACATTATCCTCAAAACATCTCCCTTCTAGTGATGTATCTGACTGATAAACTGTGCAGCTAAACAGCTGATGTGAGGATGATGGTGCAGCACTAGCAAAATGAACCTTTCACTGCAGGCACTGGGGTGATATATAAGACTATAATGGCTCTGTTTAAGCTGGGGAGAAAGTATCCAGGTGGGACAGGATGACACAGGTGGAGGTTTTTGAGGAGCTGGGAACAATCTCTCCTTTAGACTCTCTCTCCAGCACAGTTTCTGCTGATTTTATACCGGTGGATGTCTAAAGTTGTCTAGCTTCCCTGCCTCCCTGTGTGTTTAGATAACTAAATTTAACTTTTTATAGCACTGCAGTGGCAGCGATAAACTGTGACAAGCATTGCTGAAAACAGAGGGGAACTACAATGCAACCCAGCTCAACAGACGATGGCTGTTGGCTCCTGATGCAATGGTGCATTGCATTACACCTTCTTGTCACTCCCTTCAAAGCTCTGCATACCCCTTCCCTTCCCTGCTTCTACCCCATTCACAGTTTCTGGATCCTCCTCATCCCTGTGACCATGCTCTGTCTGTCAGTGCTTCTAGCTTTGTCAGGTTGTCGATCCACAACTCCCACTGTTGCCCATGAGCCCTACCACATATAGACCTCTATATAAATATCCAAACTTCCACCCACATCTTAAAATCTCCTTTGATCTCTATTACTTAAAACAAATTGATTTGAATATACTCTGACCAAGCAGATGCCACAAAGAGTGACAAAGTAGATAATTTTCTAACTGAGATATTAGCTGCGGCAAGTATTTATTATTTGGTAGCAAATATACCTCATTAAAATTCACTAGAGTGAAAAGTCTGATCCTATTCATATTTGATGGGGAGTTAGTCCAAAAACTTGGCATGAAGTACCAGTGCCTGCTCTCGAAAGTAGGCTAAAACTGGCTGTGTGCCTGGTTCTTTTTCTCTCCTTTAAACTACATCCATCCTCAGATCATGAGCTCCTGGGCATAAAATAACCCCATCCTGAACCAAGCAAAAATTGGACATAACTTTAAAGAAACAATTGTCCTTTATACAAACGATATCCCATAATGCCTTAGTGGTTTAAAGGAAGCCAAGTGGTATTAAAAAAGAAGAGAAAGATAGGGGCGATTTAGAGTGGTGGTGACAAGTATTCATAGCTAAGGTTTGAAATGAGAGCTCACACAGGACACGGGCAAGAGGTCTATATGGGATGTGAGTCCAGGTTGCTGCAATGGAAAGATTTAGTGTATTCCTGAAGTCAAACCTGTAGTGAGGAGGAAAGGCTTTGGGTGTTAAAGGGTTGCTGGAGCAAGTGGGTGAGTTGTTTTGAATTCTAAAAAGAAGTGATTGAGAAGAAAATGTCCAGTTATAGGAAAAGCTACTGTGAGGAGGTTAGGAAAACATTATCTCGGGTAACTTTCTAAGAGAGGGACAGGGATGGTTTTCATGATGCAATATGGAGAGGTGCAATGAAACTAGAAACCAAGAAAGGAAACTCGAGTAAGATAGCACATTTTGAAGAAAATGCATAAAAGCTGATGATAGATTTCTAGAAACAGGATTAAAAATTAGAGTGTAAGTAGACACAGCAAACACCACAGAATCGCAGAACGTTAAGGATTGGAAGGGACCTCAAATGATCATCTAGTCCAACCCCGCCCTGCCAATTACCACAGTAATTCTGGATGATATGGACTTAGTCTGTCTCTATATTTATTGTGCACATGTTGCACATTAGGTGGCCATTGTCAAAACCCCATCTATGTGACAGTTACAAGGAGAGGTGGGCTGTTCCGAGGTGTGCAGTTGCATCTTATTTTTCTCATGGCAACACTGGTTTGAGATTCCAGTGGGAATTATTCTGCAACTGTTTTACCCCTCTCTTAGTCAGGTCTTTGAGCTTATTTTCCCTTGGTTGGTCTTCGTCTAGCTGTTCCATGTTGCCTTTGGGCCCAATCCAAAACTACGAAAATTCAAACTGAGCCTTCCTACAGTCAACAGATTTTTCAGATCACGCCTTTGAAGCCATTAAAAAGGGGTTTGGGATCACCTCCATTGTTAGTTAAGGGGAGAAGGCTGAGGGAATGACAGATTTCTTGCTGTGTCCCCAAGGTGAGACTGCAAGACGCTTGCTCTTGCAGTTTAAGTGCCCCGATGCCAGGACTTCAGTTTCTGTGCTTTTTTTGTTAAACCTGTTATCCAGGTTAAAAGGAGCTGCAGGAAACTTAGCACAAGTCATTAAAAATTAAATGACTCATCCAATAAGGCAGTAACGGATTTAATTAGGTCCCCAACTGAGTAAATCTTGTTGGTCCATGGCAGCAGGTGACGAGCATGACGAGCATCTTGGTGAGGGTGGGAAGCCCTATCTGTCAGTACAGAACAAGGGGGAAGTGGTGGAGGGTGCCAAATATCTGTCGATAACTCTGTCCAGGGAGTACATAAGGGGAGGCAGAGACATGCCATCAATAAGCTCTACAGCTCGCTGTGTCTGCCATAATCCCTGGAGCAGAAACTTACTGTGAAAGTCCCAGCATGCAGTGTTTATGGGATGCTGCTCCAGGACTAGTCACTTATTATCTTCCTCTGTGGCAACCAGGCGAAACAGAAATGAATATTTTTAAACAATGACAAGTGGAAAATTCAGAAAACTGGCCATTATCAGTTCAAAGAAATTTAATGAACTGTGGTTAAATATTTCACGTTTCAATTAGGGCCTAACTGAAAGTGAGTCCAGGTCCACAGAAAAGCCACCAGTGACTTCAGTTCTAAAACGTTTAGGTTTTATCATTAACTATTGTGTAGGAAAGCTTCACCCTGGGGTCTAGTCTGGAGATTTGCTAACTTTGCGTACTGGTATTAAAGGAGGGTGAAGAAGGATGGTTACATCGTGGCCTTCAGGCACTCCCTCTTGGTATGAAGGAGAAGGCTCTCAGGGTTTTCTCGCCCTAGGTGCTTCCTGACCCCTGGAGCAAGTCATGCATGAGTACGGTAGAAACAGCAGGTTAATATTCTAATAAAAAAAATACAGTGAGCAGATGCAGGGCAGCTCAACGGGGATGCTGAAGAATCCTTTCTGCAAGAGGAGAAAGATGCAGTTCTGCAAACATAAACACACTTATGGTCCACTTAACTGGTGCTATTGCGAGTGGAGTGAAGAGCTCCGCGTGCCGTACAGCTTGGTTAGCTGCACGTGTACAGCAGTGGCCACTTGAGGCTCCTTTAGCTCAGATGCTTTTGCTTTATTCCTTCTCCTGCCACTGTACAGGGGTGTACTCAACGACTGCTTTAGTTCCATTACAGAGCTGATCTGTGTTTTTCACTTCCTTAAACAGCTGCCGACAGTTAAAATGAAATATTTGCACATATCACGCCTTTTAGAATTTAGTCCTCTTCAGCTTGCAATGCCTTTCAAAATGCTGTACTTTCCAAAAATTACGTGTTTGAAAGTGGAAGGTATAAAGTGATTGTAAAAGGAAAGTGATTTAAAGATTGCGATACAATTTAGTGTAATTCCAAACAATATTCTGTATCATTTTATCTATAATAGCTTATCTTTGATGATGGAAAGTTTTCTGTAACTCTATCCTACTCTCTGGCAATTATTCATAACCTAGTTGAAAGGCTTTACATTCCTATAACTGCAGTCTTTTATATTAATGATTTGCACATCAGCTACCCAGTAATATTTTATAGAGATATCTTTCTCATTCTACTTCCTGCCTTTCATAACTATTCAGAAACCAAAAAGCATAAAATGTGCCATTTGGAAATGAACTTGTTGATACCTCTAACTCACTGGAGATTGTCATCTGGAAGTTTCCCAAAACTGACAACAGCTTTCATTTCATAACACCACATTAGCTCCAAATATGAAGATACTGAAATCCAGATACAACTTTTTTTCTCTTGGGTTTTTTTTTTTTCTGTGGAGTCAAAGATTGCAAAAGTAGACTCTTAGATAGTTACTTGTTCACACATTTTGAAACTATTTGGAAGCCATTTGGGGCACCTATGCATATAAGAGGGACAAAAGGCCAAAAAAAGGCCACTTGCCCTGCTTTGGTTGTTGTCACTAATGAGAAATTTTTTCCTGTTTCTAAATTATTTTGCACTGATTGAAAAACAGAGTTAAAGAGAACCAATAGCTGAGCTTCTAATGAGCCACTGTTTCTGCATGACCTTAAAAACTGTCAGGAACAGTGCACAGTGTCTAGATGTTGTTTGGTGATCATCCTATTTTCACAGTTGGAGAGAACAACAGCATATACTGTTTAGAGATGTCCCATCCATGGTGGTTTTGAAGCATTTGTTAGAGGAACCATTTATTTCTCCTGCCTGAGGGAATTTTAATCTGATTGTGAAAGCCACCTTGACACTGGTATCATGAAATTATTTTCATTTGGAGAGATCCAGTACCTGGGGTGGAGGTGAAGCTTCATACAACTTCAAGTTTCGTGCTGTTTATGGGACCATGTTGGTAAACTCTGTCTAGAAATGCTTGGAGAGTATCACAGGTGAGAACAGTTCCTCTAAACATAGAATCATAGAACACTTTGTGTTGAAAGACACCTTCAAAGGTCAGCTAGTCCAACCCCCCCTGCAGGGACCAGGGTTATCTTCAACTAGAGCAGGTTGATCAGAATCCTGGCCAACCTCACCCGGAAGGTTTCCAGGGATGGGGCAGCGACCACCTCTCTGGTCAACCTGTTCCAGTGTTTCACCTAAACATGATACATCAAAATAATTAATTCTATGAGTCTGTGTCCTCGAAGTTCCTCTTCCAACACATTAATCAAACTGGATGAAATAAATGAATTCTAACACTTCAGGGGATTGCTGTTGAAGCAGTAACATCGCAGTGTAACCATTTACAATCACTTGTATTTACAATAAGCTAGCAACCTTCCTGTAAATGGCAGCTCAGTTTTTCAGTCCCTTATACCCAGTGGAAGGCAAATTCATGCCACTAGTGTAGCAGTTCTGTCAAACAATAATTCAGGTTGGCTTTATCTTTCAGGACAAAAAGGGATATCCGATATGCAACTGCAAATTGCAGTCAGATCAATTTACCAAGGAAAGAGAACAAGATGATATGCTGCTTCTAGAGGAGCTCTAACTTAATTTTTCCTCATTCACATTTGTATTCTTGGAAAAAGTGATTCAAGTTGTGAAATAATCGCAAAATATTCAGAGTGAATTCTAGTTATTGATATAGCTGGTAGCTGAGAACATCTCAACTTTCCCTTATCATGCTTCTAATCTCACAGGCTGAGTTTTCCCACCTTCCAGTACCACAGTTGCATACAGTATAACTGGATTTTCTGATTTAATCATGCACTGTAGTTCTGCAAGCAGCTAAGCTTTCTCTTGGAGATACAATATCAACTACAGGCTCACAGATTCCAGGACTGAAACATCCAAAGAAACCACTATAGTCTGATGTCTGACCTGTTTCATAGTGCACATCTGGGGACCTCCTTGATTTTATCTACATCAGAACAAGAGGAAGTAGGTTCCATCTCTCTGTGATTTGACTATAAGTGCTGTAAAATCACTATTCCTGCAGGTATTTAGAAGACTTGTAGATGTGGTGCTGAGGGACATGGTTTAGTGGCGGACTTGGCAGTGCTGGTCTAACAGTTGGACTCAATGATCTTAAAAGTCATTTCCAACTTAAATGATTCTATAATTCTATGATACTATGATTTGCCTTTTCAGTCTTTCTCCCATAACTTTAAAATTTTACCCGCCGTTCTCAGAAGAAAAAATATGTAATAAAGCTTAATATCTTGCAACAAGTCGTTGGAAGATTTGAATTCTGAAAGCTGATATATAAGCACTAGGTGAGAAAGTGAACAGAGTGCCTGGGTTAAATGGTGATAATTTAGAAAAAGAAAAATGTCTTAAAAATTAACCAGGTGATTCTGTGGTAATGAGATAACACAATCAATCTCCAGCAAGACCTCTGCAGTGTGATGACGTAGGTTCTGTAGCCTCGGGTCAGCCTTGGTTTGTTCAGTTGCAGATCCGTCTGGCTAGCAAGTTTGCTAGCTCGAGTCATAAATCATTAAAAAGACATTCTGTTATTCCAGGCGCTGATGCTTCAGTTTGTTGATGCTCTTCTCATTCAGGGGCACAGCAAAGCTAAACAGGTCATGGTTAGGTCAGACTCATGCAGCACTTCTAAGGGAGGTTGTTAAAATGCTCAGAATTGCTAATGCCTATTGTGTGTCCACTGGTAAGATACTCAGAAAAGCACAGCTTGCCCTGAGAGAAGCTGGAAGCTCTGTTGTTGCTAGGCAGACGTTATGGATCAAGGTAATGTCAGCTGTGAGTTAAACAGGCAATGTTCAGGATGCCCATATCTCTGATATCTTTTCCACCCATTCCCAGCATGCGTTGCAGATGTGTGTGCTGGAATTTCCTGGGCACATACTGTATTCTTGTAGCTCTTCTTCTCTAGTAAGTACTTATTATGTAATGGTCCCTGTACTGCCTACCACCAAAGATAGCTTCAGAACTACCCCTCAGAAATTCTCCATGGATGTATGAAGGAATACAAGTGGAGCAAGGGAAAAAAGAACAAAGATACTGTCTGTAACAGCGTCGTGAAAAGAAACTATGGATATATCAGATCTCTGACTAGTGTTCATTACCAGAGAACCTTTCTACAAAGTTCTTATGCTGTTCATCAAGACAGCTTTATTCCTGCAGTGGAAGATGAGGGAAGTGAGCATACACATCATGCACGCTGACCTTCACAATGTCACTACGTAATTTGCTAGACCTTTACTTCCAATTGTTGTTGTTAATTGATGCTGTTTCTTCAGATGATTCAATGAGCTATTGTTCAGGACTAGCATCTGGCTATGCTGGGGGACATGGAGGCATGAGAAGGAAATGTCAGGGTTACACATGTGTCGGAGAGTAAGAAGGGTCTTATGTCTTAAAAACAGGTCCAATAAATAAAGACATCTACCTTCATTGGCCTGCCTAATGAAAAGTGTGTCGGTGGTGAGTTGTTTAATATGGCCAAGCTGTAAAAGGCAGCAGAAAAATCTTGCACATAGATCAGGAATGGGTGGTTTTCTATGTAAGGGGAATGGAGGGACTTCCAGACATGATGTATTTAGAGAAGCCAGGGAGTGACTAATGGATGAGTAACTGTGTGTGCTGACTAAACTGCAGTGCCTGGATTTGTGCGTGTTGAGTCTTCATGAAAATCTGAAATACGTACCTCCAGCTTTCAACCGACTTCTGAGCCTCCCATTTGGCTGCTCAGATCCTCCCCCCACCTCTGTGCGCCATGAAGTGCACATGCAAATAATCTGCTTCTCCAGCAAACACCCTGGGCCATGAGAGGCAAGCTTTGCTAACTCTGTAAAATCTCCCTCTGTAAAATTCAGTGTAAGTGGCTTCTGTCGAGCTCCCTTCCCCTCCTGCCTTTTGTTCCAAACACACCTCACCACTTACAGCACAGCTTCATTTTGCCTACTCTCTTTGGGGCAAGTTGCATCCTCAAGTTGCTGTCCGGAGATAAAGAATGAGCAATGCCCCAAAGAGGGGACACATCGTACCAGGCGTGTGCCAGGAGCTGCAGCTGAGGAAGAAATCTGCAAATAAGTGGGGAAAAAAGTAAATGAGTGACTGCAAAACTGCTGCAGTACCTGCTTCAAGTATGGGACACCAGCCAGAGCTGAAATGTCCTAGCTGAGACTGGTACTGCTGTCTGCTCAAGCACTTCAGAAGGCCAGTTTTCTCTTGGTTCATATTTTTTACCAGTAAATCCCAGTGTATAAAGCTGACTCTGCCATTAAAATCAAGAGTCAGATAATCTGGCTATTCACTTGGAAGGAAACTTCCTTGTTAATTAACATAAATAAAGCCTTTGAGGCTCATAGGTGTCAGAGCCAAGGCACAAGGGAGAAAGTGATAAAGGCAGGCAACTGGGGATGGCAAAATGTGAAGACCATTAAAAGCGTTGGAAATGGACCCATTGCATTTAAATTTTCTGTTAATTTGATTATTAAAAGAATGAAAATTTGATGATCTGAGAGAATAAAAGGCTTGATTTACCAGGCTGGAAGGGAAACATAAAGTGGAGTGAAGGGAGCTGAAGAGCCCGGTGTATCATATTCCATCTTTTTTTTTCAGAAAACTGGAGGAAAATCTCCCTTATTAATGATTACAGGAACTCTCACTAAGCTTCATCTTTGAAAGACGAGAATTGTCTTACCGATGGCTCCACTTTTTTTGTTCTTCCTCTGTCACAGCACTTCTGCATCGTAAAATTAACATCTGGGGCTAGTTCGAGCACCAGTGATAGGTCTCGTCTGGGCATATGATCAGTGATGATTTCTTGGGGAAAAAAGTTACACAGCAGGTTGCTGACTCCTCAGTGGTAAAGGGTAGCGTGGTAGTGCAGCTGAAGCAACGGGGGTTTGCTTCGTAAGAAAAGGGGGATTGTCCCCCTGTTGTTCATCACTCAGCCCCATTGGCCTCTCCTCTCCACTTGTAAAATGATGGTGAGGAACAGACCTAGGATCTGGGTGAGATACATATACTCTAGACTGAGAAGCCTGGTTTGGATGATACCCATCTGCAAGAGCAGCTCTGATCAGGAAGGGCATTAGTGAATTCCTCTTGCAGCTGCAGCGTTGCCATGTCAGGAGCAGCAGCTATTTCGGTCCCTCTGAGGCCTTCTGCTCCTGTATAACCCTCCCGTTGTGAATACCTGAGACAACTGGGTTTTGTGGGGTTCTTGGAGGCACCGTGATTAGGGCAAGGTGCTACCGTGACCCTCAAAAAGCATATGAGGATCTCAGCCCAAATTTACGTTTTTGTGCTTGTAAATGTAGCCTGAAGATTTGTGAGCCCTAGCTGAGAGAGGAGGAGGCTTTTCCTTCTCCTTGAAAGAGTAGAGCATCACCTGAGGCACAATGTGCTTAGGAAGTTACCCAGAAGCAGCCTGGTGCCAGCAGGAATGTTGTTGTCAAGTCATGGCAGTCAGATTTCAGGCTAAGCTGAGGCACAAGTCCATGAGTGAGGATCAGACAAAAGTTTTCATGGCTTCTCTTTTACTTTTTTACCTTCACTCCTTTGTTTTCATCAAAAAAAACCCACCTAAGAACAATTTTTTAAAAATAAAGATATTTTGACCTTTAATGCCAGAATGGTTTTTTGTTGTTGGTTGGGGTTTTTTTTGCCTAAAAGAGTTTGCTGGTCCTAGAAAGTGACTCATTAAAAGACTTCCCTCTGAAGCATCTCTGTGCATGTGAGAGGAATAAAGGGTAGTTTTCCTGTAACAAAAGTAATTTGACTTTTTCACTCCAAGTATTTTAAGTTTCCTTTCTTTCATTTTTATCTTGATCTATTTCAAACTGTTTAAAGGGATTGATGTACAGCAATCGCTATGGGAGAAATTAGTATTTTTTTTCAGTCACCAGTTAAGTATTTAATATGCTAGCAGTGGAAAGAATTTATCTTGTAGTGAGAAACTTATCTCTTTTTTTAATTATTTTTTTTTGTTAAGCCTCTGAAGATGGACAGATTAAAAACTTGGAACTAAAATCTTACCCATGAAACAAAGGAAAGATCTGCAGTTTATTGTAGGGTTGAAATGTCTGTGTTCTTTTCCGTCACTGGAAATGGTGTGATTTTTCTGGAGGCAACTTGGTTAATTCACAGTGACAGCATCCTAGAGCTTTAAGTTCAGCTGGTTCCTTGGCAGATTCTGGATGACCTCTCCTTTCATAAACCTGAATCTACTTGGAGTGAAGGTCTGTCAAACTGCTCTTCTTCATTCAGACACAGGCATTCAAAAGGGTCTATTGTTACTCTCCACAGTGCAAGAACTGACACCTTCATTACAACATGGCTGTAACTACTAGGTAACCTTGTCAGAAAAGTCAATTAATAAATTCTCTGATGATGGTGACATACTTCTATGTTCCCTGTTGCTGAATGCTTCAGCTCACTGAATGGAAAAAGATATGAAAATTGGTTTCAGGCTGAGATTTCACTCTGCTGGGGAAGTCTTTTCCACATTGAGAGAGTTTTTTACATCCTGACACAATAAGCAGCAAAAATTTGAGTGTAATATACGGAAAATATAAGTATTTTCATGGACTAAAGGTGTTATTTAATTGCTGCTTGGAAAGGGCTCTGTCTCTTTGGATGGGTATCCTGTTTGGGGCGTGACTTATGCTACAGGTTTCTCAGTTTAGGAAATTCCTGGCGTGCTCCCTGAAGAAGAGGGAGACACTGGGTGTCAAGGTCCCCTCTGGGCACTGGGTCAGGAAACAAGAGATGTCATTCTGTTTAGAGAGGCACTTGTCTGATCTATGTGGTCTTGGTCCCATGTAAGTGCTTGTGCTTCGTGTTTTCTACCATCTTGACGTACCTGAAATCCTGGGTTCAGTCCATGGGAATCATTAAACCCAAGGCCATAGGTGCACCAAATGCCATAACCCTTAGGGGACAGAGAATAAGAGAACTGCTCTTCTGACTAGAGCTGTCTTGATGGGAAACTATCACAGAAGGAATTTCACTGCGGACTCCAAAATCAGTGACATTGAAAATAAGCCGATCATTGAACTGCAAGTTGCCATACAGTCTCCAGGGATACGTGCATCATCATAAATGTATGGACCTCTCTCACGTAAAACACTGTTGTGCTTGCAATGGCAAAAATAGAAAATTCAGTTAGGCTTGCATGAAACAGCATCAGCAATTGCAGCATTTGTTTGCAGTTGTATCAATGCAGCCTTCTAGCCTGAAGAACGTCTTATTTCTAGACACAGAGCCAGGGGTGGATATGCATCAGCTAGGTGAGGAGAGGAGGAGGACAGGTCTAGGCAGGTTGTTCGTATCAAAGATCAGAAGCTTCCACGTACACAAGAAATAATTGTGGTATGAAGCCTCCACAGCTACAAAATTAAAGAAACAATTTCTGATGGATCCTTTGACACCATAAATGAAGACTTTATTTGATCCAGTCATTCTTTATAAGTTAAATTGGTATTACTAGAAGGTCTCCAACAGACATTTCACTGACTTGCCTCTATGCAATGAAGGGCAGTGACATGAACAACTTTTGCACTCTGGAGGTAGTCGGAGGAAAGAGAAGAGCAGACTCTCATTTGGAGTGGGAGTTTGGTTCAGAGTCATCTTTAAAATGAAGAAAGACTTTTAAAAGTCTTTTAGTCATAGAAGGCAGGGTAGAGAAAGCAAATGAATATTGATGAAGAATGAAGCTGAGCATATAACACCACATTCATTAGATTGCTCTCTCTTGAGCTCCTGTGATGTTTTATGCATTTTAAATTAACCAGTTTAGCAGAGGCCAAGTTAATTCCTACCACCTGAAAATGTATATATGTATGTATATAGATACATTTTGAAGGTGTTTCCATAAGCAGGAGGTATTCATCAAGTGTATTATTTGCTCGGCAAATTTTAATTTTAAATTGAAAAATGTTTCGTAAGTAACAGTTTGAAATCTCAAGAACATGAGGCCAACAGTGATGTACAAAAAACCCTGAGGGGAAAAATCCTACTCATCTGTACGTCCACAACCAGGCCTATAGAATGCATTAAGGGAATTTTATGGCAACCTTATTGTATGTACTGTTTGTGCCCCCCAGACTTCAGAGAAATGAATTGGTTTGGTTTCCTGTTGAGTGCTTGGAGAATCAGTATGGCAAATTTGTGTTTAAAAAAAAAAAAAAATCTAATAAGTTTTTTCACAGATGTGGTAGCTCAGGTTGCTGCTTGCCTTCATTCATCTATATTTCAATCTGAACGGCTTCTTTCAAGCAATCCCTAAAATTAGAGGAGCCTTGTATGTACCTGGAATTGTTTCCTGTAGCAGTGTTATCAGGGCTGGCACCTGGCATTGTTCTGGTAGCCTCAGGAAGTCCAGGCTATGTGAACCCGTAAAACGGACAAGTCTTTCCTCTGATTATTTTCCTTTTGTTGGGGCTTAGAAAGACCATGTGCTTTCCAGGATGAGAAATGTGGTGTTAGATAAGAGATGCTGGGGTATCCTTTGTTGTACAATCACTCTCACTTCCCATGTGTTATACATAAAAAGAAACTCAACTTTTGGCATTTGGTCATTACACCAAGTACCATCTTGAGAAATGGACATCCAGTAGAGCTCAAGGTACAACCAATTAAGAAGGAGATGCCTGCCCAAAACCTTCACGTGTTTAAGTCCCATTTTAATTCAGAAATTTTTCCCGACTTTCATGAATCTCTGTGTTATTTACAAGCTTTTGCTAAACACCGCTGATGAAAACTTTTCAATCTGTGCACTGTTTGCAAACTGTTTGCTTCAAATCATCACTATTCATCGTATGTGTTAGCTCACATGGCCTGGTTTTTTTGCATCCTGTTTGGATGCCTGAGATACATTCCTAGGAAAATAATGAGTCGTACTTCTTCAGTACAATCTGTTTAACATTCAGAAATGTTTTCCAGAGTGGGAAACAGTTCTCCAATTCACAAGTATGCAGAATATGAAGAGTGGGACCTGTTGAATAGAGGAGCTCTAAATTAGAATCTAAATTAGATTCGATTATTCTGAAATACATTCATGAATATTTTACTTAGTCAAATGTGCATAGTGAAATATTTAAAAAGGGAGGCCTGACCCACACTAGAAAAAACTTCAATGTTCAGTGTGAATAATGACGGGCACTTTATGCAGTAGAATTTCTCTCTGCATTCATCTTATGCTCATGTGCAATACTAGCATTTTTCCCTGCTGTAATACATGACACCGCAGAAATGTCTAATCTTTACAAGTGAGTGTGCTTGAAGAGCCAAGGTCCAACAGCACTAAAACATGTGCGTGTCTTTACTCAGCTGACTTGTTACACTTAACGTAATGTAAAGAGTAGCCTGACCAGATCCAACATTTCCTCAAGAATTCTTTCCCAGAATACCGGAACTGGAAATAGGTTCCTGACTTTCCAACATCATGCTCTGAATTTCTTCAAAATGGTACCTTCTCAACGTTATTAATTCCCAATCTAACTCAATCTAAAATAGGTTTATTTTAATACTCAAAAAATGATCCATTTCTTTAAAGGCTTGCCATGATGTAATCTAGTTTTGTTAATTTTCATTGATAAATTCCAGGAATGGTGTTGACATAATAATTTCATAGTGCCAGTAATCTGGAACATCAAACATGTTTGTTTGAAGAATTTTTAAATTATTCAGTTATTAAAAGAACCTGATTATTGCAATACTTTTGCACTCTTTTACCAAAAAGAGTTTGTGTAGAATTTTTAGCACAGAAAAAGGGAAAGGCTTTCAGAAGTGAAGAAGTATGTTTTGACAGTTACTTGAAAAGAAGAAAGAAATGATAGTGCTAGAAAATGAGAATTGCGAAGTGCTGAGCTTTCAGAAATGATGTGGAGATCATACTGAAGAGGGTGAAATAAAGAAGACAAATAGCTGAAGAGTGGAAGCTGGACAGAAAGCATACTTTGGTATGGTAATCTGTTGAAATTCTCAAAAAGTGAATCGGAGTTCTACTTTAATAGAATATGAATGATTTATACACCTCACAATCAGCTCTCCAGAAGCATAAGAACAAAAAAAAAAAAATATATGTTTTTAACCTTTTGACATGATCAACTTCACATCACGTCTCTGCTGTGAAACTTTAATGTTCTTTCAGGCTTATCTCCAGCTGCAAAATGATAATGGCAAGTACCTGAACATCTTTAGCTAGTCTTACAACAGCTCTTTTTATTTGTTCTGCTTTGTGGGTTTTGCAAGTAAAGTACACTGTCAGCACCATTTAAGGGTACTGTTTGAAGTTAGATGCCTTGCACTTTTTTCAGTGGCAATAACTATATATAGTCTAGTAAATAGACGATATAAAAGCAGAAGTGTAAGTGGGAAACGTTGATCTATGCAGGCTTCTACGAAGCATTTAGGCATTAACTCAGGAAGGAGTAGCGTGGAAATCTTGCATATTCTTTCATTATTCATTTCCTCGGTACCTAAAAATATTCCTTTGCTTCACCATTAAGCCAAGCGTGATGAGGGCAAGGTGAGCTAGCATGAAATCAGAACTTTTTCAGAACTAAAATAGCCCAATAGTTCAGTATGTACTGACATACATAACTGAGGATCTGGGTTGTGTTCAAGGGAGCCATGAGCTGGAGGGTGTTTCTTGGAAGTGAAAGAGGCAGTTAGTTACTGTTAAAATTGGATTTACTGCCATGTAACTTTTTTGGAAGAAGCAGGATTTGGGGAAAGGGCTTTTTTTTAACTGCAAGGAACAGAGAATGGAGAGTTTCGTTGCTCTAAGCAAACCTCAGTATCCAACAATAACCAAATCCTTGTTAGGTGCTTTTTTTTCCTGGCTACATTCTGCATGTTTCTGTCTTCTCTTTTATGCTTGTACAAATGAAGACTACAAGGATTAGTCTTTTTTTTCTGATTTTTTTTTTTTTTTTTTTTGGTGTGGATTTTTTTTCAGTGAAACAGGTTAGTCAGAACTATTTTTAAAATTTATTTTCCTCCTTCTCCGTTCCCTCTAAACCTTATCTGACAGGTTTCCAAGCCTGCTTTCTCATGTGATGTAAATAAAACAAAAGAATCAGAGTTGGAAGATTTCTGCTACATTTATATAAGACACACAGAGAACAAATTCCAAAGGAGACAATCACAGATGTCCTCAGTATGGAAGACTACATTTGGCTTAAGTTCCAGGATTAATGACTGTGCAGTTAGTTATTGTTAAAGTTGGATTTACTGCCAAGTTCATTAAAAAGTATCAGTAATTAAGCCTGAAAATATTTTTTACTGTATAAGCTAATGTGGTCATATCTTTGAAGTCATCGTGCATCATGATTTGATTGGTACAGCGCTGATTTTATAGGCAACTCTGGCTGTTCTTTTCAAATAACTGAAATGTCTTTGTGTTTTCATTTGATCCATTAAATTTTTGGTTACTGAAAAAAAAATAAATAGATAGTTTGATGCCAAGTAGAAGTAGCTTATGTATAACAGAAACTATTAATTCTGCGGAATGACTGTTCTTGATGATGAATGGTGCTTGGAGAGAAAAGTCAAGGATCATGACACAGTCAAAGCTGCTCTTTCGAGTACTAATGAGTCCTCTTCACCATAGCACAATGAAACAAATAGGACAAAGTTAATCAGAGAAACTCCCCCCTATTAAGAGAGAGGAGCATGTTACAGTTAAAACAGTAGAGAAATTCTGCAAAACAGAGGGAAAAAAGTCTCCTTTTCAGACTAGTTTCTTTGGACTAGAAATTATATAGGAGATAGATGTCGTCTGTAGGGCTGTTAAGTCAGGTTGGTATGTGCAGGAGAAAGCCCCAGCAGGTTTTGCTAGCCAGAGTGGGACTCACTCAGTCTCAGACAAGATTATAATGATGGTAGAAACTGTAGACCACATCCTCATAACTCTGTGCTCACATGACAAAGGCAAAACACACTCTTAGAGTACCTCGAGACACAGCAGGTGAACGTGGAACTATCAGCTTTAAGCTAAGCTGATAGATTTTGTAGCTGGGCTTGGGGGTGGGTTTTATTTTGGTTTTTTTTCGTTGTTGCAAAATCGGGTAATTTTATGACTTGATGCAAAGTCAAGACTCGATCTCAAGATCAACACTCAGAAATACTATGAATTAATAACTTCAAAGGGTCAGCCAAAACTCTTCAGTGAACCACTCGTTTTCTGACTTGAGTTGTATAGTCACGTTTCTCTTCCTGCTAAAACTTTGATGAACTTTCCCTTGAACAGCTACATGGAAGAAGTATTTGATGGAAGGCTCAATTTTAAACAGAAGCAATAGACTTCAAACTAGCTTTCCAGAACCAAGGTCCTGCTAATTGTCCTATAGCTTCTTCTTAATGTCTGCAAATAAAACAGTTATATAGATTCTAAATTGCTCCTCTTGGAAGCTGGATATTAATTAAGCTTGTTCCTATGAAAGCACCTTAAGCATCTTTTCCCACTCACTTTCTTATTTGTTTATGCCCTTGTACTATAAAAATAGTTCATTAAAAGAAAAATGGAGACATATTCAGATGCAGAGTAAAGTATCCTCAGTTACTGAGCTTGAAATGTTGCCATAAAAAACAATGCTTTCTGATGAAACACATTTTGTAATGTTTAATGAAAGGTAAAATGAAGACTTAAAAAAATGATAGATCGTAAAAAAAGCCTGTACTTAATGCAGCACAAGGGAGAGAGATTCATAATTCTGGTACATGCACATTTAGGAAGTGGTTTCCATAGTGGATCTGCCTTAACTCAGTTGACTGCAAAATACGTTTTAGATGCAGAGTAACACTGACTTGGTTTTACCTTCTTCATGTTTAGCACTGAATTGTGTCTCTTTCTTAAATTTTTATATACACATATACATGATGTGTGCGATATGTACATATATATTTGTCATATTCCAGTAGACAGCTAGACAGAGCATTCTCTGTCTTAGCATTTTTTAAATTGCTACAAGCATGTGGGTTTGCTTTGGTTTGTTGGTTTTGGTTGTTGTTTTTTTTTAATGGCAATGCTTTTGTTTGATATCCAGTGAATAGGGTATCTCACAGATCCCATGGCCATGATAGGTAAAATATCCTTGGAGACATTCAGGACTTAACTGGATATGTTGCTCAGCAACATTTTGAGCAGGAGGTTGGATTAGGGACCTCCAGAGGTTCCTTCCAACCCAATTTATCCTGTGATTCTAAGATGTTTTCTGTAGGCCAACTGAGACAGATTTGTCAACAAGGCTATATTCTCTCTATAGCTTATTTTGGAAGGGAATAATATAGGAAGATTTGTCCAAAATGCAAAGGAAGGCAGACAGTCTATAGAAAAGACCTGAATAGATTGTCTCAGAGTCATAGAATGGTAGGGGTTGGCCAGAGCAGGGTCATCCAGACCATATTCCCTCATTTTAGAAATGAGTGGAATTCAGAGACAACTGATAGATGATAAAAGGAGGCAATTGTAGGATGATGAATAAATAAAGTGAAGGCAGTTTCTTTGTTGTTCAGGTCTATTAGTGAAACTAAGAGAAGTCTGAGGGCAAGTGCATGATCTAGGTTAGCAGATTGTTATTATTTGCCTCCAAAAGATATGTACCTAATTGCTTTTAGGTAACTAGTGAAAAATTTATTTGTCCTGTCTTGTTGTAGTCACCAGAGCACAGCAACATTTCAAGAAAATGTTCTTGACTAAATGCACTGAGATGTGTCACGCACAGGAGAGATCAGTGTTTGTATGTTATGTATATGAACCTTTTCGTCTAGTATGTCATTTAAAAAACCCAGACACCCTTTTCTAAGTGGCTATAGGCTCCACATTGAAGTTCACATCCTAAAAATGCAGTATATAATTAACTTAGAATATTGCAAAAACATTTCTATGGATTCATCTACAAAGTAAACATGGTTTGGTACTCTTCAAGACCATATTCTTTCCAGACGTGGATCTCTTCAGCACTTGGTACAACATGTGATAATTCTGTAAATAAGAAAAACACAGAAAAAATATGAAGAGGGAGGTGATAAAGATTTGGAAAGGAACTAAAAGTTGTAGGAAATTAGTGCAGTGGAATTTGAGAGCTGTTTATAATTAAAAGGGAATCATAAGATTAGGAAGGTCATATCTGTCGATATTCAAAGCTAATTCTTGCAGCTTATGTTATCTATTGTTTTCAGTACACATGTTGACACAAAAATAAACCTTATCAGCAGAAGTAAGCGAAGACAAAAAATTCGGGATTCATTTTCAAGGTAGAAGAGTATTGGACTAATACAAAAGGAATTTCTGTCCATGAAGAAAAAAAAAAAACAAACAACAAAAACCTACTGTAGGATGAAATTTGGAGGTAGGTTTAGAAATTTTGAAGGTCTGTTAAGAGATGAACATAACTCATATGTTCAGAGCTATGAAACATGAAGAAAAAAAAGAGAGGAAAGATACAGAGATATTAGTCGGTTCACAGTGGCTGTGACCAGGTGAAAGCACACTGGCATGTTTTAGGTGAGTTTTCTCCATATGAAGAGGGAAAATTTAATGCTATTGCAACAGACTTGGAATACAATATACAGCTCTCATCAACATTATTGAAGAGAGGTATTAAAATCAGAATAGGGTTACTAGAACGGAAGAATAGAGAAACTACCTTAAGTATAAAATTAAATTAAAAGCTTACTTTCTCCAGACTAGCAAGATGAAAGCCAGCAGAGGATATAATTATTGCTTATAAATATCTACAAGAAAGTAAATTCCAGGAAGAGATAGAAAGCTAAAGGACAAATGGGGTATAAACTGATCATAAATATGGTTAGGCAGGGAATTAGAAGAAGACTTAGAGGAAGGAGATTAATGCAGCTCAGCTGTTCACTTGGAGTAGCGGGTACAGATCACACAACTACTTTTAAGAGAGAGTTTGATAAATGCATGACCAGGGTGATCTGACATGACTTCCTGTGATGATTGAGGACTGGAACCTATTACCCAGGAGATCAGTTCCTAAGTGGATAGATAATTGGTGGAGAGATGAGGGAATAAGCCAAGCAGCACATAGTATTTGGACCTGAATAGAGAGAAAGCCAGAGATTAGAACTCACTTAACCATTTAGGATGTAGATATATGGTTTAAGAGAGTCTTCTGTGTTCACACTGTAGACAACGCAGAGGCATCGGCAGTTTCCAAAATTCATCCCACTAAAAGAGAGTCACAGAATTGCCTAGATTGGAAAAGACCTTTAAGATCACTGAGTCCAATCATTAACCTAACACTGACAAGTCCTTGACTAATCCATATCCCTCAGCACTACCTCTACACGACTCAAATACCTCTGGGGATGGGGACTCCACCACTGCCCTGGGAGCTGGTGTATATTCAGAAGCATATAAAACCAGGGGATGAATTATCTTCTGAAGGGAGTTGTCTTTTTCCAAGTCCTCTTCTGCTGAAAATAACATGAGCTTAAAAGACAATCTTAGATAGTCAAGCCTACTTAGTTGAAATAAATCTTGCTGTATTTAAGGGAAAATGCTTGAATAAATGGGAAGCTATAGAGGGAGATGTGAGAAATTCTATTGCAGAGAGGAAAATAAGGACAGTGATTTAGCTTAATTCCTGTAGTTTTATAATCACCTTGATAACTATTTGGCATTTAAATTATTTTTGCAAGTGATTTCCTTGGCAATAGAAGTAAGTAGACAATGACAACGTGTTCATCAGAGAACGCCTGCTAGAGATGTGTGTTGGAAGATTTGAAAGGTGAACATTTCATCTAAGGTTAAGAAAATAATTGTTTTCTCATTTTCTGTCAATGTTTCTTAAAATTACAAAGCTGTTCCTACCTAATTTTTATATTGCTTTTTATCTTGGGAAAAATACAAACATATTTTAAGAAATTAATTTTTGGACAAACTAAATGTCCTCTATCACATTTACTAGAAAAACAGTTTATTTTTTTTCTTATGCTAATGAGTGCTGAGTTCTGCAAAATTCTGCAACTGTGCACAGGGTATTTTCCTTTAATATTGTCCTTTGGCATATTATAGGCAATTACCATAATACAGAAAATGCACTTACAACAGCAATTTACAATTTCCTCAAAACCATACAGACATCAAAGCTTGTGAGAGACATGAATGAACAATTTCAAATGCATGCCAAATTGGGCAAAAAGAAAAGGGGCAAGATCAATAGCAAATACCAATGAAAAGGAAAATTCTCCTTTCTTATGTAAGAAACAGAGATTCTTAGCAAAGATCATTAAACACTGTATTGTTCCTGCCATGCCATGCAGATGAAAGCTTTCTATTTAATTTCTGTAGGGAGTTATTTGTCTGTGAGAGTTCTTTCCTTAGCTGTGACCAAAAAGCCAGTTCAAAGTTACTCTGAAAACATCTATCACATAAGTACAAGCACATCCTTTGTCCTTTCACTTCTTCTAGGGGTCATACTCTTCACCTGGGAAATATGTCTTCCGATCTCCCACGACTGACCTTATCCAAGCTACTCAAATGGAAGAGCTACTGATACCTCTAGGCAATGGCTGAAATGCCAATATCAGCTGTTACCCTCTCCCAAGGCAGATGCTAATAGCAGTAGTTTGCCTCTTGTGTCAGCTGAAGCCAACAAAGAAAATATCTGCCATTGCCTTCCGTGATTGCCCTCATCTTGTCACAAACTTTATGTAGTCCCAGCTGAAGTGATACAATCCCTCGTGGTCAAAGTGGCTTTTCTCACCAAGAAGGTGAAAAAATCACAAACTTTGTATTCTGATCATTGCAAGGGATGTCTCGACTATGTCTCTGTTTCTTTTAGTAGAGAAAATGTGGGGATTTTGTCATTTCAGACATAAAGAGGTTGAATAGCAACATATGAAGTTCTGCTGCTATATCAACTCATTCTACTACTTCCATTTCCCCTGCAAGCAAAAATTTATGTATAAAATTAGAATAAAACTCCTTAGTATGCCACATTTCAAGCACTCAAGCATTCAAGCTACAGTAGGCAACACACAGTGCTCTCTCATCAGGAGATTTACTTGACTTTAAAGAAGTGGATAGATGTCCAGCTGGCTCCTAGAGCTGTTGCCTTGCAATTGGCCATTCCAAGGGAATAGTCACTGCAGTGAAGTTACTGAGCCTGGATAAAGTTGGCTTGGTTGGGTTAGTTTGTTGGCACATTTGCATTCTGCAGTAGACAGAGGTTTGTTTTAATTACTTAGAAGTGTTGCATACACACAAATCATTACCAACCATTTGCTTGTAGTGCAGACACACTAGGGGAAAAGCGTCTGCCAAGCAAATATGACTGGGCCAGTATTTTACTGTGATTGCTATCTTGCAATTGAAAAATCAGAGGGTTTTACTACTTTTTTTGATTGAATTTGGCCTCCCAACTCCTCCTAACATTCTGGGTTATACATTTGACATGAGCATCTACAATAAAAGGAGATTGACTCCCTTCACACATGTCACTCTTCATCCATCACGGGAGTTGCCTTGTATATTAAATGTTTCAGAGCAAAGGAGGACAGATCAGGTAGTGCAACTAGAAAAAAAGGAGAAATGGTATTTGAAGTCCTTTTTCCTGTCCTAAAAGTTTGCTCACTGTGCATTACTATATAGATAGAAACATAGAATTATTTATGTTGGAAAAGACCTTTAGGATCTTGAAGTTCAACTGTAAACCCAGCACTGCCAAGCCCACAGCTAAACCATGCCCTTCAGCACCACATCTCCATGTCTTTTAAACACCTCCACGCATGGTGACTCAACTTCCCTGGGCAGCCTGTTCCAGGGCTTGACAACCCTTTTGGAGGAAGAAGATTTTCCTAATGTCCAACCTAAACCTCCCCTGGTGCAACTGGAGGCCATTTCCTCTTGTCCTATTGCTTATTAAGATAGAGACCAAAATCCACCTCTCTGCTACCTCCTTTCAGGTTTGTGCAGAGAGTGATAAGGTGTCCCCTGAGCTTCCTTTTCTTCAGGCTAAACAACTTCCGTTCTCTCAACCACTCCTCTTAAGACTTGTTCTGTAGACCCTCTCACCAGCTTCATTGCCCTTCTTTGGCCAGCACCTCAATGTCTTTCTTGTAGTGAGAGGCCTAAAACTGAACCGGTGCCAAGTATAGGGGGACAATCACTTCCCTAGTCCTGCTGGCCACGCTAATGCTGATAGAACCCAGGATGTTTTTGGCCTTCTTGGCCACCCAGGAGCACCGCTGATCAGAGATACTTGTGTTTGGACAGTGCCTAGAGGAACCACCAGCAATAACTGATACATAAAGTATTCAGACATCTCATCTGCAGTCATAACAATTCTACAAATACAAAATAAATCATTGTGCCTGCTCTGAGATGCCTTTTTTTCCCCTCATTGGATGACACATAAAAGGCAGCTGACACAAGCAAGAGGACTAGATGGAAAAGAGAAAGCTTTTGACCGTAATATGCTGCAATAACACACACCAGCTGTGTGCTCAGTTTTCAGTCCATTGGTAGGAGAAAGCACACTGGTCCCAGTTTATTGCATAGGCAATCTCTGATATGATAGCCATTAATTTCCCAGCCACACACATGTTTTTCTCACAGCCTGCCATTTTGTAGGATTTCTGCCAAAGCGGAGAGTGAGATGGGGCCAGACTCAGTTCAGAGGCTGAGGACATCCAGCCATTTGGGTTGGACCTCTTCATTTTTTTTTTTGGAGGAGATGCTCAGAGTTAGCACTGCATAATGGATTGTTGTCTTTGGAGCTGTGGGATCTGTCTGCGTGCATCTTCTGCCTGCATTGCATTTTGTCTTTGGTAAAATTCAGGTTTGGTGAAATGACTGTGGGGTAGGAGCATGGGGAGACTGTTACAGGAAACAAGTGTTGTACCAAATGTGACTGGCAGAGGAACTGCACTGTTCCGGAGCAGCAGCAGCAGGGTAACCCACAGTGCCCAGAGCAATTCCAGAGGCTGTGTAACTTTATTCCCGTAATAACAGTCACGGCATTATTTCTTTGAGTGACATTTAGTAACCTGAGTCTTAACACCTCAGTTCAAAAGCCTCAGTCTGGAGGTTAGTCCCATCCAGTCTTCCTCTGCTTCATTCCTTCCACTTACAAAATGTATCTGACAATACTTCCTGCCAAAATGTTCTGTCCTACCTACTTGGACTATGTTCTTTCTGACCAGCCATATCCTGCTATGTATTTGCAAAAAGCCTTTGTCCTATACAATAATTCTATGTCCTAAAGTAATTATATTAATTACTTTTATTACAAATATTAAATAAGTAATCTAATACTTCAAATATTTATATAGATATTCAGAAACAGAAATACTTAGGGCAGTGCTGTGAGCAAACTTTTCCAATCCCCTGTTCCCCTTCCAGTGCTCATCACCTGTCTGTTGTGTCTGGCTATTTCAGATCTTAAATCTTTAGAAGTCTTCTCTTCGCCCTCTCACAGTATTTTAACACTTCAGAATTATTTTTCCTCATTGTCCCAGCAACTTTCAATGATGTGACAGGCATGAAAACTCCCAATTAACTTTATATATGTCTTTCCAGTAGTTCCAATAAAAATGTAAATCACCATTAACAATGCCTTTGCATGGTTAAATATGAAAAAGGAAAAGAATGTCTCTTCTGTTTTAATAGCCTAGACTGAAAATAAGGGTTTACTATGCTGATCAGAGACGTAAAATAAATGTACCTGCTCTAAAATCCAGGCAGCAGTTCACTGTACAAGTATGATATTTAATCACAGCAGGGTGGTCAGGCTTCTGGGGATGTTATAGCTGTGTTAATACTAAAAATAGGGATGATTTAGTACTAAAGTACCAACCTGCTTTTTCAATGATGTGTACTCAAATGTTAAGCACCTTAACCTAGTGACTTAAAGACATGTGGCTTGAATATTAATTACATGCAAAAAGATGAGGACATCTCATGTAGTGTTTGCCCCTGGTACCGTGTTAGCTGGAGATAGAGCTTTATTTTCTCTTGCCAAGCTCTCCATCAGACAGAAACAAAACCCTGTGGTTCAATCTGAGCTGAGTTTTATAGACATGCAATCTGTCTGTCCTTGGGTGGGCCCCCCAAAGCTGCGTGCACAACTTGAGAGGGGTTTGGGTACTGAGCCAAGATTGGAAGAATGCATGGGAAGGTTGGAAGAAGGAGGGCTAAGGTTACCAAAGGTTGCTCCCAAACTTGCTTTTCATCAAGCGGAAGATAACTACGATGTTCTCTTTGGACTCGCATAGCAACAACTCTGTCTTTAGGCTCTCTGATGTACTTCATGTAGCAGTGGATGCAGCTTTTGGTAGGGCCACTGGCTTGCATGAAGGACAAGGAAGATGTCCTTATGGTCTGGAACTGATTGCAACAATAATCCTCCTCCGGGGAAGACAGAAGTACCTCTGTCCTCCCTCCTCTGATTCAGTCCCCAAACCTCTGAGCACTCTTCACGCCGTGGTGGTAGAACGTTTGGGCTGCCTGGCTGCAATTAGCACTGTCACTAGGCCAATACAAAGTAAGGAGTAGTACTTTGCTGATGGCTCATGAAATTTTGTGGGATAAAACAGAGCCATGTAGGTGGTTCTGACTGGAGCTGCCAGGACCAGCTAGTAAAATGACTCTTTCTGCAGGAAAAGAGGAAAGAGAGCTTTATTCCATGTTAAAAAGCAAATAACAAAACCCCTAAACTGCCCCTTTTGGAGCCTTCATCTGGTACATTCTGGTGAAAAAAAGAATTGCAGATGTTCTGACTAGCAAGAAATAATTTTGGTTTACCACTCTACTGTTCTTGAGTGCTGGAGGCAGGACCTGGTTTGGGAATATCTGGAGAAAACAGTCAGGCCTTAGACATATAGTATGAATCCTTGTGTTTACACAGTGAGAAGACCAAAGTAGTAGCTTCTTACATCTTTCCAGAGGCACTTCTGGAGATTCAGAAAGATTAATGCTACTAATTACTTGTGGGCCCTGAGTTCAACACATTTACTGGGGAAAAAAAATACTGAATTCACTGCCTCTGTGATCACTCCCCTTTTGTGTTTGCTTTGGCAGACCTTCTAGTGAATAAGCATATTGTCACATTGCCTCTTGCTTTGTCCCTTCTCTAGTTAAGGACCCCCCTATGGTGCCTGCAGGTTAATTCTGGTTTTATGTTGGGCTTGCCCATCCCATCCAGTATTTCTCACAGATCCTAATAAATCTTTAACCTTTCTTCCCACAGCTTCTTTGAGCCAGGCATTGGGATTTTGCTCCTAGTCAGTTCTGAGGTTAGCAATGGGAATGATTCAGAGGATGTTCCTGTGGAGTCCTGCTCTATAATTCTTACCAACAACTTATAGAATCATAGAATCAAGAATCAATTTAGTTGGAAGAGACCTTTAAGATCACAGAATCACAGAATGGTAGGGGTTAGAAGGGATCTCTGGAGATCATTGAGTCCAACCATTAACACAGAACTGCCAAGTCAAAACTAAAGAGTTTACTTCCAGAAATACATTTCCTTCCTGCCTATAATTCATGAGCCTTCACAGACTAGAAAAGAATAGACTATGTCAGTTGGAAGGAACCTACAATGATCACCTAGCCTAATTGCAAGTACTACCCCTGACCCAGCACACCTGTTAGACATAGTAAAATGTACAGCAAAGCGTGCAGGAAAGTGGAGCTTCCTACAGGATTTCCACCTTCTGGTTTACTACAAGGCTTCCTGTGATAGCTTTTTAGTTTATTTGTTCCCCCCACCTCATCCCTCTTAACTCTGTGGATTGGGGCATGAAGGAAGGGAAGGGAGAATTTTTCCTGAGGAATGAACAGTCCTGTAAACTGATCCTCCCAGCTGGAACCATGACCCCATCCCACTGACAGCGTGCAACCTCCCCACAGCACCGCTGGAGAGACATGAGTGCCATAGCTGACTCTGAGCTTAGACATTAGGAAGAATTTCTTCCCCAGGAGGGTGGTGAGACACTGGAACAGGTTGCCCAGAGAGGTGGTAGAAGCCCCATCCTTGGAAGTTTTTAAGCCCAGGC
>WUAM01000124.1:1289616-1315161 GCA_024336885.1 Actenoides hombroni
AGGTGTCCCTGCCCATGGCAGGGGGGGTTGGAACTGGATGATCTTTAAGGTCCCTTCCAACCCTGACAATTCTATGAGCTGCCCTTCCGAGGCGTTTAACCCTCTCTGTTGACCTGCACTGACTTGGTTATTGCCTCAGTAGTTAGCTGGTTGGAAGCACGCTGCTCTTGTCAAACATTGCAACAGATGCCCAGAGTAATCGCTCTGCACGTGGCTTTTCCTTCCACAGTGACAAGTAGGGATTTTAGAATTCCTGTGTCTAATGGAACTGTTATTAGGGTATTGTGAGGTGCTTTGCTGCCTGTCTTAGAGCAGCTGTATAATAGCTGAGATTGATGTGTGTTGACAACAGAGATCATAGCCTGAATTATTATTCATGTTACAGAGAGACGTGGAGTGCTTGGCTCCGCTGTGTTAAACTGTGCAAGAAGATAAACCAAGAGACGATCTCTGCTTTCTGCAGACTTGGAATAAAGCAAAGGATAAAACAAAGAGAGGAGGAATGTTACCTGGTGATCCTGAGATAAGCGTGGTTGCTGTGATTGCCGGACTGTTGAAAGAATGTCCTCATTTTTCACATCAGAAATTATCTGCAGAAAATATTCCGCAGAAATTTTAACATAATGAATTAAAGAAAACGGTGCTCTCCTGTATGCACAGAGCACAATTCATGAAAGGGAAGTGCCTAAATTTGTTAAATAAATTATTCACTTGGAAGTAATTGCCAGCCTGACTTTTTTCTGATGTCCTTCATGGCACTGAGGTATAAGCTGATAGCTCAAAGACACTCATGGGTAAATTTAGATTTAGCCGAAGAACACCATTCTCCACTTAAATGGGGTGTTTCAGTGGATCTGAAAGATGACCTCAGTCACAGCAACGTGATGGCACTGTAACTTCATCACTGCTCAACTAATTCCATGATCAGGTGAACAATAAAGCCTAGTTTCCTGTGGATTTGTAAGGGGGAGTGGATTCTCTAGCTTTTAGTAAGAGGGAGGCTAGGCTGGAGTGACTGGTAGGGTGTGTCTCATTGAAAGACTTTCTGGACAGACAGGCAGTTGAGATTCATACTCAGTCACACAGCATAATGGCTTCAGTCTTGTTTTCTTGAGAAACCAGACAGAAAATGACAATAAAACCCACTATTTTTTCCAGTCCTCACAATTCTATTAATCTCTTGTGTACTGTACCTGTTAGTCATTTGAATGACTGAATTCTCTACCTTATTTATAATCTCTCTGATAATAAGAAGTGAAGGCTTCACGTTTCACACTCACAGTTGTCCTATTTCTTCACAGCATATGTTTCTTCTTGAATTAAGTATCCAAAGAGCAGCAATAAAGGAGAAAAATATATGAGGAGCATAGTCTAATCTGATAGAATTTCAAGTTCTAAATAAATTTCAAAGGAAGGAGTGACTGAAGAGCAATAAATGGGGTAGAAGGCAAGCTGGAGGTATGGTTAGGATTGTGTTAAGTTACCCAGTAGCTTTCTTGTGGAAAAGAGCTAGATATCAACAATGCAGCATATTTTCTACAGTTCTTCAATATGAATTAGCACTATAACTGGAGGAATGGAGATGGGCGCAGTACTTAAAGAGCTTGCAGAGAAGTAACCAGCTGGTTGCAATGACAGTGACATATCAGCACCAGTTGTTCCTCAAAGATATGTTTTAAGACTAGGCATGTTTAATATTTTCTAACTTGGCATAAAATTGGGGTTTTGAAAATAATGTTAACTTGGGATAATGCATGCAAAGGGAGTCTGGTCTAGCATGACCAAGGTAGGTGTTGGATGACTTAGAAGATTGCGGTATGACAATTAAAATCGATTACAATAAAAAGAATGCTCAGATCATGTGGGACTGAAGACAGAAACTCTGGCAATGTGGCAGAGCTCATTAGCTGGCAATGACTGGGGAGGAAAACATGGTTGTTTGCAGGTTAATGATGACATACCAAGGTGGCAAAACCGTGGAAGGGATATTAAAGGGTATGTGTGTCTTAGAGTGTATCTGCTGAGATACCCTTCCCAAAGGGATTAATACAGAACATCTATCACTTGTCTAGTGGCCAGCCCAACCCTAACCCTTCACAAAGTTACATACTAAAGCAGGAGTTCTGGCCTGAGCTCTCACCCCTAGTACATATTCTCTGTCTTCTCCTTGTATAACATGTCTTAGTCTAGTGCTCAAAGTTTGGAACGGAATACCTGAAATAAAAGGTCTATTAAGGCATGTTGGGAATAATTCCTTGTTTTATCTGCAGTTCTTCCCTTTGAGCTGTTTTCCTTTTGCACTATTTTTCCTCTGTTGTTTTGAATGGGCTGGTACATGTACACAATGTCATGTCTTCTCAAGTGTACTCAGGAAAGGGACTTCCACCAGCTTCCTTGTCAATGCATAAGAGGAATCCTTCTCTCCAAGAGGTGACTTTCAGAAAGTTACTGGAAATTTCTCTAAGGTCACCTTACCCACAGGAGCTTTAATGCTGTGAAATCTAGGTCTGAAACATGACAATCCAAGGCTGTCTTTCCTTTTTTGCAGATTACCTTTTCTATAAATATTGCATCTCTCATCCCAGACCTCCCCACCGTTAATAGCTATTAATGTCTTAATACTGCTAGCATTCATTAGGAAAATGCATTTCACCTTCTATCCCATTTAGATCAGAACAGACCTTTTTCATTTAACTTCAGAGAAGAGATTTTTTTTTCCAGGAGATGCTTGCTATTCAGAGATTGTATTTCACATTGCAATTGGAAGGGATTTAATGACCCATTTATAATAATTAGAGCTGTCGTGTTTTTGTTCTTAACACATTTTGTGAATGACTAACTGCAGCACCTCCCAGATGGGCCCAGTAATGCTTGATGGGGCTCTTTGCCCTACCAGGTCTAGAAAGTTTCATAAAAAGAGTAATTTCAAATAATGCAAGTTAAAAGGGTGAAGTCTTTATCTGACACACCTATTCAAATAATTTTTCATGCCATGGAATTGCTGGAATAGAACTATAGGAATGGAAAAGAATGAAAGGTGTTAACGTTGTCTTCCACAGATAGTGTTTTACTTACTCTGTGACCTTATGTTCCAATAACATTTTAAGCCTACCACACCAACACAACTAGAAATTGTAGCCTTCGGCTGCATTTCCTAGCTAAAGAGCATGACTGTGTCATACCAGGGGAGTCTATAATGGTATAATTGCTTCATAGGCAGGCTAAAATGTAATTAATCATCTGTTAAGAAATGGGAAATAACTGCAATTGGTCACTCTGTATGACTAGCAGGAGCTGGTTAGGAAGAGAATTAATGAGTTTAAAGTTATGTCATTTCTCTCACCACTTTACCTAAGCATGTTCTCTTCTATTTCTGGCAGTTTTCAACATATTACACGAGCTTATACTTAGGTGTTTTGATGAATGGAATATTTAAGTGCTAATGGAAGAATAAGTCTTTACCTGATTAATCACACTCTAAAATTCAAAGGAAAGACTAATTAGAGAAGGATGCCAGTGAAAAATGTAGTTTCCAAGTGGCTTTATCAACACCTAGAGCAAGCCCGACACTGCTGGCTACTTTCCTGATAAAAGAAACACACTGTGTTTCCCGCTTCTGGATTTCAGTAGAGTGATTAAATTGATGTGATATCAAACTATCCTAATGATGCAAGAAAGATTGGGAATTAACATATGTATTGTAAAACCTGCAAGGATCCAGATAGCCTGGGGATGAATGTGGATTGTATGAAAAGAACTAACTTGTATCAAAAAGGAACTTGGTCCATTTCCAGAATAGATAGATGATGTGTTGTCCTACTGTAGGAGGTTTGTAGGTCTGGAGGCTGAAGAGATTCTTCCCAGGCCTGCCTTCTTGTGGAGGGAAGGAAGGAGGTGACACATTCAGAGTCACAGAGTAGGAATAAAACCTCAAAAATAGCATTTTGAATGCAACAGTAAAGCTAAGAAGCAAAGTACAGCCGCATCCACTTGCATGTAGGGTGTCCAAATTGCTCTAGCTTGTGCTTCTATCCACCTTCCTCACCCAGAGCCACAGGGAATTAAATAAGCAACAGGCTCAAAAAGGGAACTAACTAGTCAAATAATTTTGTACTTTCAAAGACAGACTGCTGAGAGGATGGCCCATAAGCTCCATCCCCTTTTCTTTTCTAGAGCACTGGTTCAAATCTAGAGTGGGTCAACACTGACCAAATTGTCTTCATCTGAGGAGAAAATCAATGCATGATTAATCCTGTTTTAATGGAGACTGTGTGTCTGCACTCATTTATTGGTGTCCCTGCCACTTCTACCAGACTTCATCCTACCACAGTGGAAAATTGTGGTGCAGAGCATGGGCTACAGGGCTGCAGTCCAGCCTACATATTTTGCTCTTTGTGATATAGAAAGAGGAAAGGGTAAGAAAAGCATTTCCTGCAAGTAGTCAAATGGAGTCAAAATATGAGGGAAGACAAAAGAGAAGTGTTCTTATGCCCTCTGATTTCTTAGTGTATTTTTCTGATTAATGTTTCAGTTATGAATGTACTGCTTATAGTCAGTTATGCTAGTACTTTTGAGATTTCTTCATATTTTGATTGCTTTTCACTTTAAACAGTATCCTCCTTAGTGAACCTTGAAACAATGGCTGGATATTTTTCATCTTCAGAAACATGCAAAGTATTCATAGGAAGTAGAAGTAGTTCTAGAAGAAAAATAAAAAGGTAGAAAAAAAAAAAGAGAGGGGAAAAAAAACCCCGCAAGCTCAAAAGCCAAACAAAACTACTGAGAATTTCAAGAGAGGTGTTTAGCATTAGATTTATTTATTTTTTGATTGAGTGCAGGGGGAAGCAAGTATTGTTCAGGTACATGAAAGAAATATCATTTTTAGATCCTATAGATGAGAGTGCTGCATGAATTAGGGGCACAAAACTGACAGAACATGGAATCTGAGTGGCAAAGTCACAAAGGAGATAAGGAATAAAAGGCAGCATCTGCAGACTTGGAAGGGGAGACAAACCTGAATATGAATGGGGAACCAGAAAGAGCCTCATCTGGTCTTCTGCAAACATTTCACTGTCAAAAAACGAGCTGTGAGTTTCCATTTGGTTTTATTGTCTCTCCTAATGAATAGGGAGAGAAAATGGCAAAGGAGGGAAAGATAATGGCACAAAAAAATCTTTTAAGAGAGGAGGGAATTCCTGAGTGTTTGGGCAGTCCTTGAGGGGTTTGGAGTCAGAGACTGGAGTCTGAAAAGAAGATGCAAAGTGCATCTCATCAATGGACAGCAATTATCACAGGATCATAGAAGAGAAAAGCACAGAGAGAAGAAGGAAAGGAAACTTGCTCTGGTGAAGATGTGGAGCCCAACCTGGCTGCCTGGGAGAGTAGTGCTGTCTCTTCACAATATGGCAGGATTTTAGACAGAAAAGAGAGAGGAACATTTTCCAACTTCAAAGAGGGCTGGGTGTACAAAGAAAGGTCCAAGGAAAGTTGTGATATATCATGTTGAATTAATCATCATTGATGACCAAACTGATTTAAGGCTGTTAGAGGATGTGCCCAAAAGGTAGGACAGTGTGAAATGTGAGCCAAGATTACAGATGCCACCAAGAGAAAGGGGAATAAAGCCTGATGGGACACTAACCAAAGGCTGTGGAAAAGAAGCCAGTGGCAGGGGAGGATAGGAAGGGGACACTCTGAAGCAAGAGAGGTGGCTGAAAAGCCCTTGAAAGGGAGAACAATAAAATGAAAAGGAGCCAGGAGGAGTGGCTATTAATGTAGAAGAAAGCTGACAAACAGATATGCAGAAACACGCACACAAAAAAAAAAAATTTAAATAATTCTGTCTTTGTACAATATTCTTCCAAGAGACAGAAAAACAATGCCAATAAAAACACAGAAAATCAGAAAGAATAGAGCATGGAGTGAATATTCATTAAATGAAGAAAAAAATGTCTTGTACCATTAGAGATTTATCTAGATATGGGATGTTGCCCTCCCACCTCTAGTTGTTACAGTTCTTGGACTGAAGTCCAAAGCGAGAGCAGAAAAGGGAGATGCAGCCAAACTGCAATTGGCAGGTTATCACAGATTCCTGGCAAACTGCTGTGAATGTGCCTTGCTTGCATTTTCTCAGAACCCCTCACCAGCAGCCACTTCAGCCTCTCCAATGATGAAGATGGGCCTCTCTCATTTACACATATTAAAGCTGTTACACCTTAGTATACATAATTAATTATACACTGAAGCAGGAACTAGGAGAAAGTGTCCTGCACCCCAGGTGAATGCCCAAAATACTGTATTATGGATAAATTCTCACTTTCTCTAACTTGTTAGGTCTTGATTCAGCTATGCAAATCAGAGCAGTGTCAACAGAAGCAGATGACATGGCTCTATCCCAAATAACCACCAATGCACTGAGAAGGGCACCTCCAAAGAAAGTGAAAAGCCTAGTTTTGAGCTCTCTACTTCATTTGAAGCAGAGCTTTGAACACTTAGAAAGATGTAGCAACATAAGTATGGAGTTTTCTTGGACTGAGGTCTTTCTGGGGTTAAGTTACAGAATTACAGAGTCACAGAATCATTAAGGTTGGAAAAGACCTCCAAGATCATCAAGCCCAACTGTCTACCTAACATTATCATGACCACTAAACCATGTCCTGGTGTCTTAGGGGAAGAGTGAAACAGCTTTACACCCTGCAAAAATGAGGATACTTGGGAGTGCTGTCTGAAGACGTCAAGTTACTTTCCAAGAGAAAGTTCTTGCACAGCATGATATGGGGATTTGCTGGCTATGGGACAAGCTTTGAAAATAGTTTTAAACGTTGTCCAGAGCTGTCTGCTGCATGCAAAGTTACCTAGAGTAAGCAAGAAACTGCTGTCAAAGAGATGAGGTGCTTCTCTCTTTGGTGGCAAGCAGCATCCTATATATCAGTGTAGGACAAAGGACCTTTTCCATTCTGCAGCGTGATCTGGCACTTACACTGCCTGAAATGAAATGCTATTAGTTTTCTTTTTTTTCTTCATCTTCTGAAGCATTTCCTAGCTTAGTCTGTTTATGGTCACACTTTCTATGAATTTTTCATTATAAACAGCTAAAGGTTTGGTAAATAATTAATTGTTCCTATAAGCATCTTCCAGACACAAGCACCTGCTGGGCTTTCTAAAAGCTAATTTCAGAATGCTTATGAATGATCAGTTATAAATTAACCCTTTACAGCTAATCTTCAAGGAATATTTGACCACATTTATTTTCAAAGGGAGCATTACAAGATTTTGGGACAATTGCTCTAGCATCCTTCTTTGCCTGACTGTGAGAACACCTGTGATGGGCTGGTTTGGAGCCAGTTTCAGATCAAAGCTGGTTGTACGAGCTCTGGTTTGCTGTGGGGCTGGGTTTGCTGTGAAACTTTGCGTGGTAGCTCTTTGGAGCTGTGCATCCCACAGAGGTTTTGGGTGTGACACGGCTGAAGCCTTGGTTTGGGGAGAGAGGAACAACTGTGGTGATCCCATGGCACTGCACCACTCAGAAAATGAGAAACTGCAACAACTCTTTACCCTGCCAGTGCTTGGCTCGCTGCAGCCAGCTCCACTGAGTCACGCTTCCCAGTGAAATCTTGTCCTAAACAAAACAAGTGTAAAGAATTAGATCACAGGAGGAAAAAAAAAAATAACAAACTCGTCTTGAAAGAGGAACCCAAACCAAACCCAACTACAAGCCTATTCCAAGAACCCTTGGGCCACAACCAGTCTTTGATCAACAAAGACTTTATTTAGCACCAGTACTAAATGCAGCCCCTCACTCACATTCAGAGAGGGCTTTCAGCATAGGCACTCCTGTGGGGAAAAGGGCAGCAGCTTTTGCCAGCAATTGCTTTAGCTCTCTCTGTCTGTATTCCAAAAGGTTTCATGCTGAGTCCCTCAGCTGATATGGTTACAAGGAAGGGACAGGGATCTCTTTCTGGGGTCCCTGATCATGAGATCAAGACTGTAAGCTGTGGAAAGCGAAGTTGTCCTTGCATGTTTTTAGAGCCTGCAGTGGCTTCAGCCCCATCCTCTTATAGACTGGGTATGTCTTTTATAATCAATCTCCTTCACACGTTGATAAATGGAGGTTGTTTGAGAATCTAAGGTGGGGGGGGGAACCAGCTCTAAAAAAAGAGAAAAGGCTTCTCATATGTTTGAAAAATTGCTTCACAGACCATCACCTCCTTCACCCTCCTCCCATGCCTCAGCACATTGCCTGGCTGCATTTTTCCCCGTTCAGCTCCCCTCTCCCGTGCTAGGGCCAGTCACCTTGTACAAAGTCAAGCGGCTGCAGAAGTCATGGAAGCAGGGCAGTGCCTGGTTTGTCTGCTCTTTGGGGACAGACCCTGAATGGGACCTTGGGTTGGGCTTCTGTATTGGAGCTTCCCCCAGCATCTTTCCCGCTGGAGCTATAAACACAAGGCCAGGTTGATGAAGACATCAGAAGCACATTTTCCCATAGGTCAACTAAAGTCAGGTAATGATGCGATGCCACAGTACACTCCTCCTAATCCGATCAAGTAGAGTAACCGTTTAGGGTCTATCAAATAAAGTTAAAGGTAAGCATGTGAAATGTGGCTGCTTCTGGGCTGCTGGCAGCTCTCCTAAGCACTAAGAATCCTATCAGAGGAAGAAAAAAGCCTCCCATTCTCTAAAGAGAAACTTTCATGCAGACACACATTTGGAAAGAAAGACAATACTTCAGTGTGGCTCCCTTAGCCAGGCTGTTTTTGTTGCTTTATTTTATTTTAATTTTTGTAATTATTTTTGTTTTACTCTCATCTTCCCATTTTAAAGCCTATTTGTTTCAGGTCCAGATGATTTCTAAAATTGCTGATGAACTTGGGTGCCTCAGTTTATGGGTTGAAATCGTGTCTGGGGCAGGGAGTCCTGATTTGTTCGCAGACTCGAGCAGACTCAGTACATTGGGGAAACTCCAGCCCTTTTTAATACAACTCAAATCCAGGGTCCAGAAGTTGACATGCCAGAAAATATTGTTAATTTCTGGAGCTGTTTGGCCTTTGCTTTTGAAACTGCACATCTTTTCTCACTAAAGTCATCGATGCTACTTAAGCAGTTCAAAATATTGGATCAGGGAATATAAGTCTCTGTATAATTCATCTGGTATTGGATAAGTAATGCAATATTGTTTCTGTATAAACTTAATCCATTGCACAGTAAATGCACGAACAAAAATTCACACAGGTATTGATCTGGTTTATTCCTTATTAAATAGTAATTGAGGTTTCTCCATCATGGCCTCTGAAAGTTGTCCAGCTGTGGGAGAAATATATGCATAGTTATCTTTTACATAATGCAGAGCATCCATCCAAAGAGCAGGCAGCATTGACTAACACACCGGTTGGTTATTTCCCATGAAGAGCCTTTGAATAAAATTGGAAGTACTCTGAAGATCTACCTGCTACCTCAGTTTAACCCAGTGCTGACCAAAAAAGAGGTGTTTTCTGGCTTTGGAAAGTGCCCGTCCCTCTCCTCTCTTCACATGTTGGTGAAATACGTTGTGGTGGTGTCATTTAAGTGTTCGTGGATGGATTGTCAAGGGAGTGAGCTTTGCTATGAGCAGGGTGCTGTGCACCTTCTGCAGGAGGTTCAAGGATGTGGTCAATCCTTAATTATCTGTGAGGGGACCACCCAGGACACAGATTAACCCTGGCTGCAAAACACTGAAGCCAGACCTGCCTGGGCTGGCTCAGATCTGTGGATGCTTGTGGATCTGTGTTCCCCTGGGATGTCCGGCCACTGTAGACAGGTTAAGCTTTAGCGTTGTTTGGTCCCTTGCTTTTGTGCCTTACCTTGCAGAATGAGGATGGAACTGCAAACTGCTGTCATGGCAATGTGGTAATCGTATCGAAACGCAGCTAAACTCGACTTTTGAATATAAAACCTGCTTTGAAGGAAAAGGAAGCCCTGAGCTAATTAAGACTGGTTTCCTCCTTTTGTTTCAGAGCCTCTGACTTTTTGTTTTCTTATGGACCCAATGTGCCCATCTCCCCACTCACAAGCACTTCCCCAGTTTCTGCAGTGTTGCTGCACTGGTGTGGTGTGTAAGGAGTGAAGCAGCTCCTCTCCTATGGTTTATTTGTGTTTCCTGCCTGCTGTGAGTTCAGGGGCCTGACTCTGCCTGAGCAAGTGTTTCTTTGGAATCTGGTTGCTCTCACTGAGTAAACTATGTGGTTGCCAGTGTTTACTGAAGGGATTTGCTGACTGGCAAATGCAACTCTTCCACATTATTTGCGACTCTTGCCAGCCACCGTTTTGAGCTGTGCATTGTTTTCTGAACAGTTTGTTACCCTGGCCAAGGATTTTGTTTCACTCAAGTGCAGCTCGTAAGACCGCTATGTGGGTCTCAGTTATTCCATCTGTTGGGGTTTTTTTTGTAAGCTTGCAATTAGATGACTCTCTTCAGCAGTATGGAAGAGTTAACCATGACAGCTTCAGTTGTTCTAGGGCTAAATCTGAATGGTCACAGAGCAGTGGACAATACACCAACCTCCATCCTATATCCAGACCTGATCCCTTCTGAGCACCCCTGGTTTCTCCCATGGGAGCACCTGATGGGACAATCAGGCTAGACCAGGGAGAAGCCATGGTAGGCATATGTCTTGCCTTATTCTGGGCGATATGGTCTTTGATGTTGAGACAGAAGTGTTTCACTGTTCCTGAAGGATCAAGACACTCCTGGATGTTGGCAGATAATTCCCATCTATTCATCCGCTTCTCTCCCTTGCTGCTTGAGTACTTCAGACTCAGCAGCAGAAGTCCTGGGGATCATCCTGACAATCTCGTGGGCCCAGTTGAGCAACCTTGGTGATGGCAAACCACCAACAGAGGTGCACAGAGCCCAAAACTGCAAAAGCAAGGGTTGATCCAGAAACAGCAATGCAAAGCACATCTACTAGACAGAAGTCCTGGATCAGTCTTCTAACCAGACTCCCCCTCTCTCCCTTGCACGGCTAATGAAGCACAATATAAGACCTGTCCTCCTCAGGAGGTGAGCTATGTTAGATGATACAGGTGTTTTAATCTTTTCCTAAAGTTTGATTCTATAAAAGAATGAACCATCATGTCCCCGGTTCTGAGAAATTTGAGGGAATTAGATTTTGGCAAGGGGTGTTTGTTTGGAACAGGTTTTTGAAGGCATCTTTTCTTTGGTTACATTTAATTTCCTAAGTACACTCCAAAATGAAAGATGTGCTTTTCAGGGATGAAATACTTTTAAATCTAAATTTTACCTCGAGATATTACTTTATAACACCTGTTGCCTAACACAAGTGAAGGCACCTCAAGTCAGAAACTGCCTCTCATTTCTCAGAAGAGAGACATTATAGTAACCCCTGGTTTATTCTGGGGAGAAAGTGACTGGAACAGCTTTAAAGTACTACATGAACCATTCATGCACATGATTTAAATCATGTCATACTGCTGACAAGCTGAAACCTACTAGGAAATGGGTTTTACTTGCTCTTTAAGTAGATAATTTTGTGGGGGGAATTGTGAAATGAGGGAATCTGACAGCAGCAGCAGTTGTGATGGTAACAAAGACAGACAAACTTCATAAAAAATATGTTCACTAGGCATTCAGAAATAAACAGTTCTTTACTTTCTGAGTTAAAATGACATTTCTAGATAATATCCCCTGAATGCTTTTTTTTTTGTATCTTTTATTTTTTCTGACAATTTTATGAGTGGAAAACTTCCTCACCTTCTCTCCATTTTACTAATCCTTTGAGCCACAGGGTAGGAAAAAAGTGCCAAGATTTGAATTCAAGGAATAAAAGACTAATGTGGAGCAGAAATTACCCACTCTTGGCCTTGCCATTGACTCCTTGTTTCTCCTCTAGCAAGTTTCTCAAGGCCATATACAATACAGTAGCCAAAAGATTGGAAAATTATCCAAAGCATGCAGCATTCTGGGTGAAGAAGAATCTGTCTTCCCTGTGCCCAGCACGCAGCTGTCCAGAGCAAGCCAGCAGATGCTGATGACAGGGATGCTAAAATCTTGAGTATCCACTGCTTGATCCAGAGCTGCAGAGAGGCACCTCTGGTGCCCCTGAACCCAGCCTTCAGCCATCCCTTGAAAGTGTCACAGCTCCTTCATGACCCTGTGTTGTATCCAGCCATATGAGATCTTTCTGGCTTCTCTGTTTTGGTTTACAGGGCTCTCTCCCAAGTGTAGAAATAAGGTTTTCAGACACAAGGGAGAAGGAAGGGAAAGGACTTTTCTTCACCCAGGGGTGAAGAGCTGGAAGGATATTTATTCCAGCACAGAGCAGGATCAAGCATATCTTTATCTCAGCAATGGGTAAATACCTGTCTAACGTGTACTTTGAAAGCTTTGCAGGAGGAGCTCTCCGAATTGCCTGAGGTCTTTCTTCTGCCGTTCTTCATTAGCATCCTCTAATGGTCTAATGTGAACCATCTATTCTGCAAATTTGTCTTTCCCCATAGGTCTCTTTCTTAGCAGACGTTGTATGGACTGGAAGACCATTGATAGATCTCTCCTCATAACACCATTTTCTGAAGAAAACAAAGCCAGTTTCCCCAAAGGCCATTTTTAAACCTGCTGTCCTTGCCGTTATCCTCTGGACTCTCTCCAATCTTTCTACATCTTAGTGGGGTGCCCAATACTGCAGCTGAGGTTTCACCACCAAGATAAAGGAGAATAATTCAAATTACCTCCTATGTCGTCCATATGTTAATTCAGTCAGGAACGAGACGTGCCTTTTCTGCAACAGCAGCATATTGTTGAGTCCTGTTTAGTGGTCAGCTCTCACTCCAACTTCTTTCTGTAGTGCTACTGCTTAGCCAGTTATTTCCCATTGTGCATTGGAATTCTCCTTCCTCAACTGAGCACTTATTTATTGATTTTGCTTTTATCAGAGCAGCTCCTCAATATGGCAAGATCATTGTGGTTTGTGAACCAGTCCTCTGGGGTCCCTGCAATGCCTTGCAGGCTGACTTCATCAGCAATTTTTACGGGCCTTTTCTATACTATCATTCAAGGTATTGAAAACAATATTGAATGAGCCGCATACATGAACAACCCTCACAGGACCCCTTGTAACACCCTCTGAGTTTGATAGCAAGCTCCAATTAATGGTTGAAATGCTGGATACACCTGAATCCAAGACATGTCTGCAATCTAAACTTCACCCATATTCACAGGGTTCATTAAAGAGAAAGATTTTAATGTACACCACTCATTACGTTCAACCGGGCAATGGCCATTTTCTATATAGAGAGTGGCAGACAAGGGAGGTAGGGGGATTTTTGCATCTTCTGAGCTGTCATTGGGAAGAAACACGCTGTACGTTCTCATCCAAGGCAGAAGATGATAAATTACCTTCTCTAGTAGAGGGGCAAGGCACCTCCAGCTGCCTCACATTTATCAATGGGAAAAGGGCTGTATTGGCCAGTTCTTGTGAAGCAGCTAATGCATGACACCTTCTTGTCCTGCTGTCTTTCCCCAAGGTAGCTGAGATAGCCTGGCTAAACAGAGCACAAATGTTTGATCTTCCTGGGCGGAGAAAATAACATCCTGAGTGTGAATAAATATATTTGCAATGGCCAACACATGTTCTAGAAATAGCCTCAATATTGTCTTTCTCTCAACTGCTTATAGGATGTTATGCGAGACCTTCAGAAAGCCTCAGTGCAGTCAGCTTAAATCACATCCACCACTGCCCTCTCATCCAACGATTGTGCTGCCTTGTCAAGGAGGAAATTTTGTCAAGCTGACATGATATATTCTTCACAAATTCCTTTTGGCTGTTTCCCGTCACCTGTTTTTTACCATGGTGACTATAGATTGTTCAATAATTCCTTTCAGAGTTAGTCTAGGGATAAAGGTGAGGGAGGATGACCAGCTTCATGATTTTGGGTCCCTTTATGTACTCTCCTTTCTCTGCTTCAGTCCTCTGGCATCTCTCATGTCTTCCACAAGTCCTCAGAGGTAATCGCAAATGGTTCACGTATGATTTTGGTAAACGCCTTCAAAATCCTTTGGTGAATTCCATTACACTTTATGAAGCTGAATAGCTCTATCTTATCTACATATTCTTTCACCTATTCATTTTCTGTTTGAGCTTGTCCTCTTGTCCTCTTGTTAAAATTAATTGCCTTAAGTAGCTGTTCATAATTAATTTTTTTGCGTAATCTGTAGCAAAGAGAGGATTGAATTCTTCAGCCTTCTCTGGATCATATGCTATTTATTCTCCTTCCCTGTTCAGTAATGGACCAGTACTTTCCTATGGGGTTTTTTTCCTACTTTTAATGCATTTATAAAACCTTCCTATCACTCTTTATGTTCCTTTCAACCTGTAACCCATTTTATCCCAAACCCTCCCTAGGTTTTTATCCCTTGTCCTTAATGATGCACTTTTTCTTTTTTTTTCCTTTGGTGTCATTTTCTTTTCTTAGTTTATTTTCAGGCCCTTAAAAACCTCCTGATTCAGTCCTAATGGCTTCTTACTGTGCTCTCTGTCCTTCCCCCATATCAAGATAGGCTGCTATTGTGCCTTTAATACACTCTCTTGCTCTAACTGCCAGCTCTTCTGCCCTCCTTTATCCCTCAAATTACCTTCCCAAGAGACCTTAAAGACGAATTCCCTGGGTTTCCTGAAATCTGTTATTTTGGGGTTTTTTTGGGAAGTCCATTATCCTTACTTTTATTCTCTGGCTCCTTCCTGTTTCTTGTAATAGTGACTCACAGTCCTTTCACTTTCCCTTTTTAGATTCTTCACCACTTCATCTCTATTAGAACCGAATCCAAAACACTTTCTTTCCTTATAATTTCCTCCACCATTTGATATAACCCTGATTCATTTCAAGGACTTTATAGATTGTTTCAACCCATCATGCTTTCCTAACAAATATTTGAGCACTTCATATTTCTTATTGACTACAACCTGTCCTTCAGGTGTCCATGTCCAAAAGACCCATCCCCTCCCATTACTCCTTCTCATACTCATTTGGAGACAGCAGCAAATTTGTATCACCTCTGAACTTCGTGGAAAATGCACATGCTCTTAGAGTAAAACACAACACGCTCTCTCCTTACTGTCCTTCCAGAACAAGCTGTCTTTCTTGTAGACATACTCCCTTCTTCCTGTTTATCCCACTGTTAAAGTGGGATAGTCCTTCTCAGTAGGAGTTCATGTGAAGGATTGGGTTCATTCACAATTTCTTCATGACTTTTTCTTGTTGTTGGGTTTGTTTTCTTTTTTAATCTAATGATTGCCATAGTTTACTAAGTCTGGAAAGATCTGTGAGGAAAGGCCAGTGTCAAGATGGGTGTCCACACTGTTGGTCTGCAAGAACTCACTCTGCCTTGCTTCTCTGTCTGGACAGGTGAAAGTCTCAGTTCTGGTTGACTCAGCCACAATGGGGGGGCTGGAAGAGATGTTTCTTGAGGTAACAGCTCATGTGAAGAGATGCTCCAGGGATGGAGTTAAGACACCAAAGAGTCATACTGCCTCAGATTGCAGTCCTTTAACTTCAATAGCCTGTAACTGTCCATGGCCATAGAAGCACCTAGAGAAAGAATATCAAGACAGAGCTGACACATACTGCTGCTGCCCCTCTTCTGTGGCTTACTATCCCACCTTGAGGCAAAGCTGGGTTTTTCCTGTGCTGCAGGTTGCATCTCTGCTTTGAGTTTTAGAGGCCCTGATAGTCTTTTCTTCCATGCAGTGCCTAATTGCTTTTTGAACCTATTTATAACTTCCAGAGCATCTTATTGCAATGAATTCCATGATTTAATTATGCACTGCGTGAACAAGCACTTCTTTGTGTAAATCTCTGGCTGATCATTTCATCTGGTACTCACTAGTTCTTGTGTAATGACCCCCTGCTGTGCAAAATTCTGTTACAGCCTCTCCACATCTCTTCCTTTCCAAGGATAAAGACTCTTGTCGTTGTTCAGAGCTGCTCTTTGCCTTTGATCCTCTCTCTTGTCCTTCACTGTAATCTTTATTGCTCTTCTTCATTTTTCTTAGATGGAATAACCAGAAATGCACATGCTGCACTGGGAACACAAGTAGCATCCACCAGACTGGAAGGAAATGTTCTGATTTGTTCTCTATTCTTTTTCTAAGAATCTATAAAGCTATAAGACTACTGGCCTCCTGCTGACGTTGTGTTGACGTTGCCACAGACTTGTATGAATCAAATCAACATCTCTTTTTGAAGGTATATTTTAAAAGTTAGAGTCTACTGTTAGGTAGGTACAGCAAAGGGGTGTTTTGTATTTTTTTTCTTGCCCCACCATACAATTCTTCATATTTATTGGTGCAAAATTTCAGTTGCCAGTTTTTCTCCCAGCATCAGAAGATCATTCTGCAAAGTTTTGCAATTTTTATGACAACATGTAATATCATAACTGCAGTAAACTTTGTTGTCCTGTTACTACAGATTTTCTGCCTCTAGTCAGGTGTTGTCTCTATTGATTATGTGGCTATTCTGGACTCTCACATCTATTGATTTATTTAAAAAATAAAATAAAATTTTTAATCAAGCAGTCTAAAAAATTGATTTGGAACAGAGCCTTTTTTGCAGGCACTGTAGATCTATGTTCAAAATTCTTAAAGTGCTTTTCTGGATGCCCTCAAATAATCCCAGTGAAGCAGAAGAGATTGTTTTTGTGTGACTGCTCAAGAGCAGCTCAAGACTGGTAGTTTACAGTGTTTCAGTGATCTGGAGCCTCATATAGCTCTGACTCCCAAAAGCTACGTGATGAAAAGGTGGTTTTCCTTTAAGTGTTCATACAATAAATGTTTAGGGCACTGACAACAAGGAAATTATTATCTTTGCTTTGAGGAACTGTGACATTTTTTGCAGCTGTGGTTGCAAGCAAGTGTTTAGTAAGTGGGAGGCACTACAGAGCAAGTCCCTTTATCCATCACATTACCCTAATAATTAAACTGTCAGCTAGGGATGTCAGGCTTTAATAGAAAAAAAAAAAAAAAAAAAATGGAATCAAACAGTGGTAAAAAAATTGTGACTATTCCTCCAGTTAAGCCTATAATTTTTTTTTATCTTAATCATTATGTTTGCATAAGACATTGCTCAGAACACACATTTTTAAATGTGTGGGTTTTTTAAAATCTTTTTTATATGTTTTAAAATAACAAGAACTTATTTAACCACTCTCCATCATTCTTGTGACTCTGGGAAACAATTATACTAAGAATCGCTGGTAGTTTTTTACTGTGCTTTATTTCTAAAATGAACTCCAGGGGTATTTTCTAGAATCTCAAGGAACCTTAAGGATGGTCTCCTTCTTCTGAATTCCCCCTTTGGGCTTGTTCTCCAGGCTTTCAGGTCAGGTCTCTATTAAAGGGAGAAGTCACCCAGATGCTCTAGTCCCTTTGGAGCAGGACATGGATGGCTGGCCCCCATACTTCTGCTGTACACAGTGGATTTTCCAGGGTCTTTTTCCTGCTTTCTCCTTCCCAGCTTGTGGTTCAGTTAGCAACATATTTGTCTGTAGTAAAGTAGGTGGCACTGGACTAGGGCCACAGAGCCTGATTAGAAGACCATGAAAAACCTAACAGTGAAGTGAGGTATTTGTTCTGGCAGGTGGCTCTGCTCTGACTCAGAGGCACCATCCATCAAAAAGACAGCCTCTTCTCCCTCTCCCACCTTCGCTTTCAGGATGTCCTGATAAATGTTGCCAAACTGTAAGGATGAACTTTTAGATAAGAACAGCTTTCCCCTGGGAAAGAGGCAAAAACCCCTGAGACCTCTTCCTCTGATCAGTAGGGCCCCTGGACATCATCATGCCCAGCCAAAAACCTGTTTAATCCAGAAGATTCAACAGCGTACCTGACCCAGACGATAGCTCTGGCCACAGAGGGTTGAACAGTATTTGTGAATTCACACCTAAGGAAAAAGATCAAAAGTCAGAATTCTCATCCACCCTTGAAACAGTCATGACGAAGACAGTAACAATGCCCACTTCTACATTTTGACCCATATTTTTCTACACCTGGAATAACAGAGACACACAGCACACACCACACTGTGCAAATAGCTGGAAAATGCTGATTTCTTTGTGTTACCGCTTTCGTTAATGGCTCCCTGTGGCATATGACATTGTGACCGTCATCGCCTTTGTCCTCTTCTAACTAGGACCAGAGAGAAGCGCAAGGTTTTAGTATCCCATTACCAATTTCCTGAGCAACAGAATGCCAAGTTCCAATTTGCGTTCTAATTTTAACTACAGTATAGATTTTTAAATAAGCCTCAAGCTTCCTATTAACGTGATCTGTCTGCTCCTTTGGTGCTCTCTCAGCCCATTCTGATCGACCCATGAATGGGTTCTCTGTATTATTCATTGTACACTAAATTAAGCTTTTAGTGTTAAAGGCTTTCAAGTGTAGCATTCCTTCCGTAGAACTCATTACCTGTGTCAATACACAAAGCAGAAGCGCTTAATAGATTTAAAACATCTAGTATCTGCCCTCTTTTTTTCCCCAGTTGTTATTAAGATTCGGGAGCATTTGTTATTCTAGTAATATTCCTTATTGTCCTGCTATTAATTTCATTAGTCAGTGAGCGTGCAGTATGGAGTTCCAGAGTGTATCTGCAGCGTGTGAACTTTAAGTAGTCTTCAGGTTTTCTAGAACAGGTTAGGTAAATGAAAATGATTGCGGCTGCTCATGGCTTTGTATACCTTCAGAAATTAGGAAGTCTGTTTTCATCAGAAAGCAGGAATAGTAGCATAGGAAAAACTCCATCTACAGCCCTTATTCCAACCGCAAAATAAGCAAAAATGAAATGCAAGTTTAGGAGATACACTGACGGGTTTTGTTATGGTCCTTGAACTTAGATTTTGTGGGAAACATTTGAATAAGTACATAGTGTCTTAGCTGCACTCCCCTGCACTACTCACTGCACTGCTCACTGAGGCACCCTACAGAAGATGTCACCCATAGGTATGTGACCCCTGCCTCACTCTTGCAGAAACAATCAAAGAGTTAATTTGACTATGTGTTTACTAACCTCTCAGGTGACACTTAATGAAGACCACTTCCTTCTCTCAAAGCTGCTGGTCCAAGCCTCTGCAGTGCTGGTGGCTCTAGTACTACCTAATATTTTCTTTCCAACCCCTTCAGTGTCCAGAATACATCTCCCGACTCCCAGTCATAGAATCATAGAATTATAGAATCACAGAATCATGGAATCATAGAGCCATAGAATGGTCTATGTTGGAAGGAACCCTAAAGATCATCTAGTTCCAACCCCCCTGCCATGGGCAGGAACACCTCGCACTAGATCGGGTTGCTCAAAGGCCCATCCAACCTGGTCTTGAACACTTCCCATGATGGGAGCTGCAATGTCCTGTCCCTTAGCTTTACCTATGTTACTATTGATGGGCCATGCATTTGACTGAATCACTCAAATCAAACTTGTAAAACCTGGATGATTTTGCAGAGGTAGGTTGCAGTGGTTTGGGTTTAACATACTCCTCTCCTTCCCTTGCTCAAAGAACTAATGTCCAGTGATGCCTCACAATTCTAGTAGCTCAGCAGAAGCTGTGCAGTTGAAAACTGTCGTGGGGAAGAAATGGCTGGTGGGGACAAAAAGCTGGAAAGACATGAGCTTATCTGTTGTGGGAAAGAAACTTTAGTGGAGCAACACCCTCAGACACAGCTCTGCGAGTAAGATTTGCTTCCCAGACTCAGCGTGCATGAGTTATGGGCATTTGGGGGTTTCCTTCATTTTCAAAGAAAGCTGAGATACAAAGAGCAGCTTCCAGAGCAAAATGAACACTACCAACTATCTCAAAACTTCAGTCTGCTATTTGATCCAAAGCTAAACCCTCCTGGCTTCTCTGCCAAGCCGTTTCACTTCTGTTAGTTGAGGAATAAACTCCTACTGTACAAATAATGGCCAGCCAATGTCTTGTGTGATTGACCTTGAGCTAAATGCCAACAAACGAGGCAGAAACATAGCTGCTGCGTGTCATAGGGGATCACTGCATGGGAAGAGCAGACCTGTCATTTAGACTCAAAGTATGAATGACCAGGAAAAGTTAACCAGTTTGCTCATCTCAGCTCCTCGTGTGAGTTTCTTTTTTGCTACAGGATGACAGGACCATGGAAAAAAAAAAAAAAGGTGCATGAAGGGTGTCTGTATCTTGTGACTAAAGGACACATATTTTCAGGTTTGTCCCTTAGGGGTGGCAGCCTCTGTCTCTCATTAGTGGCTACGATCAGACACTTCTGTGGTGGATTTGTTTTTTTTTTCAGAAAGGTGCGTACAAACTCATACTTTGCAAAGATGGAGTTTGTAAAGGAGACTGAAGTGTCAGGGTTTGTCTCCTCCCAGAAAGTTGTAGTTCCTTCGGCATTTTTCCAAGTTAATAGCTCCCATAAGACATTGAAATGGTTAAAGCAAAGATCGACTTCTTTTTTTTTTTTTCTTTTTTTTTTTTTTTTCGATCACTGAAATAAAACAGGGAGAGAGGAAACATTAGGGGTTTAATGACTGCATTGTTCAGGAGACAATAGTCAGGCTCCAGGAGCTTAAATAGATGACCTAACAGAGGAGGTGGGTGTAATGCATTCTGTTGCACTGGGTAATATATTCTGAGCCTCTTGGCTCAAGGGGAGAGAATGTGAAAAACAAACAAACAAACAAAAGCAACAACAACAAAAAAAAGCCCACAACACCAACAAACTGCCAAAACCCCAAAAGAACCCCCCAGAAATAATCCTGGTTAGGGGAAGAAGTGATTTCAGCTCTGTATAGGAGCATCCCCTCCCTGCTTGTCCCCATCTTCACTCCTATATCAAGGTGAAAAAAAGAAATCAGTAAGCCAGGAGTAGTGTCAGTGTGGAACATCTTCCAGGCTGCCTTTGTCTGCTTGCTAATAATGAAAGTCTATTTATAGCTCAGTGCAGAGCAGGGAGAGTGTGCTGTGGGTGACAACGTGATATGGATTTCACAGTCCATCAGTTTGGATTTCAAGTTTGCAGTCCTCTCTTGGACTAATTGATAAGTCAGACACAGTTTTGGGATGTTACAGGCAATGCAAAAGAGGGCACTTGGTGCTTTTTTAGTGATCACTTGGGGTCAGGTTGGCTGGGGTGACGTCAGAGCACTCTGAGATCAGCCAGGCTTTGCACAGTGGCCTGAGAAAACCCATCTCATGGAGAGAAGTTTTGCATGCTGAGCATCGAGGTGCTTGGTATCTGTCATGGCCCATCACTTAGTAGTAATAACTAGCAGATGTCCCAGACTGGACTGCAGCCTGGCCCTGGGACCAGGCAGCGCAGGCACAATGGGGGGTATTGTTTCCTCCATGCAACAGAGCTTCCCAACTATCTCTCTTCCTTCTGCCCCTCCTGGGCTTAGCCCTTTGGACCATCAGTGTCCCATTCCTGCAGATGATTCTGGAGTTTCACAGTAAAAGAGAGACAAAGCCCATGAACAACAAAAGGGAATGGGCAGGAGATATTTCGGCATGTCCCAGATTCATCGTTCTCCCTTTTCTGTACTGGCACAGTTGAAGGGTGGCATGAGGACAAAAATATGGAGGTACTGGGAGAGAGATGCTGTTCCCTGCAGAGAGGAAAGGGGACACAGCAGGAGCTGGTGGAGCAGGAGACCGTACTAGTGGCACTGTCCTGAAAAGCAGCTCCTGCTCCAGAAGATTCACATTTTACGCTGACAAAAATTGGAATGAGAGATAGAGGCACAGAGGTCGAGTTGATTTCCTGGCAGAGTGAGAAACAGAAGTTAAATCTTCTCCATCTAAATCCAGTCTACCACACTGATCCACTCATGAGTGGATCCTGCCACCACCTATATACAATGTACAGGGTTTTCATATTTAATAATATTTAATAATACAAAAACTATGTCTCTAGACATCCCTCTTCTTTAGCACGACCACTTTAATATTTTAAAATGAGATCATGAATTCTGAAGATAGAGGTCAGATTGCTGGATTGAAAAGAAATGTATTAGATCAAGTTAATCTGCAACAGACTTGCTATTTGAATCTTAAATACACTAAACGTATTTTGACTGCTGGAGTTACAAAAGCCATCATATTGCTTATGGCAACCAAAAATAAAATACAATACCACTGACTGAAACACTATTAGCCTATAGTAGCTCCCAACCTTTTGGAGAACAGAATGATGAAAATCATGAACCACTGTATGGAACAATAATTGCCAAGATGTAACACAAATATGCAAAGCAGAACAGTCTCCTGTAGAAGCAGCAGGTGGGACACAGTGTAAGCAACAGGCAATCAGAACTAGAAACACATTTATCCTTTCTGTGGAGGGGCAGAAGAAATGATTCTAGACTGATCCATGGGGTCTGTGCCCTTCCCATACGTGGACCACAGTGAAGTATGGCCCAAAAGTGAGTCTGACCTGCTGTGGTCATTGGTGTGATTATGAGCATGGGTCTCATTGCATCTTCAGCTTCTTTGCTGTGCTGTTGCCACAAAGATGATTGATTGTACTCAGATTAGCGTCAATGGGACTCAGCTAACAGAGAGAGGAAATACTCGAGTTGGATAGTCAGTGGTCTTGAACTGTTCTCAAACTGCTGGGAGCAAGCTGCCATCTGTGGTGCTGGGATTTGGATGCTTCTGCTTCTGCTTTCACTTGCTACAAGTTCAGTGCTTTGGTCTTAATTCCTTCCACTTGGCTCTTTCTGGGTGTTTTCAGTGCAGTACTGTCAGACAAGTGTCTTGACAAAGCACTGCTGCCTGATGCCTCACCTTTTCCCATTGTCACTTCAGCTGGCAAACCCTGCCCTCCAGGGTGAAAAACCCACGCTTAGAGAAATGGGCAGGATCTCCCCTTGAGTAGGGATGCCCTTCAGGATTACTCCTTGAGGTTCAGAGAAGCCTTATCGTGCCAGGTACTTGGTAAGCGAATTGAGAATAAGCGTGCTGAAACTTTTAAATCTTAGCTAAGTGACATAAAGGATTGTGCACATACATAATCCTTCAGGTATAAACTGTTGACCAAGTCTGGGACTAAGGCTGGATCCAGCCCCACCTAAACTTCCCTCTGAGAAGGTGTTTAGAAAGCAAGAGGGTCCTTTCTGAGCCTCATGACTCAACAGGAGGGTCTCCCTGACAGTTTTGTCCGACCCTGTCCTCTGTGCAGTAAATGAAAGTGTACCTTGCTATTGAATCCTGTTAAACCATTGTCTCGTTTACTGTCAAGCTTTGTTAAATTGCTGGTTTACAGCAACAAACATCCCACTGCTGCTCTTTCAGGAATGGAGTGTGTCACTCCATCTGCAGCAGCACGTTATGTCTTGGAGGACATACAATGACTTCCTCTACAAGGCACAGATGGTTTGACTGCTCCATATCGAGTGTTTCTTTTATTATAGGTAACCTCCTCCTCCTAAGGAGGTGTGTCATGGGGGAGGCAGAGGCATACTTGTGGGGATTACGAGAAAGTAGTGGCTTCTGACGGTGCTTTTGGTATCTGAAAGCTGTGGGTTCCACAGTCATCTGGAAATAATGATTTGATGTACTTAGCACAAGGAAGCTGTGTTGACTCAACCTCGTGAAGGATGAACCAACTTCTTTGATCTGCTCAGGGTCTTGTTTTTTACTGTATTTTCCAAATCTGCCAGTGGGGAGGGGTGAAGGGGAGGGAGGTGAGGGGGGAGCCTGAGAGAGCTGGCAGTAAGTAACAACATATCCAAGCTCTGACAGACTCTGGTGGCGTAACTTAATTAACTAATGGCCTGTATGGAGCTGTAATGGGATCCGAAAACAGAAAGCTTTTAAGCAAAACTTAAAGCCAACAGCATCAATAACAGTGAGCTGAGGGCACTTACTCTCTGGGTTTTTTTCCTGTAAGACTGGTGACACAGCCCCTCACCTACTCTCTATCCCTAAAAGTGTTTCTCCATCTAGTGTCCCTGGGCAACAATTACAGCCAGCTTGGTCCCAGTATCCCACTTTTACTCCCTCATGGCTCAGAGGCTTCCTCATAAACCTACAGAAGCTTTAAGCAGAGTGAAAAGATGATGGATTCTGAAAGGATGCTCCATGGAGCTGGCCTGGGCTGCAGCTACCTCTGTGAGTGTCTCTGTGAGCTTCTTTGACATTTGGGGGTGATTTGGTTTGTCCTGCTACAATGGAGAACATGTAAATTTTGCTCTTCCATTTTTTCTTCAGTTGTGCTCATCCCTTTGAAGCTTTTGCTCTCTCAAATCTGCCCATTTGGAGTTGCTCCATGGATCTGGTATTGAAGGCAGGTTTTCAGGCTGCTGGAACGCCTGTGGCATACACATGGGTGCATATCCACATAGATGTGAAGCCTAACATTGCATGTGTTTTAGGCGATACTGTGTCTAAACTAGGTAGGCTAGCAGAATCTGTCGTGTCACCTTCACCACTTGCCGCCTCTGCTGAGCTTTTAGTGTGAGTAATTAAACCACAATCTTTATTTGCACCTCTATTATTAACTGGCTGGATGAAGACGTTGCCTCTGCTCCAAGCACAGTATCCCTGAGGCCCTGAAGCATGCACATATGGTGACACACTGCTCCATCCCAGCAAGGTACAGGGCCACGCTGTTCTTCCTCTTCTCCCTAATTTCCTCTTGCATGCATACACGTTTTTATTATTTTTTTTTTTAATAAAAGGGGGAAAGTTACAGGTTTCTTGTCACATTTTCCTCTCAGCACCATTTTTTTTTTACATGAGGCCAAATGCAATTGGTTCTGCAGGCTTGCGGGAACTTGCTGGGCATCAGCAACAGCAGTGGCAGAAAGTAAGCGTGGACAGATGGCTCTTGGCCGAACCTCCTGCCTGTCAATGGCTGGCAACTCCTCTGATATCTGTGGTGGTTCAGGGGGAACAGGAGGAGCACTGCCAGCTCCTACATTTAGTGTTACTGGTTGCAACCTGCCAGGGACAGCATATGGTCCACAGTACCTACAGAGGGAGTTGAACGGGAGATTGCTGTAGGTCCCCCACTGTGATTCAGGGCATGTCTTGTTCTGCAGGTCAGCAGCAGGCAAAGTGACACATGGCAAAGTGTCTTGGAGCACTCCTAAGAGGGCATCCCATAGTCAAACAGAAAAGTGGTGAAGATATCAGAGAATCAAAAATACTGAGGCTGTGCTCTGTCCTGTTTAACACAGTTCCACCAAAGGCTGTGGGAACCAGGCTACATATATTTCTAATGAGAATGTGACACTTAAGGAGTGTCACTGGTTAGGGTCAGAGCAGCCCTCTAGACATGTAACAGCCGCTCTCTGCTAACCCCGCTCCCTCCACACAGGGGAAGAGAAGGGGAATAAGGGAGAGAGACTCAGCCATTAGGAAAGGGAACTGGAACAGCTTGAATGACAGTGAAAATAATAATAATAATAATAATAATAAATGGAATATATGCAAATATATACCAAACCAGTAGCAAACCCAGCTGCCCTGATGGCAGTTACGTCACCGTCACCACTGATGCTGTGGGGCAGCACTGGGCGAGTCCCAGACTGGGC
>WUAM01000124.1:1327969-1360369 GCA_024336885.1 Actenoides hombroni
ATACACCCAACACTTTTCCACATAAACTTCTTGCTGAATTTTGCCTCATTCTATTACAGGTTACAAATCAAATCAGGACATCGGCTTTGCCCACTGATGAGATGATAGGATTTCTATTTCTCCAGCCCAGTTCATGTCTAGACAGGCTAGATGATACTATTGGAGTGCACACTGTCATTAATTTGGGACTCAGCAACTGTAAACAGCCGTATTTTTTGTTTTCATCAGAATTAGTACATGAAGTAGCATTCAGTAATAAAATATTAGTACCCTACGCAGAAGCCACAAAATTTACTGAGGTGGAGAAATGCTGCGGTACCATCTGTCTTCAGAAGGAGCTGAAGCTGTTTCACTTCAGTTCCAAGTATTTTGTCTCAGTGTATCCAGAGCAAGGGAAAAAAAATTAGTTATCTACTTCATAGGGTCAATATGAAGGTTCCAGGCAGCTACACGATATTTGTATGGTGGTGGGAAACATAAGATGGTGTATGAAAAGGTTTCTTTGGTCAGGTAACATTGCAGCCATTAGGGTCACATTTTTTTCATAGGTGCTGTCTGGCTTTGGTGGTGTCAACCCTCATGAAACCAAGTCCATGTGGATAGTCTGGAAAAGACAAACAGAGCATGACCTTTTATTTAATGCTCTATTTCTTGCAAAGGTTTAATTTTACAAGGGCATTTTATAAGCTATATTTCTATAGGGCTTTTTGGCATGATTTTTTATTGTTTAAATAGCTTATTAACAATGATTCTGCTCCTACATAAACAACTCTAATAAGAAAATTGATATATCAATTTTTATAGACTAAAATTTGAGAAGAGTGATAAACAACCATGAAGAAGGGGGAAGGGAAGTCCTACATTAAGAAGATTGGCAGCACTTCAACTAGAAGACTATGCTGTGACTGAGGCTAGAGCCAAAAATAGAATTGGATTAACAGAAGAAAAGCAAGTAGCTAAAACTAAGGTCAAAGCAGAAATAGATGTTTTAGAATTCTCTCATACGCCAAAAGATAGGAAAAGATATTCAAGCAGTGTTCCTATTATATACACCTGTAAAAAGGAAAATCAGTTCAAACTAGGAGGAACTGTGATCAAAGACTCAGTAAGTCAATTAAGAAGTCAAGAACAAAGTTTTAAAACACGAGGAAAAAAATACAGTAACCTTTTCTAGTTGTTTATGTGGGTTTTAACATGTATACTACTACAAATAAAAAATAAGCTGTAAAAGACAGCTGTAATGATGCTAACACAATAACAGAAGAACAGCAGAAATAAGTCATCTGAAAACTCTATGTCATGTAAAATAAGTCATATAAATATGTCATATATATATAAATAAGTCATATATATGTCATATAAAATAAAGAAATAAGTCATCTGAAAACACTATAGTGGAGCACCCTCGTGAACATTCAAGCTGAATAGGTTGTGGTTTAACTGCTGACCAAAAAGCAGGCTTAACTAGACACAGGTTCTTCCTCATGCCAATTATTACAGCTCTATCCATACTAATGAGCCCCAGCCCCCTTATTTGTGGGTGAGAGAAGCTAATGCATGCTGATAAGATGACTTTAAAAGAGGAGAAAGGAAGTAGAAGGTCATGTCTGTAGAGGTTTTGGTATGGTAAGCTGTAGCATATAGGAGCTTTGTTTTTTCTTTTAGTCTTTGGACTTGAGTCAGGTAAGTTTCTTTTAAGGCTTGAGGGGAGGGAGGACTGCAGTTGTTTAAAAAAACCCACAACTTGGTTTTAATGTGTTTATTTGTAGTGTTCTGAGGTGAATAATAGTTGTTCTTATTTTCTTAAGTTTTTTTTCTGTATGGAAAAGCTGAAAGCCTGTTTTTCTGATAAGAAGGCTTATTCAAAAGTACAGAGTCTTGTAGTAATCAAAGTTTATGTCTGCTTTTACTGTAGGAGCTTTTTTCTTTTACCTGTGATTAGCTACTGCTTGGTAGAAATAGAGCTAAAACTTAAATTGGGAGAACAAACAACTAGTCATTTTTATCAGAGTAATTCCTTTCTTTATTTGTCTGTTGCTCTTGTCATAGGCACTTAAACTGTGTGGCTTTAGCATTATGGTAATGGCTCTTACCAGCTACGTAGTAGGAGTTATGTTAAAGGTGTTTTTTCAGGCACATTAGGGTATTCATAAGGTGTAGAGTTAATGAACAATGAGGAACTGGTGTTTTAACAATGAGCTCAAGGTAGTAACTGAATGGATGAGATTTTTCTCCACTGAGTAGCTCTGTCATTCACAGGAAAGTATAACAGCTATGTGAAAATGCTGTGATACCAGTATACCAAACATGGTATAGCAAATTAATGCTTACCCCAGGGTGACTTCTGTTTATATATAAACAAATACATCTTCTCTAATTGTCTGTGGAAGGAAGACAAATAAGGTTTTTAGGCTTTCAGAAAAAAAATGCTATATAAAACTTGCCCCCAGTAGATACTTGAGAGAACTAGCTGCTCGTTTTCATTTTAAATGAGAAAAATCCAATAACCAAACCAATGAAAGGTGGGAATGACTTCCATAAATGAATGAGGAGCTTGAATAACCTGTATCTAATCCAGGAATGGATACAGCTCAGCACTGTCTGAAGACTGTCTGCAACTCTGTTCTGAAGAGTTTAGAACCACTTTTGGACTCTGTCTTGAACCATTTCCTGCACTGAACAGAAGGAAAGAGTGTCTGAAGTCTAGCAGATAAGACTTTCCTAGAACTGAAACAGCAGTGCTCGCTGTGCCTGAATGGATGCACTGTCATTGGAAATGGGACACAGCTAGGTGGTGATGTTCAGCCTTCAGCAGTGGTTGGTTGGTTTGGGCCTTTTTTCCTCCTTCCTATGTCTACTTTGTTATGAAAAACTTCTTCAGTGCTAGTATATGAGTCTTAAGTGTAATTTCCTCTGAAGTCCACAGCAGCCTATGCAACACTAGATAATTAAATATTGTGATTCTTGTCTTTGCTCATTCTAGTAGCAGTTCCAATAAAACTCTGCCTATTACAGACAGGTACTGGAGTGTTTCAGAATGACAGGCAGCTACAATACAAATATGCTTCATTGTCAGCAATGACAGAATAGGTCAAGCTGAATCCTGATCTGATGGAACACAAACAGTTGAGTGTGTTGGCAATGACAAGCCTTGTGTGAACTTTAGCAAGAGACCTGTATGGTCATAGCCCCAGCTGGTCCAGTCCGCGTAACTCTGCCAAAATCAAATTGACTGTCACCAGTCTGCAGCAGTTCAGGGTCTGATCTATAATCTTCCCAGAAATATCTGTAGAGGCACCATAATATATCTTTTGGAGATCAAGCCACTGAGATTATTTCTCTTTAGAAGGCAGGGGGGAAGATAGGGCAAAAAGCGGAAAGAATACTTTTAAAACTCATCCAGTACAGATGCTGAAGACAAGACAGCTGTTCATGGAAGGATATGTAGCATATGAAGGTTTACTGGATTGTAACTTTTCTAGTTAAAAAATACTTTCTTGGGGAAAACTTCTTCAGCTATACTGAAAGATTAGGACTTCAGCATAACATTAACAGGTGAATAAATAATACTTACTACTGCACCATCAAAGTAACTGGCAATTATTTTTCATATAATGTGCTTCAAAGGGAAAAGGAAGGATCCACATGAGGTTCTAGCTCAGTAAGCTTTCTTCTCATCCCTGATCTGATCTTCTGACTGAGGCTGTAGAGCAGAGATAAGACTGGCTGATACTGCAAAACCTGTAAGCCTCTCATCTGACAGCAGTGCGCTTTTCCTGTAGGGGACAGGCAGAGCTGTGTGATGGCAGCTTTTTGCCTGTCCTTGGTTAAGCTTCTACACTGAAGATTTTTATGAAGTTCACAACTCTGTCCTGAGCTTTGCACAGATACGTCTTCATTAAGCTGCCTTAAACATTGTAAGGTCTGTTTTGCTTGTCCTTTGTGATGCAGATCACTTCTAAGCAATGTTGAGACCTTCTGCACTGGATTCTTCATCTGATGCTCAAGGCGGGGAGTACAGGAACTACTCTTCTAGGTGCAAATATAAGAAACCTGAAATGCAGACACCCACTGTCCTACCCTTTCCTGTAACTCTTCTCCTGGGGAGGTGGTGGTTTCAGTCTAGCCTCTAAATCCTCTGCATATTGCCAGGTTGTGGGAAGGGCTATTAATGCTCACATCAGCATGGATACTCCTCTTTTAAGGTGCTCTAAAAGGAAGAAAATGCCTGTTAGTGCCAGAAAATGAATAGCTGAGTAATGTGCTACCTCTCTGTGTGCCCTGTGTGTCTTATGATGGCGATATAGCATAGTATGGTCACTCTGCAGTGGATCTGTTACTCCTAGAGCTCTGCAATAGCCTGAGGTTTACTTCTTGAGGCCTGTATCTAGTGGAGTCCCTCAGGGGTTGGTACTGGGGCCAGTACTAGTCAATATATTTATCAATGACCTGGATGAGGGCACAGAGTGCACTGTCAGCAAGTTTGCTGATAATACAAAACTGGGAGCAGTGGCTGACACTGAAGGGCTGTGCTGCCATCCAGAGAGACCTGGACAGGCTGGAGAGTTGGGCAGGGAGAGATTAAATGAAATACAACAAGGGCAAGTGGAGAGTCTTGCATCTGGGAAAGAGTAACTCCAGGTACCAGAATAGGTTGGGGCCTGACTTGTTAGAGAGTAGCACAGGGAAAAGGGACCTAGGGGTCCTGGTGGACAGCAGGATGACCATGAGCCAGGAATGTGCCCTTGTGGCCAGGAAGGCCAATGGCATCCTGGGGTGTATTAGAAGGGGTGTGGTTAGTAGGTCAAGAGAGGTTCTCTTCCTCCTCTACTCTGCCCTGGTGAGACCTCATCTGGAATATTGTGTCCAGTTCTGGGCCCCTCAGTTCAAGAAGGACAGGGAACTGCTCAAAAGAGTCCAGAGCAGAGCCACAGAGATGATGAAGGGAGTGGAGCATCTCCCTGCTGAGGAAAGGCTGAGGAAGCTGGGGCTCTTTAGCTGGGAGGAGACTGAGGGGTGACCTCATTCATGTTTAGAAATATGGAAAGGGTGAGAGTCAGGAGGATGGAGCCAGGCTCTTCTCAGTGATGTCCACTGATAGGACAAGGGGCAATGGGTGCAAGCTGGAACACAGCAGGTTCCATGGAAACGTAAGGAGAAACTTTTTCATGGTGAGGGTGATAGAGCCTGGACCAGGCTGCCCAGGGAGGTTGTGGTGTCTCCTTCTCTGGAGACATTCACAACTCACCTGGATCTGTTCCTGTGTGACTTGATCTAGGTGATCCTGCTCTGGCAGGGAGCTTGGACTCGATGAGCTTTCGAGGTCCCTTCCAACCCCTACCATTCTTTGATTCTGTGGAAGGGTTAAATAGCTGCAATGTACTTGTGGTTACCAAGATAAGTTTACTCCAAAGGAAGGATTTTTTTGGAAGGATTGTTTTCTTTAAAACCACATTAGCTGAAAGAAAAAAATTGCAGATCAAAAGAAATGTGGGAAAAAAAAATAACATTCTCAAAAAGAAGCTGGAAGATCAACATCAATGGTTAATCTTGATATAGATGAAGAAGCAAGATGCTTTTTGGGGGCTACATTGATAAGAAACATGTAAGACACTCTCTACAAGTGATCACCAAATACAACAAATGTTTTTTTGGCAATGCTGGCTTTTTAAAATAGCAATTTTCACCAAACAAATCCTGAGTTTAATAAGAGGTGTTGAACTGATGAGCTAAAGCTTGTGGTCCCTTCTGTAGCTGCTCAGGTAAGACAGCTGTCATGTCAACTGCAGTGCTGTATCCAGCAGGCACCCAGATCTGCAGTGCTCTCTGGGTTTCATGGAAATCATGTGCCAAAATCCCAGCAGAATGCCATTGCAAAGATGCACTCCATCCTCAGTTCCCTGGAAAATCCCATCCTTGGATCTTTCCAGCAGTACTGTCTTTGGCTGCTTTCTGTGTTAATCTGAGTGCAGAAATGAGCTGTGCACATTTATTTGAGAACAGCTATAAAATCTGCTTGAGAAAAGTATGCAGTCAGCTACTTAGCCTCTATCCTTGGAGGCATATTTTTAATGTTCATTTATTTATTTTAAAAATGTTCATTTATGTATATACAGTAATATCATTATAACCCACTCAATTCAATTAGCAGCACCATGAAAAAAGGATGGAGGTTTTTGTTTGATTCAATTGTAAGCAAATGAAGCAGTAATAAACCCCCAATTAGCACTGAGGAAAATAGATTGAAGGATTTATTTTTTTTTCCTTGCATTTCACTGTAAACAAAAATGTGTGGCTGGCATTCAAGAGGAAGGAAAATACAATTTGAAGACACTTTAAATCTTCAGTGATTAATGTCATGCCAAGTGACTCATTAAAATTCCCATAAAAATATAACCGTAGAAAAGAATTCTCTTCTGAAGAAAAATCAAATGTAATTAAGAAGAGAGAAAGAGAAAGAATGAGGGATGAAACTGCCAGCCAAAATCAAGCTAAGCTCAGCTGCCAACTGGCATATTTCAAGAGGGATGACCAGACCCTTTTTGAGGGCATCAGACTGGGACTTAGGAGGGGTGCACCCAGGCTCCAGGGCTGACACAAACGCTTTGTGTAACATCTGTCAAATGGCTTACTGGTGGCTCGGTGTCTTGGGCATGGAGTGGAGATGATGGTGATTCCCTTTTCCTACCCTTGGACAGTATGGTTGGTTTTGATCAAGGGTTTGTGGTAAATGCCCAAGGAGATGGTAAGATTAGAAGTGCCTTTCTTGTGGTTCCATGGGGTAAAATGTGGCTCTATTGCAAGGTATTGGAGGTGTTAGGACTTCTTCCTCAGCTCTTCTTCAACAGGTCTGGAGCATCAGATCCCCAAGTATCATGTTCCCCACTCCTACAATCTGAGGACAAATACATTTACAAACCTGCCTCCCAGCATTACAGCTTGAACTGATGTTGGGCTGCCTTGCATCATTGACTTGCATTGATGGTTGACCTTTAGTGCGTTCACTCTCTTCTGACGTTGTTGCTGTCACAAAGTACACTGCAGGACCAGGTTTTGTCAGGAGCCTGGCAGTGGTATCCATCCCCTGTCTTGAACGCTCAGATTTTTGTGCTGCAGCCCCCAGCAGTTGGTTGAAAGTTTGGTTTTAATCGTGTTGATCAGCATACATGCTAATTTGTATCTGGCTTCAACACACTCCATGTTATTTTTGAAACAGGAAAAATATCTTATTAATGTGACAGGTGGTCTGGCAGAGCAGAGACAGGTCTGTTGTGTGTCACACAAAAAAGAACCCAACCAAAACTAACAAAACCCAAGGAAAATTTATCTTGATTTCAGCACTTCCTTCCTTGGTTAGTGAATCCTTCAGTTTGATTACCCTGGGCAGGATGCTGAACACATTCGATTTCCCATTGGTTTGGTTTTTTAGGATTTGTTTGTTTGTTTGTTTCCAAAAAGGAAAAAAAAAAAATCTGTTTTATAAATGGTATCATGTACCACAGATGTCCTATGAGGATTCAATATGAGCAAAATGCTTATTGAATTCAGAGTGTATAGAGGGAGGGGAGAAGGAAAGGTACCAAATGCTATTTATAGCTCAAGTCATCTGGGCTAAGTATTCTGACTACTTGTCTGCACTGGCAGCGTGGGGACTCAGACTGGGAAGCCTAAACTGGTCTGTCCACACTGTTCTTGAACAGAAACATCATGACCTTTGTATGTCTAAGCAAAGCACCTTTCTTAGGCTGCCTTATTAAGACCCCAGGACTCTCAAACTATCCCTACCACCAGCTAAGGTCTATTTTTTTGCCACCAAGGTCAAGCACATGGTGCAACCCATGTCCGAAGCTGTGTGCCTGCCTCCAAAAAGCTGTCTGGGTATGATCTTGGTTGTGATGGTGCCTGTATCCTTCCTAGGCATTGGCTGGGAGAGTTAAAGTAGTTATGGGCTGCAAGCCTACTGGGGTCGTGATAAAAGTTGAGCTGCCTAGGATGATCAGAGCACTGAAGCGCTCAGTAATATGAAAAATCATTTAGCTGTCAGAACAAGAAGTGGCAGCTTAGATACTGATCTCGAGGCCAAATATGGTTGACACAAATAACTTGTGCCCCTCGTAAAGTGAAATTTTCCTTCATTAAACATAGATGCATGCAGTGCAGTGTTCAGCAGTTTGCTCTTTTATTTCCAGCCTCTGATTGTTTTATTTTTATCCTTTAAGAGAAATCAGATGTTAGAGAGGAAGCTATTCTTAGGCTGACTGTACAAGTGATCAAGCCAAGCATATCCATATAAGACAGCTGCTGGCAAATGACAATCCAGAGTTACGCTTTCATTGCAAAAACAGCAGTGTAAGTGCTGGGCATGTAGACGTGGCACCCTTGGGGAACAAGAAAGGAGCTGTCATCCTTCTGGTTCTCATCTCAGGTCCTCAGCAGTGTAGGCGTCTCTTTATACCAATAATTCATATGAGAAAATTAATTCCTTGGTGTCACTACCTCCTTTGCATAGCCATTAGTCCTACTATGGAGGCTGGCTGCACCAGAGCTAGCCCTGAGATGATAAACTGCGCTGGATGATGCTTCCTGGAGTTAGGAAGAAGTCTCTGCTCCACACTGCCAGGTTGGTGAGCAGAGACACAAGAACCAAAGTGGAATCAGCGATGGTCTGATGGTGCTTGGGCTCTGTCATTATCTGGGTCTCATTGAAGAAAAGTCCATGGCATGGTAGAGAAACACTATTCTTCTTGCCTCTCTGTAGGAGCAACAGAGAGGGAAGTGAAACACACTTGAAGGGGTGGGTTTATGGTAGCAGGACCCTTCTGCTGCTCTGGACCATACATCAGTTTCTAGGAAGGGAACACAGATATTAGTTGTTCCTTTTGCCTGGTTGGGGTAGACTTCATCTTTTCCCCTGTGTCCATACAGTATTTGGCGCAATGGACCTTTGTTCTCAACTGAGAACTTCAGGTATTGCTGGACCAAGAAGAAATCCAACAACCTATTTTTATTAGCCTCATCTTAGCAGCAAACCAGGCAGGCAAGTACAGTTGTAGATTTGTTTACAGAGACATAGTTGGCTTGTAAAATACAGACTACTAGTTCCAAAGCTTTGCGGTATTTCAAAACATTGTTACCTTTTCATAAATGTAAAGGGTTCTGGTTTTTATTTAAATCTTTTTTTTTTGCAACTGAAGATTTGCAGAGTCTCACCCGCATAGATTAAAATCTTCTGGAAGGTACATGCAAATGGAGGGAAAAAGAAGGAGAAAATAGGTCAAATAAAACAGAATAAAGGAAAAGGTGGAATAATGCAAGTTTCTTTACAGATGAACATTCAACAGTGCTTATGAGAAATGCAATTAGTGATGAGCAGAGATTCATCCCGTCAGCAGATCGCTTTTGTTAGCAATTCATTGCAAATGGTTAAACCAGGTTTGTCTGTGTACCAGTAATAACCCGTTTGCTTTGTGTTGCTAAGTGATCAAACACTGGAGATCAGGCAGTGCCCAGCAGGCAAGCCCAAATCCGCCCAATCTTACAGCTGAATTTTGCTGTAAGGGTTGAGCTCGGGCAGATGCAATAGCAGCAAACACGGGGAGCAGAAGTTCTGCGGTACTGGAAGTTCCCCAGATCTGAGTCCATAGTCTGCAGGCATGATTGCACTGGTGGGAGAGGGCAGAAGGACAGCAAACGAGTGAGAAGCCACAGGACAATAATCTGTGGTCAAATCCTACAGAGGCCAACGGAGATATTTTCGAGTGGAGATCAGAATCAAATAACGACCAATCTATTCCTACTGGCCCTTCATTTACAACAGAGTTTGAAAAATTTGTGTACAGAAACAACCAGACTCCTCTAAGTGACATTTTTTCCTATTGGGACAGTGTCAAAAAAGAAATATGCAGGGAATTGGGGTTTCTCAACCTGGAGGAACAGAGTCTGAAAATAGAAATGACTCTTGCTTCAGAGACTAATGGAATATACTACACTCCTTGCCCAGGGTGTATAGGGCAAGAAGCAGAGGGCTTAAATCATAACAAAGGAGCTTAGGTCAGGAAAAAGTTTTGTAACAGTAAGGATAATAAAAAAGGTGGGGATGTTGCATCACAGAGTTTTTAAGAACAGGGTAGACAAATACTGGGAATGTCTTCGGTGTATCTAATCCTGTCTTAAGAAGGAGGGATGGATTATATATGAGTTCAGCTTTATTTTTTTATGAGCCAAAACCACCTAATTTGCAAAGCAATTTGGTACCTGGCTCCAAGGATTCCCTTTAAAAGTGCCAGACTAAGAGATTCTGAGCATTTTTGCTAAGGGCTTCAGTATTAACTACATTAATATGAGTTAATCATTACTGTGTCTACTCAGCTGGCAATTTACTTATTGGCTTTTGCCTTTGGAGGGTGTGATCCTGTCACACACCAAGGTCCGGGTACTGAGCAATAGCAACTCACCGAAGTAAACAAGAGTCAAGAGTCTTCATTCACGTCCCTGGCAGTGCTTTAATTTCCATTAAAATCCTAAAACATTTTATTTATGTCTTAAGATATTATCATATGAATCTCTTCAACTGCTACCCTGCTGATGATGCTTTTGGGAAACTGCCAGAAGAGATTAAACTAACCTCAGTTTCTTCACCCTGCTGAATGCTATATTGAGCTTGCTTTCTATCCAGCCGTGGTCTTACACCCGTGCATGTGAGTCGTGATTACTCATGTGATCTATCCCACCGAAGTCACTGGATAACTTGTAAAAGTCTTGCTTCTAGGAATAAAGTATCCTTTTTTTTTTTCCCCCATCCATAGCCTAGTTTCAAAAAGTAATCCTGTTCTTGCTTTCTCAGGCTACAGCTGTAAAACAACCTTCTCTTGGACTTCAAAGGAAGCATTGCTCATCCTGACAGCATTCTTCCTCCAATGGCTCCTGGGGGGACTTGTTTTGTGTTAGACAAACAGCCAGAGATCGTGAGTCTTTTCAGTTCAGAGGCCTTCCTTCCGTGGGCAAATTGCATCTTTCAGAAAGCATAGGTCATACCTGCCTGCCATCCCTTGACCTGTAATGCAGGGAATTTGCAGAAATGGCTGTTTCTCCATGGATTCTCTGATTCCTCAGAGTCTGACTGGTTTGGTTTCCTCTTCTTTTTTTTTTTTTTTTTTTTTTTGGTGTGAGCCTCCCTGCTTTACTTCAACTGAAACTTTTAACCACCATCAGAGGGGCACCAAGGGTTAAACTGTGTCCGGCCGTTTCCCATCGCTTTTTATTTAAAGACTTTCTTTTTGCTGATGAGACTTCTGCTCATTAAATACACTTGTGTAATTAGATTTCCCTGGAGTCTTTTACTGTCAGTTCTGGAAACCATGCTCACAGGTGGAAACAGTCCTCCCTCTCCCTCACTGTATCTACAAGGGAAAGTGCCAACATTTATTTACTTCCCGAACGGGCTCTTCTGTCTTGCTGAATGAGACCTTTTTCCGTCACCTCATAACCCGCACTCTGCATTTGCATGATTTCAGATAGATAATAAAAGCACTCATCTCCATTTATCTGAGCCCTGCTATAAATCTCCACATAGCAGAGAGTGCAGCCCTTTGGCAGGAGCAAAGCACAGCTCAATTGCTCACGGAAGAAGAGAGTAAGGGCTGCTGACACGTTCTTTCAGCAGGTGCTGTTGGGAATTAGCTTATCTTCCAGAGCCCACTCTCTGCCATGAAGTGAAGCCCCTTGAGTCTAAAAACCACTGGGATTCCTGTTAAGAGTCAGGCAGAAGCCAGGAATTCACGGAATAGTTTTAAAAAGAAGCTGAATAATGTCAGGTGATGTCTTTGGGGACGGAAGTATTGACTGGGAGTAGGGAGGGAAGGTTACTGATTCAGATTTTTACATTCCAGTAAAATGAGTTTTCATCTGGTTCCTCCCCCTTTTTCCCCATGTCCTCACAGCCCCATGCTGCTGATCAAGCCACTTCCCCACTGCAGAGGCTGCTCTGCTGTCTGATCTGTGTTTTTAATAGATGGCAAAGGTGCCTAGAGCTGTCCTTAATGTCATATAAATCTAGATAAGTGCAGCTTCTCTGCTCTGCCAGGAAGCACTTGAGCAGCCCAAGAGGTTGGTCACTGCTCAGAGGTTTCTCCCCATAGCACCTTGGTCTGGTGGTGGGACACCCTGTGCATATGATGGGGAGGAACACTCAAGAAGCTGTAGGATTTCCCTGATAGAAATACTGGGCTCAGAAAATTCTGGGAAGTACTGCAGTCCAGGAGGGGAGATGCTGAAACCTCATATACAGAAGATATCAGATGCCTGTGGTCCATTGAGGAGCCTTTCCCATGGGCACAGTGTGTCCACAGTCTGTCTCAGTCTCTTTGATGCTCCCACAATATTATAATTACCTAAATTGTTATTCCCATTGGACACCACAGGGGTCTGCTGTGGGTCAAAAGAAGTATCTGATTAATCAAATCCTTTGGTGTCACCTTTGACTGCAGAGCTGTAGGAGAGGGTCATTCCCTATGGCTCTTTATGTTTTATGGAGTCAGAAGCTTTGTCTTCCTTGCTAGGAAAACTTTTTACTGACTCCCCATCCCCATTTATGAACTCTCCATCATGCCTCTTTTCAAGCTCTGTGTGTTCTTCAGCATCCAAGGCAAGTAGAGGATCCCTGGGAAGTACAGGGTTTTACTGCAGCAGAGAACTCCTGGGGAAAGGCAAGGAAGGTGCTATGTCCTCATGTCCCATGGCATCTGGCACAGTCTCCTGGGGGTCAGTAGTCAGCACAACACGGAAGCAGCTTTGGTCTGGTGTGAAAATGGGTCTGCTGTCCTCTGTGTCCTTCACTTTACCCAGCTCCTACTTCTCTGCCTTGCCCTGGGAAACTATGTCAGCAACAAAATAAACGCACACGCTTTCCTCATAGCAACCCACTTTGCATTCCTGGAGCATCATCCAGCAATCAAAAATTCAGTTCCCCAGCCATAGGGGAATATTAATTTCTGTCGTGCTGCAGATGGGAAAAACGATGTCTGCAGCGGTGAAATGGAAGGCTGATCATATGGCTTCCTCCTGCCAAGGACTCTGCAGTGAGCTAGCATCTGAACAAAGAGCAGGACTTGTTTTCCTTGGTTTGTGTGTGCTCACAGCTCTCGCTCTTCCCTACGGATCTGCTTTCTCTCTGTCTGCTGCACCCTCCCCTGTCAAACATGTTTGTCACCACCTTTGGGTTCCGCTCAGCTTTGCCCATACACCTCAAAACCTACCCACTTCCTCTGCAGCTTTTTGCCCAGCCTTTGTAGGGCTGTCTTTGCTCCCTCTGTGGCTTTCTCAGCTAGAGCTCTCCCACTTCTCCCAACCCCAAAGTACTTGTACCAGTCACCACACCAGCTTCTGTACAAAATTCAACTGTCCGGCACGCCTTCAAAGATTCACATTGGCTTCCTATATTAAATACTTTTTTTTTAAACAAGGAAGCAATACAAAACCCAACCCTATTTCTTCTTACCATCTCCCTGTCCTTGGCATTGGAACTATCCCATTTAGAACAAAAGGAAAGTTGCCAGTCACCACTAGTGACCCAAACAGCGTGGTGCACATCCAGTTGGGTGTTCACCACTCATATGAAGATCACGTTTGTCAGTGAAGAAGGAGTGGGCCTGGCTCGTGGTGGCATCTGCCTCTTCTTCTCGATCATAATGAATATTAATTTAGCTGAACATCTTGAGCTGTTTAAATCTCCCAGGCACTTTGCAAATATTAATGCAATTAATTTGTCATCCCTCATTGCTAAAGATGATATTTTGTCTCCGGCTAATAAAGATTTCTCGGAGGAAACAATAGTTTGATTTTTGGGAAGTACCAAATGGCAGGGCTGTGCTGTTATTGTTTATGTCGAACAAATAAGGACTCCCCAAAGATGCTTTTGCCAGCGGAAAAGCGTGTCCCAATCTGTTATCAGCCGTCCTTCTTATGAAGAAACAGCACCTTCAGGACAGGGCAGAGCAGCAGGGCTGAGTCAGTCCTCTCTGTGTGGGAAGGTGAGAGTGACCTCCACTGCAAAGATTGTGTCACCCATTTGAGAGAACAACTTACGTACCATGGACCTTGTACCTACTGATGTACTTCGGGACAACCTATGTACTAAAATGAACTACTACTCTGCCCCATCATGTTGTTTAAACCACCACTGGGGGTTATCTGGAACACTACACCAAGTGGAAACTGCAGTCACAGACCAGTACCCCTCTGTGCTAGGCTTTGCAAAAATCAGGCACCTCCCACCCAAAGGGTTTGTAACAAGTGGCATTGCAGTCTGCAGATGCTGCTGTACCACTCAGCTAGGTGCTTCAGGGAGAGACTTCAGCCCACGGCGTTTGACAAAGCTGAGCCCTAAGGATTTGGCAGGACCTGGGACAGGCTCTGAGCAAGGTGAACACGTGATGGTAGCAGGTTAGTTCTTCTGCATTAGCCTGTGCTATGTGGCAAACACCTCGCTCCTGTTGTTTTTCTACAAACCACCATAACTTGACCAACTCCATCCTCTCTTGTTTTTGAAAGCTTAAAAGGGGACTACCAATAATTATATAGTTACAGGTGAAATTTAGTAATCAGGTCCCTGTTAGTGGCCATAGGTGGAATCTGTGTGAAAGCAGCAATCACCATGTTTTTCCATTAAGCTCAAGAGTCACCTGAGACCTCAGCAAAGTAAAACTCCAAACAAGAAGTCAGTGGCATGGTACAGGGACCTCAGGAAGATAATTCATCTCATCCTATGCTCTGAACCCCTTCTTTTTCTGTTCAGGACAGAGAAACACCTTCCTAGACTTGTAAGACAAGTTGAATCCTCCACTTGAGACAATGGTTCTTGTGTATTAGATATACTATGAATGTCTAGATGTAGGATTTGTTGTGCTTAGTTTTAGGGAAGCTCCGGACTCTAACAAACTCAGAAGTCTCCATCCAGGGGCCAGGTACAAGCAAGGACACTGCAGTGATATCTTGTGAATCTCTGACCAAATATGGACTTCAGAACCTGTCCTGCTGCTCCTAATCAGCTGCTTAGTAATAGCTCTTGCAATCTGTAAGGTTGCAAGATAGCTGTACTTTGTCTAAATTGCAAGGAAACCTCTCTAGGTAGGTTCTCAAATGGTTTTGCTGCTGATTAAACAGCTCATCAAAGTTGAACCCTATTGGCTTGAGTGACCATGGGAAAAAAATAATATATAGCTCCAATGCAACCTCAGCTGTTTCTCCTTAGCCAAGCAGTTACCGCACTTACAGAAACAGAGGTTGCAGCTCAAGCCTTCTCCAACATCATTTTAAGCTAATTGGCACATACTCCCCTCTGTTCTCCACCCTGATCTCTTCCCCCTATCATGTCCTAGTCACTGCCTGGCTGCTACTGCCTCATCTTCATCAGAATGACACTTCAATATTCATGTAGATCCATTCAGCCACCTTTTGCTGTCCTCAGTTCTCAGAGAGTGATATTTAAGCCTCAATCCCAGAGTTTTTGGTCATGACTTTAGTCTTTAATTATCATGAGAGACCAATGAGAGGAGCTAACCCTTGTATAAATCACTCTGTAACAAGTTCATCTTTTAGAAGATTTAAAATTCAGAAGCCATTCCTGGTCAAATCCAGAGGGCTATTTAAAATAATTTGGGCAGAGAAAGGAGGAACTCAGTTTGGTGTCCTGACTTGACTGATGCTGGAAAGCCAGGGGTGCTTCAGCAGGAGCATTTGGTGACACCAACAACCTGAACTCACGAGCCTCATTGCCATGAGGTTATTTATCATACTGGTCTATGGTGACACCAAAGCAGCCTGGCTTCTGGCTACCTGAGCACTACCTCCCTCCTAGAGCAGCATCCAGGAGCTGAAAGGTATTACAGTGAAGAGCTTCCTGGATTTTGTTGGGGAGGTCTCACCTATGCTCACACTTCCCTCTGTGACATGGGGGAGAACCCTAGTTGTTCCAGGGATTTATGGGCACAGGGGAGAGTGAAAAGCAGTTCATGTGCAGGAATACACTTGACTTGATGCGACTGAGGAGTGCTGGATGCAAAGATTTTAGAGGGTCCCAATGACTGGAGACTTGCTTTTGGTAAACTGAGGCACATGAGAGCATGGTTTCCTATAACAAACCTGGTTTTAGTAGGCTGTAGTAATGAGCTCTATGTTAGGCAGGGAGTGGGGTTTAAAGCCTTGGGCACCCCGCTGCAGAAACATGTTCCCATCTTACTTGTGCCAGAAGAAGGGAAGTGAACTGTGCAAATAACAGGGGATAGATTTTAGGTCAGTTAGTCACGGGCACTAACACTTCAACCAACACCATAACGAAGGCTTTTCCTGCTGCTCTCATGTCTTGGCAATCTCACGCTCCTTCCAAGCAGTGACCAAGCAGAAATCTTGAAGGCAGGTACCCCATGTTTGAGAGATGAGCCTGTCCTCTGCAGGTGTTTCTTCAGGCAGCAGTCAATCCCCATTGGCACGTCTTGAACCTCACTACTGTCAGCATCACATGGACTTTATGGCAAAAAGACACTGCACGCTCTCAATGCTGAGATTCTAATTACTTTAAAAGTATCTTTATGTCATTATATTCACATTAAAATAATAATTTATCACTCCTCATTGTACTCGTAATGATGCTTGAAAATAATGGACTTGAATCAATACTGTGCCCAGCATAAATGTGGTGGAAGAACAGGGAGGACCTTGTCAAAGATGATTGCATTTCCCTGATTTTGGGCTGATTTGCTTTTTTGACAGAGTACCTGTTCAAAGGGCAAGCTTCTGCCATGCAGATGGGATGAGGAGCTCAGTGAGACCCAGAAGCAGTAAGGAGCTCATTTGTGTATAGATAGATAGATAGATAGATAGATAGATGAAAATCCTTCTTTTTGATAAAATCCTTTGCATACCTTGGTTATTGAACAGATTAAAAAGCAGCAGCAGATCCTTAGAACATCTGTAAGGTCTGGAGTGTGGGGCTTCCAGAGGTTAACAAGGTTCATCCCCAATTTCCCTCTACTTCTCTGTGCACGGTGGAAGTGACTCTAGAAGGTGATGGAGGGTCAGCACGCAGAGCAGCAGTTCATGGAAAAAACAGGCATATTTCTGCACTCAACAGTAGTTTTCAATGCTCTGATTACTTCGACTTCATTGTAATTCTTGTGACTGGAGTTGATGCATCCGAATTCAGGATGCCTTAAGGGCTGCAAACCCATCCTTTGGGGAGAGACTGAGATAAATACAGCCCAGATCAACCTGAATTCCGTGGCAGATTTTTGTGTCTGTGGCTCAAGCCAGGGTCCATGCAAGAAGTCCCTGAACAGTTCTGGAGAATATTTTGTAAAGGCATGAGAAATTATACAGCTCGACACTACCCTGGCACTAAGCTTACCTCTACCTGCAACTATACATTTCAGAAGATACATTAAGTTTTGCTTTACCAGAATTTCCTCTCCTGTCACATCAGAAGAATCTCCTCCCTCTTTCCACTCCCTGAGCTCTCATTTTTGATACCAAGTGTGTCACTGCAAAGCTAATGCATACCCTGATAGCAGAGTTAGAAGTAGAGGTGGCAGTGGAGAACGGTGGGAGGAAATCTGCTGGCTGAGGCATTAAATAGGAATAAGAAATAAGGAAATAGGAATAAGGAAAACCAGCAGCCTCCCAATAGCATCCTATGGGAGGGGAGACATAGTTTTCGTTTTCTGCTTACCAGACTGAGGAATAAAAAGGATACTAATTATCTGACCAGTCATCCTCCTTAACTCCACCTCTGTCAGCAAATAAAATGTGCCAAGGGCTGTTTACTGGCCTTCTGGAGAGTGGCTGAGCATTGCTTACGTGGGTGAGTAGGCTGGGCATATCCAGACTGCTTGTTGGGAAGAATCCCTTGCTCATGCTAGCTCCGAAGTCAGCACAGGCTCTGACTGGGAAAGTGCTGCCAAAATTGTGATGAACCGCAGGGTAACAGGTAAGCAGCAATGGGTAGTGTTCCAGTCTGTGCCAAGGCCACGTTCAGGCAAATGTTAGATGGTTTGTTTAGTGTCCTATATATGAGGTTCAAAGAGGATTTGTGTTTGCAAAGGAGATTGTTGATGACCTTTCCAACCAAAAAGTCTAACAGATACAGACCTCCACCCCGCACTTAGCCTGGAGAAGGAGCCTTTGCACGAGTTTCTGGTTGGGGGAAAAATGCAAGACCTCCAGATGGAAGATACCAAACACTTTTGGATTCAACTGTGTGGCAGTGAATAACCTCCAAGCCTGGGTAATTATATGGGCAACAACCCTGAAGGTGGACAAGGAGAATGTGAGTGTGCAGGCAAGTAATCCCAGTCCTATACTGCTGGGTTTTTTTGATGTGTGATTCCTAGTTCACATATGCCTGGTTTAATCAAACAGGTTTTATTGACTAGAAAGTTTAATCAGGGATAAGTTAAACAAGTTAAAGACTTCACTTAACGCAGCTCAACCCAAGTTCTGTCTATTACCTGACCTGATGTGCCCTGGAAATCTTTCAGCTGAAAACTGGGTTTAGCTAAAGGCTTCCTAGCACCACCGAGTCAGGTAAATGACACATACGATACTGCTGGGGCTTTGACTCAGCCAAATAGGAGTAAATGAGTTGCTTTGCCATTCATGTCTGCCTCTTCCCCCAGTTTCACTTAATTAAATGCAATGAAGTGATTTATTTATTTATTTGATCCTTTAACACAATGCTTGTTGAATGTTGTTGAAATCATCTGTTTCCTATTTCATAAGTGGCGACAAAGGAGTACTCTATAAAAGTAGACCTATTTCTTCCCACATTCATGGTTAAAAAGCAAATGCACATCCACATCTCCAAACAGATCTTTTTCCCATGTGAGATCTGATATCACAGATTTTAAAGTACAGCTTCACTGAAGCTAAAGGAGGAACTTTAGGAGGACGACGAAATGCTTATACCAGGTTCAGACTTTAAAGTATGAGTTACAGATCCTGGAGTGTCCAGGGATAGTTTGTGATGGTGACTGCTCAGTGTAAATGGGGTAAGGATATTTGCTTTATGCCTGATTATCTCACAGCCTAATTCCTGCCTTCTTATGGGAAATATCCTTGAGTGTCATGGGAAAAATCCTTGAGTGTCATGGGAAAATGCATATTGATGAACTTTCCAATGTATAGCCAAGCTTGGCTACATCCTTTATTTTTACATTAGTCACTAACCATTTCAATTAGAAAGAGCATTAACTCACAAATCATAAATTCAGGAGAGGAGCTGGTATTTCTCACTGCTCTGCAGTGGGATCTAATGATTCCTGTAAGAAGAGAAAAAGCCTTTAAAGTAATGTCCCTTGTGGATAGTCTCCAGCACATGTGATGGCTTTTTTTACAGTACTCAGTAGATTTAGCAACAAAAAAAAACCTGTGAGCTCTTCTGTTAGAAAGAGCAAGGTTTTTAAAATAAATACTCTTTAAAAGAAAATCTTGCTTTCTCGTTGTTGTCATGCCTTGCCATTGGACAGGTTTGGGACCATCCCACCTATCAGAGCAGGCAAAACACAAGGGTTCATATTGTGTAGAAGCTTGACCTCACATGTTACCCACTTGTAACCTTCCTGCCTGTGTGCTGCATGGACATGGCTGGTGTTTGCAGGAGGAGCAGTGGTCCTGTGGTGGCCCAGAACCTGGCATCCAAGCTAGGAAGACTCTGGAAGGTAGATGTGAACTCATGCAGTTGGCAAGTCCTCTCCTGTGCACAGTTTAATCTCACCTTAAAATACACCTCTGCAATATCACCTGCCTTCAGCAGGTCCCTGCTCCTGTGACTACTGTACAGTTCTGCTCCAGGGCGTCAGACCTGGGTTACATTCTTGATGCCTTGGTGAATTCCAGAGCAAATACATATGGGAACAGCAATGTATAGTGTCCCTTCCCTGCCATCTCAAAGCAGTGGGAGCAGAGAAGGTAAAATATTTAGATTCCAGATGTCTTTATTTGCCAAAATAGAAATTCTTGCTGTAAAATATCTACAAAACGTAATTAAAATTGCCATTTATTTTTCTCACTGTTGCTAACATTGCTAGCAAAACTGACTCATTTGGTGCTGCCAAATATAGCATTCCAGGTGTAAAACACTCTCCGATGTTCATGACATTTTGCATGTAAATAGTGAGTCACTGAGAATGATCTGGTACTATCCATATGCCTGATACAGAAATACTGCGATGAGTGGGAGCTCAGTATACACACACGACAGGATAATGTTTGAGAATGAAAAAAAAAAAATGGTGTTTGTGCATAGTTCCTAATGAAGAGAATGAATTCTTCGTGCACTGATTCTTCTGCTCTCAAGACTCGTACAGAGGAGGGTGACTGGGACCCTCCATCCCTGTTGCACCATCTCTGAGTATCAATTTGAAGGGGGTCATGGTATTTTATATATTATTTGGTTTTGTTGTTTGTTTATTTATTATTTGTATTTATATATTATTTGTCATATTTCCCTTTTCAAATTCCTTGGGTTTTTTCCTTTTTCTTCAAGTTAGCTTGTGTGAGGGCCTTGTAAACCATGCTGAGCTGTAGATGACATCTGAATATACTGAAGTTAACAGCCTGATGCTTAGTGTGCTGCTGTCTGCCCAAGACAACCATTCTCTACCAGTCACCTCTTCAATCTGCCTTTTGGCTGCTGGTGCTGCTCTGCACTGGGCAGCAATAGAGGCTGTGTATTCAGGCATTGGGTTTTCCTGGGAATAATGGGTGTATTTCTGGAAAGCATGTGGGAATGGTATGCCCTGCAGTCATGCTAGCCCTGGAGAAAGGCAGTGCTTGCATTCCCTGCAGGGACTCTCCAGGCTGGCATTAAGGGCCGGTGCCATATTCCACTTCAAGAGTGAAACTATGAACAAAGATGGAATTCATCTCAGATGAATTTTGTGCTCACAAACAGGTGTCTGCCTGTCAGCAGGGCTTAATTTAGCCATTCCAGAGCTAGGGTGAGGTTCAAGTGCCTAAGGAAAGCCATCTGGAATGGCTGGAGCTGCTCAGGAAACTCCACCTCATCTCTGGATGCCAGTCCCGGGAGGCATGGGTTTTCATTACACTCTGTATCATGTTTCCCAGCCCAGTCTGGAAGCCTCCTAAGAAACCTAAGCCGTAAGAGTCAGCTAACTGTGGACAACTTAGCTGAGCCCTGGTGTGTGTTCTAGGGTGAGCTAAATGATTTGCCTTGCCAGGAGCCACTGACTGTCTTGACTAAGGAACCTGTGGAGGTCTTTCTGCCAGTCTGTGAGGTAGGTCTCTAAGGCTACATTTAGCTGATGGAGATACAGCACATACACGCCCTGAGGTGTGCCTCCATTTGAGATGCCCTTGATTACCCTGCCTGGCAGCTGCAATCAGTAGTTTACAGATTACAGGGGCATCACTCAAGTGGTACAAGTGTAAGCAACTCCATGGCTAACGAGTAGATCTCCTATTTGCTGCTTGCTCTACTCTGTCAACTATATTGATTGGCTCTCCACAGATTACCCAGGGCTCATCTTCATTGTCCACACATGGGTGCTAAGTAGGGGTTTGAGCTGACTCTGGATGCTCTTCTCTCGAGGAATATGCACATTCTTTTTCCTTGTGCCTGAGGAAATGTTCTCCTTCCAAGAAATGCATCTGTTCTAGAGAGGTTTTTATGGTGCTGAGGCTGTATTCATTCCCTTGGCACCACTGAATGGGTAAACAGGTAGATCTTAAGGAAGAAGCACTGGTACTTTTATCACCATTACATTAACTCAGAAGTGCAATAAACTGGTATATTAGGCTACAAATTTTGAAAGGAAAAAAAAAAAAAATCATTAAAATTTAAACTAAATTAAAAATTTGCAGTCTACCCAGAGGATGTTGCTGCAAGTCACAGAACCATGTTTCTGCAATGTGAGACATTGGAGAAGTTACAGCTTTCATAACGATGGTGGAGAATAGTTGTGGGAAACGTCAAGGAGTTATGCTTCCCCGTACCAAGTAGATAAGTTGCCTTGTCTTCAGCTGGAGGTAAGCAATCTGGTTTTAACAAACCAGTGTTGGACGTTTCTTATCGTTGTCCTTTCCTTTAGGTGCTTTTGAACCAAATGTTTTGTTACTCGGTCTATTTTCTTTCCAAGCCTTGAAGGTAGGCTGGCTCATCTGGAATTCACCTTTCTTTTTAAGATAGTACTGTTTGCCCTTTTTTCCCCTCTTCTGGTGCTTTTCCTTTATGAGACTTTTAAAGACAATCTCTTAGCATGCAATGATGGCTTCTGGTAGCTCCTGATGTACCCCACAGCATACTTCATCAGTCCCCACTGCCTTGCAAATATTATCCAAATATTATTTAACTTCTGCTGACCTGCTCTTCTTAATGCACCATTAATTTCAATTAAGTTGATAATCTGATTGTAGTTATTTTGTTGGGTTTTTTTTTTTAATCTTTTCTCCAGTCAGGTTGAAGCAAAAAGGCACTGTACCAAGCAAGAAAGATAAAGCCATCTCAAACATAAAGCAGTTCAGGTACATAGTTTAGGAGCTACATAGCAACAGCTGGCCATGAATTATAGGGAGAAATTATTCACAATCTAGATGGCTCCATTCAGCTAGAAAGTGGTGCTCTTCCAAAGCTGAAAATGACATAAAAATCAAAGGGAAGCCTAAAATTTTAACAGTGCTTGAAAGAAAGGGAGGAGTTTGGGTAAGTGAGGCTAATGTGAGTTAGTGCAAGGCTGACAGTCTGCCTGTCTCGCAGAACGGCAGGGAGACAAAGACGTGGTGACAGCGAGACGTTGCTAACTCTAAAGGATGAAAGGATGCAAATTTATGAAGATGCACTTAATATCCATGCATTTAGCCTGAGTGCGGTGGTTAGACTTTGTTCTGAAAGCTTTGTACCTTACAGGAATAAGTAGATAATGTTTTGTGCCAAAGGAGGTTGCTTTTCTCATTGCAGATGTCTGCAGCCGCAGACGACTAAAAGGCAATTTTGTAAGGTCTGGGTGCTTGATGGACCTATGCAAGCAGACAAATTGAGAACTTGTAGGCCCTAAGGAAGCTTTTGGGCTGCAGAAGAATATCCAGAAAAACAATGCTACTGATGCTTGGGGGGAGGGAGGGGAAAGGGGTCTTGCCATTCGCCCATTTACCATAACAGAGATCCAAGGACAGCTCAACCAAGGGCTGAGACTGATAAAATAACATACGAGTTGGGTGGGGTTGCATGTAATTGACTCTATGTAAGCAAGACAGACAGAGACATTGATCTTGCATCCCTTTGTTTCTCTAAACTTACATTGTTATAACTCAAAATCCACAGTTGTGTTTTGTTTCAATGTAGTTCACCTGATTAGACTCTGGATTGAATTTCTCATTAAGGCACTTGAAGACCAAATCCTTTGTTTCAGAAAGATGTATGGGTACCACCTAGGAAAGTAGTGCCTGAGGCAGGGATGTCTATGTCTTTGATAATCAAATGCTTAGACTGTGAACTTCCTGGGGCAGAGGCCATCTATGTGCTGGTGCAAGTTCAGAGAAGGGCAATGGAGCTGGTAAAGGGTCTGGAGAAAATGTCTTATAAGGAGCAGCTGAGGGACCTGGAGTTGTTTAGTCTGGAGAAGAGGATGCTGAGAGGAGACCTTCTTGCTCTCTGCAGCTCCCTGAAGGGCGGTTGGAGTGAGGTGGGTGATGGTCTCTTCTCCCAGGTGATAGGATGAGAGGAAATGGATTTAAGTTGCACCAGGGGAGGTTTAGGTTGGACATTAGGAAAAATTTCTTTGCTGAGAGAGTGGTGAGACCTTGGAACAGGCTGCCCAGGGAGCGGGTGGAATCACCATCCCTGGAGGGGTTCAAAAAACATCTGGATGTGGCACTTCAGGACATGGTTTAGTGATCCGGAGAATGTTTAGTAGACAGTTGGACTTGATGATCTTGCAGGTCGTTTCCAACCTTTATGATTCTATAAACACAAAAGGACTGCAGTTATAGCCTTGAATAAGCTTTTAAATATTTTCATAACCAGGGAATACACAGCAGGTTTCAGAAAGACCAATTGCCTACTTTTGAGACTGGTTTGTGACATGAATTTGTTATACCATCACCTTGTCTTGTAAGTCCTCAGTGTTTGCATCAGCCTCTTATCTTAAGTCATAAAAAGATTATAAAATCTTTGGTCCAAGGGAGATTTTGATTACACATATAAAAGAGGAAACATTATACCGAAGCCAAGTATTCCCATTGCTTACTTTATTAATGTAAACAGCAACAATAATAATGATGAATTAATTAAGGGCCATACAATGGAAACTAACTCAGAGTAACAGGCTGAATTTAAAACTGAAAGGATGAATCTGATTAGCAGCACAAACTCCTTACAAAGACATTGATCAGGATGTGGCAGAGTCTCCCAGGAAAAGCAGTAAAAGAGCTATCTTTCGTGTCCTTTATGCTCAGACTGGATAATATCCTGTGTGGAATAATCAATCCTGTATTACTCCAGTGGGAATAGACAGTGATTTTCAGCTGTAATTTCCATTTCAAAGATGGATAGAGTGTATTTCTTTGTACAGAAGGTGCAGAAGTTTGGGAAGGGCGTTTTATACATCTCCTGAGACAGCAGAGAGTTGGCTGACTTAGAAGAGCAAAGGGCAGGAGGGAAAATAATACTGAGATGCCAAAAGCTCTTTCTACTTAACCATGGCTGGATCAACCAGTGGTCTGCTCAGACCACCTGCAAACCTATGCAGAAAGCTCCTGCAAATGTTGTCGTAAAATTATCGGGTTGGTCAGGGACCTTTTGTCTAAACAATGCAAACAGCAGCAAGTAAGGAGAAACAATCTAAGAGCTTAGGCTCAATTAAACAGAGAAGACAGAAAAAGAAGTAGACTGGCCAAGAATGTAAATCTCATGAGAACAGGTAGGCAAAAAACCAATATAAGCTGCAGTCAAGCAAAGGAGAAAACAGGTGAGGAACAATCACATCAAGGTAGAACTCCAGGAGCATAAAGCAGCCCTGCTTGAAGTGCTGAGACAGTTAGGAAGATAACAGCTGCAATATGCATTTCTCAGGACTTTTGAGTTGCATACAGAGAAGCTGTCCTCTGTTAACCCAGATGTCAATCCAGCCCTTCTAGCAGAATAAAAGGATATTGATGAACAAGATGAACATCGGGTTGTCAGGACCACAGTACAATTAATAAGAATAAATGCACTTTTCACTTGCAGAACACAGAGAAGCTTGTTTGTGGCTGTTGATGAGCAGCTACTGTTTGAGATATGACCAAAGACCAGACAGGTGTAGATGTAGATATATCTTGTAGGTGTCCAGCTAGTCCAACTCTCCGCGTAAGACTAGGGAAATGGATCCAGCAGATAATTACCAGCACAGAAGATATGCTCAAGAGTAGTAATAAGAAAGAATAAAGTATCTGGAGGTCAAAACATGGGGCATGTTATAAATCTTCAAGCACCCTTACAACGGAATTATCTGTGTGATTTAACTGCAAACTCATCAATAATGAATTTGGAAATGTATGTTTTTGGTGTCAGCTCATACAGCTCCAGAGTCTTGTATGTACATGAAATTTGAAATTAAATTTGAAATTAAATTAGAATTTGATGGATGCTTGTGAGTACTCTGTGTGAACATTCATCGCTTAGAGTACTCAAACGCATTGGCTGAGGGTTCAGCTTCACTTCAGCATGCGCTGGCTGGCCACCAAACAGCACTGGGGGCACTGGTAAATTGCAGAAAACTGGAGAAAGTTTGAACAAGTGAGCATATCTTTGTGCCTGTTAGCAAGTTTAGTTAAAAAAAAACGTAGATGCTCTTCTAATTCCTTAGCTTGAGTGCTGTATCTTAATATGAGCATTAAGAATAACAAGCATCAGCTAATAGTTTCATAAGACAACACAGTAACGTGGTAAACAGAAGAAGGGTCAATTTTTTTACAGCCTTTTGCTTTATCAAAACCTAGAATGCAAATTAATCCAGTGAGTCAGCTGAAGAAGAAACGGTCCTGTCTAAAATGAGACATCACTGTACCTGTTATAAGTAACACTGTAGTAGTATGACAGTCTAGGGGCATCAGCCCATCTCCTGAGTATATCTCATAAACTGTATCAGACATCAGAGAGTCCTTCAGGCATTAAGAGTGCAAATGACAACAATCTTTTAGGGCAAGGAGGAAACTACCCAGAGTGATGTTACCAAACTGAGATATTAGATCGAAAGAAGTTGCAGCACAACAGAGGAAAACCAGAGTGACATTGTGTCAGAAAGCTCTTGGCTTTGCAGGGTCTCAGCCAGTCCCTATGCACAGAGAAACAGTAAGGTCATGCCCCATACCAGAGGATGAGTGAAGGCATATAGGGATTTATAAGGCCGGTGATTCTCCGTCCACATTCTGCACGTATCCATGCAGGAACGTGTAACGAATCTAAAGATTAGCACTGCCATCTCTGGAAAGCCCAAGAAGAAATGTTGTATGGAAGGATTTCTGTGGCCAAATTGCACGTCAGCTTGACCAGTGACCCGGAGCTCTGAGCTGTGCTATGAGTCAGACAGTGCAGGGATGTGGACACAGCCCTGAGCAACCAGCTCTAGCTGACCCTGCTTGGAGCAGGGAGGTTGGACAAGATGATCTCTAGAGGTCCTGTCTAATGTCAGCAATGCTGTGCTTCTAGGTATTTTCATCTCTAAATTCCAGGGAAGCTTCCAAAACACCAGTTTGGTTTCATTTATTCATTTGTGTGATTTTATCTATAGCATGGAGAACTTCTCTTAGGACTTTTTTTTTTTAATCTTGACTTCACTTCGATATGAACTGGAGGCAAATACCAGCAACTTTGGTGTGGGAAACCAAAGTTCATTTCGTGGATAGCTTCAATTCGTATGCACATAGTGAGCCAAAGTATGTGATGTTTAATTAACCTTTTGGTTCACTGAGAGGTTTCTTGGTCAAAGACTCTGGGAGCTGTTCTTCTGTGTACCGCTTGCTGTGTTTGTGAATGCAATTGAAACCAACTGCTGAAAATTCACAGTGCCTGCTTCCGTGGGGAGATTTTAAAATCCTCATGGTGATTCAAGGCCTGAGAGCTACTCACTAAAGCTACTTGTGCCTAAGTAGCAGGAGAGCAGTCCCCTGTCATGTGAAGCTGGAGGTGGTTTGGTGCAACAGCTGAACTAATACTTGAGGCAGGAGTCATAAGGGCTTCTTGGATGATTAGGACCTGCCCGTGGCAATGGCACAAGATGCATCTCTTTGTAGAGCTGTCTGACGAGGTTTGGATTCAACTCTTGACATATGTACAGCAGGAAGGCTTTGCAGCCCAGTCACTATGATTTCTGCTATTACTAGTTCAAGTACACAGGCTTTGCACTGACCTGACCGTCCAGGCTTAGTCCAGACTGACTTGCCTTGGCTTGCCCAGGCCAAGTTGGTTTTAACTTTTTTTTTTGTTTTGAAAGATAGCAATTTTCTAGCGGTCAGGTAACTATTTCCTATGTCTGGTTTAGCTCAGTTTTGTTTTACAGTGGTAATAAACAGTTACAGTATAGATTGAACAGTTTGTGAGTTCAAAATGAAATGTGATGTGGAAGAGTACAGGCATAGAATGACACCAGAGGTCTCAGAATGTGCACGTGAATCTTAAAGATCAATCAGTGGTCACTGCAGAAGTGCAGCCTTACGTTGCCCAGGTAACACTAATTTTGAAGACAGCAACAAGAATTGGAAGACTGAATAATAGCATAAGCAGAAGAAAGAATGTGTTAAGAAAACATATAAAAATAAATCCTAGCAGACCTAAAACTGAGGAAGAGCAAAGCATCAGCATCACATGCCTCCCAGAAGAAAGGATGAAGAAAGCCCCACCACAAGTATCATACTACTTCTGGGAGGCACCTCAGGATACTGACAACCTATCACAACCAACCTCCCAGTCTTCCCAATTAAGGCTGAAATGGTCCAGTGTAGGAGGCAGGCAGGCACTGGAAGAATGGGCACAGTACTAGCAAAAAAAAGTTAGGTATCAAAAAGTTGGTGGTGTGGGGGTTGGTTGGTTTGTTTGTTTGTTTAGGTTTGGGGTGTTGTTGGTTTGGGGGGGTTTTTGTTTGTTTTTGGGTTTTGTCTTTGTTTTTTTTTCTTGAATAACAATTTTAACAGCATTATTGAGACTTCTCTGTACTAATTTGAATTGTGCATGTATAACGAGATGACTGGACTAATCATTTGGACTATCAGATTATGAGAACTTTAAGTGGACTACCAACAGCTTCATATAGCTCCCTATCTATGTAAGGTACTCTCCATTCTCGCCAATAGCAAGATTTTGAGTGTGACAGCTTAGAAGTCCACCATCAATCTGCATGAAGCACCAGTTAGCATTCTGGCTCCTCCTTTTCCAATTCACTGGGCTTTACACGTGAGACTTGTGAGCTGAGGAGAGGTCTGCAGAGAGATTGTATGGGAGAGAAAATCTGATCTGTCCGTTGTAGGGAAGGGGGATAAATTGCACGCAGTCTTAGCCAGCAAAAATTTACCTGTGGAGACATACTGTTGATATTTCTGGCTATCTTCTTGTCTAGTTCATTATCTACCATACAAGTGTGAACATAAGCAAAGGAGAATACTCTCGGCTCCATTTTTCTTCTTCGGGTCTGCTTTCAAGCTTCCAAACTCTGGGCTGCAGAGACATTTGTCAAAAATATGTAAAAATATGTAAAAAAGGAGCAGAATTAGCCCTCTTTCCTTCCGCGAGCAGTTAGTGAAGATGAACTCTACATGGACAACTGTCCTGGATTTGAAAAAAAATTTAGCTCGATTGTTTTCTGTAGGTGTAAGAGGTCACCTAGCTCTCTTCTCTACAGACAGCAGCTGATTTGTAATTTAGCATGTAGCGTGCAGTAGATGCAGCTGAAATTATTTCTCATTTTCATAAGAATAGAGGACTCTGATCGGATTTGTCCCTGATGTCTACAGTGGTGCAGATGCAAGGCAGAAAACGGCACAGGTCTGCTCTGATGAACTTCTGCTTACATAAGGGATGTTGTTCGAAGGCAGTGAGATCTGAAGGTGCCTCTGAAAACTATGCATGATTTGCTTTATTGTATGAAAGCAGCTCATAAGCTGATTATCCCCCATCGCCATTGTATTTCAGCCTTCAGTGTAATTTGCCTTTTTCTATTCCTTTATTCCTCGAATATACTTTAGGACAAGATTGTGTGTATTTTTTTCTTTTGAAAATCTTAAATCCTCTTTTTTTTCTTTTCAAACTTCTCTTGCAAAAGCCTTTTTTATTTTCCACATAATCTTTTGAGAACCATACCCACTTACCCCTGAGACAATTTCTGAATACTTTGTTCTTTGAAGGCAGGTAAATAGACAGGACAGAGCATTGCCATGAAAGCCTTAAACATGGCTGGACTATTGTTGCTCTGTGTGTGCATACAAGGGCATGCAAGAGAGAGTGCAATTTATCATGTTATCCATTTGTAATAAATTTATCTATTATATACAGATAAATTTATCAGTTTATCATGCATGGGGAAGTGGCCTACTGCTGGTGTTTTCAAAACAGCTGAGAAGAGTCAGGTAGATCCCTCAGCAACCCTATGCACTGCCTCAGAGACATTCACTGCTGTCTTCACAATATGTTTCAGATCTTTTTTAAGTCTATATTTACAGAAAAAAATCCTGTTGGTGTACACAAGCTGGGCTCCCAAAAGGCCGTGGTGATATATTGTCATGTATCGACTTTTGTTTGATTCCCAATCCAGAAAGTCCACTCCAAGCAGTGATGTAGGAGGCGTTTAAACATTAATATATAACGTTGACTGACTTACTTCGTCCCATGAGCTGCTCTCATTAGAAAGAACAATTGATTAAAATAACTACTTGGGCATTTCCATCTTTCTTTTTGATATTGAAAACTCCCAGCCCTGGCAATTCCCTATCAAACCCTAAGCACATATCTCTTGTCTGCTCACTTCAGTGCAACCCAGTGGACTTCAGACAAACAACAGCAAAACACAACAGGGATAAAAAAAAAGGACAGAATTTTAAATGAAAAAAATAAATCAATAACCCATCTTCACAGGGGTTGAAGGACTTGTCCTCTGGACTGTGTTATCTGTGGAAAGGATCCTGGCACAGTAAATAGAAAGTCCTGTAGCAGAGAGCTAACTCTCTCTGCAACAAGCAGTTCCTATAGTGCTGTGCTTAAATCATCATGTTAACAGTCAAATGCAGTATTTTTATTATTTTTTTTTCTGGAAAAGTCATATTTCCTGCTTTTATTGCTTTTTTTTTTTTTTTTTAAAGTGACACTGGGACTGCTGAATGTCTCCAGCCATTAACTATCCCTGTCTGGAAGGATTGATCCTGCTTAGGAAAATTAAGATGTGCTTTATAGTATGAGGAGTAATTCTGGTCCTTCTGGGAGGGCAAAGCCCTGGGAGCTTTCGGGAGCATTGACTCCTCATTAGAGGTAGAGCTGGGCCAGGATTGTGTTTCCCAAGGCTAACATGAGCCAGCCAGGTCAATCAGGCTAAAAGGGAAAAAAAAAATAATTAAATATTTTGGTGGCAAGAAAGAAGCAGAGCCCAAAGGGTCTGAAACACACAATCCATAACAACCAGGGAGCTGGAAGGCAGCATCAGCTGGGCTGCCCAAATGGCTGCAATTAACCTCCTGTTGTGAGTGGAATAGATCACCTCCCTACTGATGCCTCCACATCCTCCCTGGGTCCTTGCATTATGTATATAAATTGTAAATATGTGAGAGCCTGTTGTTCAATGGTATTTAGACTGTGCTCAGCACAACAGGGCCTAGGAGATTTCGGGAAGTCCTAAGGGCCAGCTTCACCCCAGGAAGGTCTGGGGTTGCATGCACTGATCCTGCATGAACCAGCAGCTGCACATTCAGGTTCTGGAACTGTTTGTGCTCTTCATGATGGAGTTTTATCCTATATGAATGTCCAAGACCAACAGTATTATTAGTCTGGATTTTCCTATGTTGATATGCAGACAGAAGGACATAGCAAGTTGCTATGCAGAGGCATAATTTGAGGAATATTAAGGGTCCTGTCTGTACTGTCCCACATTGGATGGATGTGGTTTGTCGTGGTAACTGCTGAAAGTCAATGAACATTTGCTGCTACTCAGAGGTGCTTGCAGCTCCCCTGGCTTCCATCCCTATGGCAAAGCAGCCTTACTACCCAGTGATAGATGGGAAATATGGACACCATAGCAGGAATGATGATATATCCTCTATTTATTTACAGGGCAGATGAGTGACCTTTCAGAATAAATAGCATAGAGCGAAAACATGAGATATTCATTTATCTCCTTGTAAAACACTCCCCTACAAAAACAATAAAGTCACTGCAGATTAAGATCATGGACTCTTCAAACCAGAAGAGAGAAGGCAGTGGTCTCCCCAGTGACACCAGTGGCATCAGCCATCAGTTTTGGTCGTATAAGTGAATTCTCTCCTTGTAGAATCCTGTCGTGATCAGCAGTGCAGGCTGGACAGATCACACTTTGAAAAGCACAGAAGTCCAATCTTCATCTTTCCAAACTCAGCGCTGCCATAACCTTAATCTCTGCTGACAGAGTAATTTCTGTCCCCAGTCTGGCTGAGGATACATCTTTCTCTAGACAATCCAAGAATATCAGGGAATATTTTGGGGCACTGCTACTGGGCTGTCTATGCTCCTGAAGTGCTGGAAGGCTCCCTGGCAAGCTTTGGTCCATGACATCTAGCAACCTCCCAAATGATTCCTGGGCACAGGTTGGCACTTAGAACCTGCCAGAGACCATGCAGAGGAGGCAGTTTGAATGCAGTCACCCTCTTTTGCAGGCTAGTACACTTTATTATCACAGACATGGAGTGCACCATGCATGCTGGCTTCACTATGAAAGAACATACCCGAGCATATTTAATTTATCTGTATAGATTTAGCCTGATTAAAATCCGGAATGTTTCTAAAGTTCTCAGTTTTGCTTGCTGGATGCTGGGACGTGAATTGATCTATTCCTATTGGTCCTGATAAAAGCCCAACTCCCGTGGCTGTTCAAGACAGAAATGAGAAATAAATAGGCTCAGGAACCACTCTATGGCTACACCACAGCCACTGGTTTGTAGAAACTGAGACTAGGTTTTCCTGCCACAATAGAATGGCCTAAAAAAAACCCCATCAGAGACAACACTCCTGCAAACATGACATTCATCAGTGCATCTGATGAGAGGCTGCAAATAAGCACTGATGTTGCCAAGCATCTGTCAGTGGATATAGGGAGGCATTGGCCAAATGGGAAACATCTGCATCTTCTCCAAATGAGAATCAGTGGGGGGGGGGGGGGGGAAAAAAAAAACCAGGAAAAAAGCGCC
>WUAM01000124.1:1360469-1378432 GCA_024336885.1 Actenoides hombroni
CCAAATGGGAACCCTTGCCATCTTCCCCAAATAAGACTCGGTGGGGGAAAAAAGGAAAAAGTAAAAAAAAAAAAAAAAGTCTGGAAATCAGGGTTTTCTTTTAAAAAGACTCATGAGTGTGAGACTGGTGATGAAGATCCATGTAATTCTGATGACCCCACCATGGGACTGTATTATTGGAAAGCAAAACCTGGAGATGGCAGGACACAGGAAGAGGACAATGCAGAAGAGCTGGTCATAAACAGCACTGCAGGACAGTTAAGCAGCACCAAAGAAACAGAGCCAAACACTACAGCAAACTCTTGCTGGTTTAAGAACGTGTTGGATGCAACGAGCCTAAACTCAGATGCTCATCTTGCTATGGTGGTGCCATCAGGTAACAACAGGGTTTCACATGTCATGCCTTCATCTGGTGCTTCCATAAGGGCTTCTGGCAGGGACAAGTAGCTCTTGGGATACAACTGGAGTAAGCCAAGTACTAGGAGGCTGCTATCCTTAGCTCAACACAGCAGTTCCAGTGTTACAGTGGTGTAAATCTCTTCTCTCCCTGCCTTTCAATCCTCACCTCCAGGATACAAAACACTGCTGTTTGATGGCTGCTCATGGAATCTTCTCTCCCTGACATGTCTCTCTTAACTAATTCACCCCATACCTTCATTGTCATCATCTCCCAGCTCTGGTAGGTTTTCATTGCTCAGTCACTTTGCCTTGTTGCAATTTGGCACATAGCTGGGAGTGCTGTCAATGGGCCAGGATTGGGACTGTTAAAATGTCTGATAAGACAGGACTAAAACTTGCTGCACTTTCAGCATGACTTTATGGAGGTTCTTCTACTCTGTGCAATGCATGTACATACTCAGTGTATCTGGGTGGGTAACACCAAAGGCTTGTCATGGCTTGGAACACCTCTTGCTCCACATACTTCACTGTAGGCTACCAGCCTTCCTTGGACTTATGCACCCCATCATGCACTGGAATTTGGCTACCACATAAATGACTGGGCTTTCAGAAACCCAATAGAAACCTAGAAGCTGCATCACCGATTCTACTGAAAATCAGACAATTTCTACCTAGATGCTGGAGCACAAACATCAGTGCATTTTTTTTTAGGAATCCATACCTTAATTTCAGGGCAGGCATGATTTGAGGATTTTGGGACCACAGTCCCCAGTGAAAACAGAGAAAAGACAAGGTGAAAGACAAGCAGAGCACAGAAGAGAAAGAAAAAGAATGAAAGGATGAAAAAGGGGCATGATGGGCAAAAGATAGGTGGAGGAGAGAGAGTCTCAAAGGTGGGCACTTTTAAAGAAGCAAGCATAGAACACATTCACGTTTGCTTTTTTTGGCATACAGGATCTGATCAGCCTCTGACTGCAGCAATGCTGACCCTAATCTCCCACTTCTTATCTCTCTGTAGGCTTGCTAAGCCTTTCAGTCCTCCTGAGCAAGCAAGGCACCTGGTCTCTGCACAACCTGCCACAGCAGCTTGAATACCACAGAATAAATAGGTCTCATCAGGAAGAGACGCTTCTCGAGAATGATAAAACAACGAGCAAAGCAAGAACTGCCAGGACGTCTGGTAAGTGTGGAAGCGATGGCTTCTTATTGATTGCACAGGAATCTTACTTAGAGAGATGGCTGGAAATTTTTCCCTTTGCAAATGTTACTCTGAAAAAGCTGAGAAGAGAGCAGGAGCCAGTGCTCATCAGAGGGATCAATGCAGGCTATGGATGGAGTGCAGTTATTAATAAGTAATAAGACTGAACTTGGGAGCTAATCAAATAAAAAAGACATTTTCTTGTTGGTGCATTGCACAGGCACTTGATTGCCGTAATAACAGCAATGGAGAGATTAGAAACAATGAACTGTACAGCTAAAACCCACTGAAAATGTATCCTCGTGGAAGCATCTATTTGAAAGAATGGCTAAACCAGAACAATTTTCTAGACGAGATATATTTCAGGTTCTTTAGCAGGAGCTGTGAACAGGAACCAGCGATCTTTGGAGCATATAAAAATTGAAATTAATGCTGGCAAAAGATGCCAGATAAACTTGCAATCTCGATTCTTCTAGTTATTACGAGGAGGGTGACAATTCCACACAGCAGGAAACTGAATGTCTAGGCTCTATGAATGCCTCCACCTGCAGGTACCATCTCCTGTTATGCAACGTGGTTGTTCAGTCCTTGGCGTCTTTCTCTGAAGCACCACTTGGTCTTTTAGGAAGAATTTCTTCCCCATGAGGGTGGTGAGACACTGGCATAGGTTGCCCAGAGAAGTGGTAGAAGCCCCATCCTTGGAAGTTTTTAAGCCCAGGCTGGATGGGGCTCTGAGCAACCTGCTCTAGTGGGAGGTGTCCCTGTCCGTGGCAGAGGGGTTGGAACAAGGTGATCTTTCAGGTCCCTTCCAACCCTGACAATTCTGTGATTTTATGATTCTAAGCTTTAAAGGAAGAAGCCTGTAGCTGTGAATGAAAGGGAAGTATTTTCTCCCAACTTCATGGCATCCTCAACAATGCCTAGTATGCCTATTCAGTCCTCTAGGATGAGGGCAAAACCCAGAAGACCTCTCTAAACTCAATGTATTTTTACAAGATGATAGAAGAGCAACATTTCTGTCTCCTTTCTTAATACATTTCTTGAGGTTTTTTCTATAAGTAAAAGATGTTTATAGCTTTTTATAATGTATTTATCTCCCCTATTGAAATCCCCAGTGTCTTGTGATAGATTAGAAAATTGCTACTACTAAAATAGACTAGCTTATCCAGTCACGTAAGTAACTCTAAAGCCAAGCTACTAATAACAGCCACCAGCAGCTTTTCACTACTGGGGAAAGGTTTCAGGAGAATTTTAAGCCCAATTTACCTAATATGCTTAAGGAGATCTTCAAGATCCAATAATTCGATGAGGAAATTAATGGGAAGCAGATGAGAATGCTGGTTTTATACCTACAATTTAAAAAAGAAAAAAGCATTTAAGGGGGAGAAAATCCCAGAAGAAGGGTATTAGACACAGGGAATTTGTAAGCTTAGGGTCCTACTGGGTAGTTTTCCCAATGAGGGACTGGACTAAATGTCCTTCAAGGCACCAAGAGGGTTTGATTTGTCATTATTTAAAACAAGTACGTGCAGCTTCAGCCCAATTTTGGTCTGATCTGGCAAGAGGAACTACAATCCCTGTGTGTTTACTATACAGTTTATACACATCTCCAATACACAAGGTGTTGCTCATTGCTCTGAAATGGCTAAAGATCTTGAGTGATGCTAATTACCTTCTCTGTTTCCCTTTAATTCTTTCACCCTTGCTCCAGGCCTTCCTGGGAAGGAGATGTTTAAAAATAACCTTGACCAGGGCCTTTACTGATGGTAATAAGGTACAAATGGTACTAACTGCGTAATCAAAGTAGCAACATTGCATCCCATGCAGCTGTCAAACGAGATGTATAGACAGTATGGTGGGTTGGGCAGGATGGAAGATGAGCTGTAGTTCAGCCCTGAAGTAGACCCTTTAAGGAGACAGTAAGAGTAAGGTAATTAAGGTAATTAATGACAGTAACTGTGGAGAAAATTCTCCCTTTCGCTATGACACACAGCATCTCGCGTGAGGAACCCAACCAGAGATACAGTGCAGGGCCAGGGAGGAGATAGATAGTAGAAACAGAACTCTCTTTTCTTCTACTTGATCAGAGGATAATGTTAGGGAAAAAAATCTCATTTTGGTGAGGCCTACATGATTTGCCTTCCTGACTCACTCGAGGTTTCTCCACGCCTCTACATTTTTCCATCAGAAGCAAAATTGTCGGGAAGGACAGCCAGAACATGACTCTGTTGGGTGTGGACTCCTACCCCAAAAGATGTTTCTGGAGATGGGAAACAAGCTCTACTCCACAGCCAGTGTCCTGCAATGCCTGTTCACATGTATTTGTCCTTTTAGCTGCCTTTCTGGCTTACTTATTTGATATGTTAACAGCATCTAAAGCCATTTGGAGGATCTGATATTTAGTTATTATTCAAGACTATGAGAAAGAAAAGAAAATGTATTTGAAGATGATAGGGAGCTCCATTTCTGTCCCCTGACTTGTTAAGAAATACTAATTGCTTTAGCTTCCCTTCCTATTATGCTCTGGTAGGATTTGCTTTCCAAAGCACTCTGACAGTAGGCTGCTGAATTGGAATAAGTAATGTGGGCACACAGATGTCTGTATGTGTCAAGACTAACCAACATGATGGTTAAGGTAGCCCACTGTACCTCTCATCAGAGAAAACAAACCCAAAAATCACTCCAAGTCATGTCAGGAGAAATTGCCTCCTTCACAAGTGAATTGTAGGGACCAGGAGCAGAAGCTGTGGTGAGACAAAGCAAGGGAAGCCACAGTTCTGAGGAGATGGACAGGAAGTCTCAGAGATAAAAGCAAGCTAAGGTGCTAAGAGGTGCTAAGAGCAAGTATCTGGGTAGTCTGGAGTCTCTGGGAGATAGTGCTTTTATTGGTGACTTATTTATGCTGAACATAAAACTGTTGTTACAGGCAGAGATACTTTGGCCAGAACCAAGAGGCTCGCCCTACTGAAACTAAGGAGCATACAATCCTATTTAATGAGGAAAACTCAGGGGTTTTCCAGATCAGGAGGAGGCAAGACTCTACTAACTCTAGAATTTGAGCCCTTGCATGGAATTTACAAAGGGGATAGTTTCATACTGACCCTTCCCCATCTGTAATGAAGCTTGATGAGACCCTTTGCACGTGTATAGTGACTCACACCTATAGGTGTTTACATTGGAGCCTCAGCTAATGGACATACATACGGCCCGAGAGGAAGATGGGTGAGGCTTAATTGTTCTTTAGCCACATATAAAATTGGGTGAAGACTACATGCAATTTGTAAAACTGTCCTGGTGAATTTGGAAAGGCCCCCATCTTGATTCTGTCCCTGTTGAAATCAAGGGCAGTATTATCATTGACTGTAAAAAGTGAAGGATCGAGGCCTTCTAGGATCTGGGGGGATTTCCCAGCCTGTAACTGTTTCTTGCAACATATACCACCAGCTTCCAATGATCCTGCAGATTTATTAGTTTAGTTCTAACACTCACCAAAGTGAGCAGAAAGATTCCTACTGAGAGCTGAATTTCTGAGTGCTGTGCTATAGTCCTGAGGGCAGAACAACAATAATTTATTAGGAAGGTCTTCAAAACACATGGATAGAATAATAAACTTGACTGGTGGTATGGAACATACTGGAGAAGGCTGTACCATCTTAGCTCTAGATTTAGGCTATGCTTTACACTGAGATGGAATTTCCTCCTTGCCCATCTGCTCATGCAGCAGGGAAAGAAGTCCTTTTGAATTTGAGAGAGAGCATCTTACCTGGAAAAGCATGAGGCTGCCTTAGTCCTGGCATTGTGATGGCAAGTTGCTATTTTTTCAGGCTTTGTTTGTTCTTTGCAGTGAAATGTGTTTAATTCTCAGGAGAAGAACTATTTTCTTTTCTTTCCTTTCCTGAGTGCAAAGTAATGGTAATAAATAAGAGCGAAATAAATAAAATAGAAGGAGGTGAGTAAAGCCATCAAAACTCCTAGGGAGCTGGCAGGACTGAATTCAGAAAGTCCTCAATGACATGAATGGATCCCCCCACACACATACAGATTCAGACTAATGGGGGCATCTGAAAGTAAGGGTGTGTTATTCATTGGCAGAATCACTGGAATGACACTAATACATAAAAATTCAGATGCTCCAAGGCTTGGTAGAATAGATGCTCCTTATTCCGAGAGCTTGATTCCTTTTAAGTCAGGAGACAAAGGGTGGTGCCAGTGCTGCAGTTGCAGTGAGCTTTTGTCTGTCTGAAAATTGATTGTCTCTTGTCCAAGAGTTGAGCACAGAGTCCGAGTGAAGCAAAGGGTCTCTCCACATTTCCAGATTAAGTCAACTGCTGTGTGTTCAATCAAAAAAGCAACTCTTGACTGATGGACTAGAAAAGATTCAAAAAAGCAAGTCACGGGTGCTAAGATCTCGTACCTCATGGTTCAGAAGAAAACTGTATTGTACAGACATTCAGTGGTGCATTAAGTGTCTCCAGGACACTCCCAGTGATCCATCTGGTGAGGCTGGATGGGGCTCTGAGCAACTTGCTCTAGTTGAAGATGTCCCTGCTCACTGCAGGGGGGTTGGACGAGATGATCTTTAAAGGTCCCTTCCAACCCAAACAATTCTATGATTCTTTTCTATGATCCTAAACTGTCTCCACTTTTCTTCATCCGAGACAAGTTGACTGGAGGAGGTATTACAGTGTAACGTGTCTGCCAAAGCTCTCCCAGTATGCTTTAATCATTCCAGAATAACTCCTCCACACAGACTTGAGATATCTTTGTGTTTGGATTATCTTCCCCAAATAGGGGAATTAGTCTGTAATTGCTATTCTGGTTGATCCTATTTGAATCTTTAGAAAGGTGCTTCAGCCCGTAGATCCAAAGCAGAATCTGTTTTAAGGGAACGTAAAGTGAAATAGTGGTAAGAGCAGTGAGACCTAGTAGAAGCCATTAAATCATTTATACCCCAGTTCAGCCTGGTTTTGAGATGTTTAAGTGATGCACAGCAGGCAATTTCATCCTTTAAGTCAAAGGAAACACATTCATTCACAGTTCTAAGTCACAGTGTCTGGGAAGACTGGGATCTATCTGCTTAGTTTTTTTGAAGGGATGTTCTCTTGCCAGAGATTTATTTTTTTTTCTTTGTTGTGGATATTTTTTCTGGGTTTTGTTCTGTGAGCAGTGGTACAGATTTTGGCAATGCCACCATGTAATCATGCTTTACTTGAATGGGCTTTGCTCCTATGGTAACAGATTTTTAGCTGCTATTGTTCCCAGCTTTTTGAAGGTGCCATTAACCATTGCTCCCAGTGGCCTGGTTCTCCATGTAGCTTGGGCTTTCCAAGACTGGACCTCAGAAGTGTCAAGGTTATACCAGAAAAAGGGAAGGAGAGTGAGTGACTGGGAAAATGGGATCAAGTCTTTTTTCATCTTTCCCCTAATCCTGGATAAGACAGAGGCCAAAGCAGCCCCATCAGAGCTTATAGCAGCTAAGAGGCTGCTGCAAATTCTGCCAGCCTCAGTGCTTCCTTGTGGAGGACCATGCCAGCTGGATCCTTTCTGCCCCATCCTGATTCCTCTCTGTGGCAATATGCCCAGTGCTCAAAAGTGAGCAAAGCTCTTCACTGTGCCAGCTGCCACGGGGATCTTTGGCTGCTTCTTGAAGACATTATCTCTGGGGCTACGTCAGCAAACCAGGTGGAGTTACAGTTAAGATTTTGGCAATATCTGCAACTCTGGGGCTGTGTTTAAGGTCACATTTCTGTAGCTGTGCTTGCCTTCATTTAATCTTGTTTGCTCTGACGTCAATGCAAATGTAGCAGCAAGCCCATGCTGTTACATGCTCTATTATTATGTTTTTTCTCTCTTAAATCATGGCTGGTTTCTTACGATTGAGTTAAATTTACTATGGAGAGGGGCAGGTTGTTTTAACAGTGCCGTAGCTACTGTGTTGGCATATTCTATCCAAATACAGAGTATTTGCACTTAATAAATCTGTTCAATTGATTCTTGTTATAACAGCCAAAAAGCTGAGTTCATTGTGGGCTGTGTGTGCCTGTATCCTGGTGTGATTCAGCCTTGAATGCTAATGTATTAGTCCTGCCTATTTTATACATAAACAATTTATTACCTTCACATGAATTAAATTTTCATGACATAGATGAATGTATTCTGCCTACCATCTGGAATGTCCTACAGCGGTCTCCGAATGGTGCAGGGTTCCACACGTCATTGAAATGTAGCCCTTCCCAGAGCAAAGCACAGGAGCTGAGTAGGACTGCCCAACTTTAGGACCACTGGGCAGAATGGAATAAACCAGAGAGTGTCCTGCTGAAGCTAGAGCTAAATTCAGGTTGCAAGAGGTTACAGTGATTTTCTCAACTGGCACAGCAGATTTAACAGACTCGCAGCTCTTGCAAAATATCTAAAGGGCCCTTAAATTGCAAGGTATAGAGATGTTCAGTGACTTGTCAAAGGCTGTGGAGCAAGTCCACAGAAAAAGTAGTAAAAGTTCCTACACCCCCTGCCTGCCCACTGCACAGCTCTACAAAGCAGCCTGTGTTTGAAGAGCGAAAGGGAGAAGAGTCAGATAATAGGCTTGAGGATAAAAGAAGTGACATCAAAATCTTTCAACATCCATGTCATTAGCAGATCAGAGGATGGGCTGTCATTGACTCTTTTCTGGCCTTAAACTCTACAGCATTCAACAAGGAAATGGTAAGTTTTCAGGGAATTGGAAAGCTGTGGGTTTTCAGGTCATATTTAATCATTTTTTACAAAGAAGGTCTATTTGTAATACCCCTGCTGACAAAGCATCAGTGGATTAACAGGACTAGCAGGTAATTCTGCTTCATCAATACTGGTATAATACTATATGCTGCCTACAGCTTAACAGGAGCATCTGAAAAACTTAATTCATGGAGTGACAGTATGACGTGAGTAATAGCCATAGAATGGGGGTAAGAAAATTACCACAAAAGGCAGAACAAATGTTCAGGGCTCATCGCAGATGACAAAGAGAGTCTCCTTGACAGGCTCCAGTCCATTGCTGGCTTCCTAGTCCGAGTTTCCCTCCTTCAGCATTAGCCACAAGAACCACAAAGTCATTGAAGTAGGATGGGATTTCCTGGAAGATTAGTTACCCCATTAACTGAGGTACTGTCTGAAGTATCTGTTTTTGGAGAGCATGAACTGATGATTCTCCATTCCTGTTGAGGATGCACTAGAAATCCAGCTTGGACTGGACTCTAACAGCTGAAGAGAGCAGACCCGACTCCTGTCCATCGCGCACAGCCTCCAAATAGCTCTCAAATGCCTTCTCAAAGTCTTTCCTGGAGGAAATCCTCCAGTCTGACGAGACTACACCTGAAGCAGCCCATTGAGAGCATGCCCTAACTGAAACATGAGGCAAGCCTGGGTTAGAAATAATCTCAAACTCCAGAAGTGCTCTTACTGTCAGCCTGTGTAGTCATGCCAGTTTTTCACTTCTGGCCTAATTGGTCTAACAAAACAAACAGGAACAACTCTGGCAGGAGTAATGACCCCACAATGCTGTAGAGATGGGCTATGGGGGCTTGAGGATCTTTCTTTTAAGAAGTGAATTTCCTATCCTGTATGTTTTAAGAGAAGATAATGGCACTGCCGACACCTCCTTTTCAGAAGGCAGGGTTGCTCATTCTTCTGTTCTGAATGAAATATTGCAGGGGAGAGCTGAGAAAAGGTGCTTGTCTCCTTGGGTATTGCTGAGTGCAATGGATGAGTGGCATCTGGAGAACAGGCAGGTTGAATGATTGCAGAGTTGCTCTCAATGCCTCCAAGGTTCTGGCCTCTGTTATCAGTGGGATAGTGCAGGGTACCAAATTAATTCCTAGACATGAGCTTCCACTGTAGCACATAGCTCCATCTCGCTGGATTTTACAGTGCCAAGGTCTAAATTAAGAAAAACTGGCAAGGGAAGAGCTCAATCTCTTTGTCTCTGCAAGTTTTGCTCACGCTGCTATCTTTGTGGGCATGTAATGTAAGCTGAAGCTGGTAGTTAGCAAGAGATATTGCATTTTTCATTTCTGCTTCACTCCACTCACAGCAGTGAGACGATTTGGGCTAGTGCTGTAATGTCACACACACATACACAGCCCAGTCAGCATGGCTCCAACTGCAGATGCAGACCTTTGCTTCTTATGCAGTCTTGTTGAAATGGCTGCAATTTGCAGGTGTTCAGGACCTTGGGAAAGCCATCTCCTTATTCTGACAGTTGAGGCTGAGATTCTTGAAGCTGAAGCTGGAATCCTGAATTCTGATTTATATCCTTAAATATGTTGGTTGAATTTCAGAAGTGCGAAGCCAGTGCTACTGTTGAAAAACAGGTCATTTATTTATATCTTAAATCTGGATTTAGAAGTCTAATATTAGTTGCTTATTTTTTACAAATCTTTGTCTTGGTCTAAATAAGGATCGATGTCCCTATTTAGATGTGGAAGTTGGAGAAGTTAGCTTACAGGACTGACTTGTCATCGCAGAGTGCCAATAAAGAAGTCCAGGACTGGAGTTCTGCACCTCTCCTCCTTTCCTGCAATATTGCAAATCTCTAAAAGAAGCTTCCCAAGACTTACATTGCTCAGTAAAGCTTGGCAGTCACGAGGGAAGTCTGGAGACTCCATGATTTGCAAGGGCAGGTCTGCTCTGGCTTTCCTACAACTCAGACTAGTCCCCTTGTGTATTCAGGAGGAGCTATTACAGTGAGGATAACATGAGGAATGAGACTGGGCCAAATTGTATGGAATGGTGTAATTCCTCTTAAGATCCCTCAGAGTTTATGACAAAAAAATTTTAATATGTTTTCACGAAACATTCCTTTAGGTTGATTGCAGATATAAGTGCAAAACCTTCGCTCATCTACAAAATAAAGACCATAATGTAAAAACAAGTCTTATACAAAGCAAAACATATCCTAAGGATCTGTAAAATCCTACAAAATGTAAAGAAATTGGCAGAGCAGCATTGAGAAAAACGTTGCATATATAATTAATGTAGTTTTGAAGTGATTATAGTCTGGGGTTTTTTCCATGCTTTGAGTATTCAACAGGTACTTCCTTCTGTGGAGCACTTGTTTTCTGAAAATTAAGTTATCTGGATTTGAACCTACTTTGGGAACTAACATAACTCCACCTGTTGCTGAGTAATTTATAATCTCTAGTATACTTACACCCCAAACGCTCCTATGTGTTAGGAGAGGGAAACAGTACAACTTTACAGGTGGAAAACATAGTCAGAGAGACAAAACATCTTCCCTGCCATCACATGAGCAGCCTGCGGTAGGAAAGGGATTTGGGATTTCTTGATACTGGGCTGGTGTTCAGACCACTCAACTGTCTTTCCTTTGTTCTGTTTTGAAATTCCTCTTGCTGACAGGTATTGCAATGGAAATATAGCTGTGGCTGAATGACACATGGTCTCTGGATTCTGCCCTGAGGAGACACAGTGGGGACTTTTGTGAGGTCCCTGCACTCACTCCACCTTGGTACCAGGTTGTTCTGGTGTGATGTTAGCACTGTCTTCAGTACTGCTGATGACAGCTTTAGCTTCCCCGGCCCAATGGACCATCTGACCTCCTAGAACCCACTGTCTCAGAGACAATATCATGTTGTTAAATGTTTCTGGTACAGTAAATAATGACATACATGTCTGACGTTGTACATGCACTGCCAGCTGATGAAAGCAGATACTGCAAGGCTGGATATTTAAGGCTTCTTTGGGAGTTATTAGAGTGCTGGCTCTGTTTGTTGCATTGCCCGTTCACAATAACCTGAGCTATTTACTGTATATGCAGAGTTTGCAGCAGCAGCAAAGCCATTCATTCCTAGATGTTGAATCTGAATGGTTTCTCTCCCCTGTTGAATGACAGCATGTGTAATGGATCTCCGCGTGCCAGAGGGCTTTTCAGTAGCAGAGCTTCAGGCATCACATGGAGAATTAAGGCACACCGAAGGCTTGGTGTTTATTTTGGAACTGAATTCAAAAAACTCCACTCTGGGGAAAAGCTTTCAACCAGATAAGATGGAGGATTTGATCTACGAGCTTCCTTTCTTAGGTATTTCTGTCATCCCCTTTGAACTGCAGCAATCGGTTGATACACGTGGCTATGGGAAGGAAAAGCATCTGAGTTGTGTAACATCTGCTTATCACTACAGATTATCCGGTGGCAATGAGATTAAAGCTTTTTCTTATGTAGGAAGATCTTGGGATTTAGAATTGCTTTCTGTTTGGTTTTGTGTTTGTTTGTTTGTTTGTTTGTTTTTTTCTTACGTAATGCACTATACATTTGGTTTCATTGAGCATGGAGAGGAAACTACACAAGTAAAACAGGGATTTTTAAAGGAAGCACAGATTTCTAAAGGATTCCCTTCAACCTTCAACCATGATGTAGCTATAATCACATACACAATAATCCCAGCATTGCCTCCTGGTGGTTATGTTCACAATAGAACTGAAATGGGGATCATTTTGGAGCCATACAGGGAAGCAACTTGGATTTCAAACCCTGCAGAGCTTTGTGGCAGCACAGCAACCTACTCCTTTGTCTTGCTGACAGATTGACTTTCTGGCTGAAGTCCAACTGGTTGTCAGGGTATCTAAGGGTATCCTATGTGCTTGGCCCATTTTGGTTCTCCATTTCTGCCACGTATATACCAAGAGATAACCTCAGAGCTCCTGAGGTTGTTTCAAATCTATCTGGTTTCATGAGTTGCAGAAAGAACAACAGAGGCTGAGGACCAAGACTTTGAAGGAACCTCAGCTCAACCCCTTCTCTTGACCTAGTCATCAAGATGGTGAACAGGGTTTCAAAATGGTACCAGACTTCCCTAAGACTCTATTGTAAACTTTAATTTCTGCCTATAGCATTTATTGCCCTGCAATGAGCGGCCTCCTGAAATCAAAATGAAGGAAAATAACAGAAGCACCTCTCTATGAGGACCACCCAGTCTGGGCACTAAGACAGCTTGAGTCATTGGATTCCTATATATGGGGGACACCAAGTTTCCTAGATCTGAGGTCACTCCATGTGGGCTACAGTGCATGCAATAAATTTAGTAAAATAGTAATAATGTATCGTGGTCCTTCTGTCTCTGCCCTTCCATTAGTGTGCAGTGTATATCAGAAGGATCAGGAAGCTGAGACCAGGGAGGAAAATATTTAAATTACATCAAGGTTGTGCTTTCTAAATAAAGACTGGTGGTCCCTTTGATAATACCACTAGCATAATACTTTGATCCTCAGAGCTTGAAACAGTTATTCTTTGTATGGGTCTCTCATTGACTGCAAAGGGAATTTTGGGCACAGTGCAATTACCTACACAAGATTGGGCCAATTACTTAATTAAATTTTAAGTAGGAGTACATACATAGCAGATGGACATTCTGAGAAGGTACTGAGTAATGTGTGCAGGGTAACAGAGGACGCAGTTTATCTTGCAGATGAGCCTTGGATGGGGTTTAAGTGTATTAACATTAGGAGTCCAATTGGATTGAGGTGGTGTGTAAAATTTCTCCAAGCCTTCTTAACCTGGCTGAATGTTCCTCAGATGAATGCAGCAGAGAACAAGTCAATCACTTAATCACTCTTGTTTGAAGCTAGTGTGAAAACAAAGAATGGCCATAGCTAGAAAGAGGCTTTGTCTAGGCAGGTTGTTCTATAGGCTTGGATAGGTGGCTCGGTTTTAGTTGGGTACTCACTTTTTAAAGGCAGCTGAAAGGTTTTTCAACCAATATCTCTTAAAAAATGGTAATTTGTAGGTACTATATTGTTTACCTTTTTTTCCTTTCCATTACCACACCTTACTTCGCGTTGGAGCTTTCATTCTGTCTCATTGCTTTATGTGCCTGCATTTTAGGACGAATATTTATTTATTTTGTTTCACTTCACATCTAAGAGTTGCAGGTAGCTTTAAGTGTTTTCCTGGAGCCAAGCAAGACACAGAAAGGGCAAGAGGAATATCATTTGTATTTACAATGATACTAAGCTCAGGTACTTAAAAAAATATTCCCATTCACTGCTCACTGCTTACAAAGGACACACAATATTTGGGACAGGGTGGGAGAAAGGATGGTAATGTTGTTTGAGATGTACTGGTGACAGTCAGGAAGGGGACAAGCCTTCATTCCTCAACTTTCAGACTTATTTAATCTCCAGATACAGAGACTATATTAGCCCTTGATTTTAGATTAGCCTGGGATAAGTCCAAAACCCCACAGTGCTTAAGATTTATGGCTATGATGAGTATTCTTCAAGGGACACCAAGCCTGCACGCTTGTCAAACTCCCAAACTTCAGATAACAACCTAACAGTGACGACTTAACACAATGTATGATAGTGCTCCTCACATCCATTTGCTTTCTTTAAGGGTGTCCCAATGGCTGAAGAAAAAACCAAGTATAACTGCACTGTCAGTGAAGTCACCATTGTGAACCTGCAGCCTGAGAAAAATCCCATTCTCATCTTGGCAGGAGGGAAGCCAGGCAGTGAACATAGAAACCTTGGTTTCCAACCTCCTTCACCAAGGATTTCAGAGAAGAAGCTGTCCCTGGGAGACAAAAAAATGTGGCCGGAAAACATGAAAAAAGAGGGAGTTTTATCTCCCAGCCTGCATCGTGCAAATGAGTTTGGTAGCACAGAGAACATCACTCTGAAGAGGCCGGTGAAGTTGGCCCCTCTGGAGATCCCTGTGGAAGTAAAAGAAGCCCAACTCCAAAAGATTATGAGCATCCAGAGAGAAGCCCAAATGGCTGCTCAGAAGCCAAAGGTTATCAACTCCATCAGCAACGAACCCCATGTGAAAAGGGTAAAGAATCTGGCTCAGGGGGAGCTGGAAAACCTTCAAAAGATAAAGCTGAGTGAGAAGGCTGCTCTGGAGAATAAAGATGATTCCCTACCCCCTAAAAGCAACAAACCCCTGGGAGAAATTCAAATTATTTTGCCTCCAGAGACAACCTCTAAGCTGACTAAACAACCAGGTGTCGAAGAGGCTCCCAAGACACTCTGTAAGCCATTAATCCCCACTCTCCAGGTATCTGACATGCACGAAGACTCTCATAGCCCTGACAACACCCCTGATCCTTGCCAGAATGTTTCTCGGCGCCGATTCAGAGTAAGGCACACGAAAGAGCAGCAAGAAGACCACGGGAAAGTCAAACCCTTAAAGGCCACGGATCCAAATGTGGGAGAAGGCAAGCAGAAATCTGCGGGTCAACGCACACAAAAAACCCTCAGTGACGCAAGCAAGCTCATTGAAAATGTGGCCAAAAAGCAGAAGGAACGGGGAGCAAAGCAAGGGGAAATGGATGAAGCCTCTTTCGTGAGGAGGCAGTCTACTCGAAGGATGGCCTTGGGAGACATCATCCAGGTGGATGAAGACTGAATATCACGCGCTGTGCGTAGGAGATTTAGACAGAAGAGCTACCCAGTAAAATGTTTGAGACTGACTGCTTAGGTAGAAGTCTTTAGAAGAGTGTCTGGAGACATTAGTAGACTACACAGTGAAAATAAGTTAATATTATTGAATATCTCGTTTGATAATTTCAGATTATGACAAAGTGAGTCAGAGGGCAAATATCTGCCTGCTTCACTCAACACTACAAAGGCCTCAGTTACAATCCTGAGTCCAGCACAGAGTACAACTTTTCAAGACATATGTGGACCATGCAGGAAAAATCCAGATTTGGATTGAGTGGAGGGACCAAGAGAAAACCAGGAACCTAAGAAATATTGTGTCTGGGGCAAGAAAAAAAACCAATCCAACATCTTTTGCTCCTGAGAAAGCAGCCTTCCGACTATCTGATGTGGCAAGTTTGTTTCAGAAAGACAAGACTAAAATGTTCTTCATGTCTATTGTTGGCAGAACAAAAAGTAATTAGCTTAAGATTTAGCAAGAGACATTTAAGTCAGAAAAGGAGAAATACTTTTAAGGACAATAAACAGCTGCAGAATGCTGTTTACAGAGATGGGAATCTCTGTCACTGAAATTTTAAATAATACATTAGACAAACACCTGCCAAGGATGATTTCAGAAGAGTTAATCCTTCACTCAGACACGACAAGGGCCAGATGATCTGTAGTGTCCTTCAACCTCTGATATTTCTGATATTGTATGGTCTATCTTTTCAGTTGTTCACTCGCAGGACTACTAACCAAGCCATGTACTACAAAAATGTACAATAAAAGTTAACTTTACACTTTGCAGTGATTCTTCTTCATTGTCTTAACAGCTAGTGTCAAGATATTCACTGAAACTTGCTGCTGTTCTGCTCTTTAACTGACCTCTTTTCATGCAACTAAATGCAATATATCACGTGTCCAGGAACAAATGATGAAGTGTTGCTTTAAAAATGTAAAACAGGGAGACTGCCAAGGCCTTAGAGGTTCCAGCTTTGTCCTGTGGCTGCAGTGACACATTGCTCTTGGATGCATGGGCAGGAGACTTTGATTAGGGGAAGGGAATAGAAACACTTTTCCACCTCTAGCATTAGCAAGGTCTTTGCTGAAATGGTGTCTCCAGGATCCAGCATCCAGCTCTACAGGGAAATTCAGACTCTGTGTCCCATGCTTCAAAGAGGATCTTCACTTATTGTAAAAGTGCTAGAAGGCTAATTGAATTCTGTGAAACTTCCCTTCCATGTGACAGGGAAGAAGTTTGATCTGCAGTCTATCCAAGGCTCTTGAATTAAAAAAAAAAAAAAAAAAAAGGATATAAAATACTTAGTGGAAGCTGGATCTTGAGAAATTCATATAGGAATTAGGTGCAGCATTTTAACTTGGGCTACTGTCCAGTATAAATTCACGCTGTGCTGGCTTCTTGTACTGATTAGACCTTTCCACCACCCCCTTATGCTGGCACTGCTTCCCAAACAGCAGCACAGTGACCTGGAACAGGGAATTTAACATAGCAATTTCCCCCAAAAGATGAGTTTTCAACTGGGATCTGCCCCAGTCTTGATTTACTGAATGACTTCAGCAGTGCTTGTGTCAGCGTGGAGGCAAGGACAGGGAAGAACACATTCATTCTGGTGACTGACTGTACTTCTTGTTAAAGGATGTCTAAACTATACTCTAAAGGCAATAAACTACCATATCAAAGTGCCAAGAAACACAGTGAGCTCTGTGACATGACACAAATACTTGAAAAATCTAGGTTCCATCTTTAGCTTTTTTTTCCCCCTCCCCCGAAATTCCTGGCCAGTGTTAGTTGGAAGAATAGTCTAGAGAATATCATGATTCACTCTCTGTTCTGAATCTGTGCATCCTTCTGCTCTACTATGGTTTAAAATCTGTTCAGTCTGAAATGTCATGATAGTCAGTGTTTTCCATAAGGGAAAATTATATCACTGTGGGAGCATCAGGGGAACTCTCGTACTTACCCAAACTATTAGAGCAGGATGCTCCTAAAATGTTCCTTTTTGCTAGTAAGATAGGTGTGATTCCATGTTATGTAATGCTTGCTAGTGTATAAAGTGACTAATGAAAAAGTAGTCCTGTGCACACACAAAACACATTTTTGAGGGCAAATGTAATTTCAGAAGAACCCCATTAAAAAAAATAAAATACTAGGGCAAAAGAGAGATTTTTGCCAGAGAACTCAGGTCACATCACAGGGGGTTGTCATGGAGGGGAACCAAGCTTTGGTCCCAAATACATGCTGTTATACATTGCTCCCTGAAGTCAATTCAGGTGTCTTGTCTTCAGATTGACATCAGAAAAAAATCTGACTCGGTGATGTGTTTAAACTGGGGATGACACAATCAGTGGAGCCAAGATCCAACTGACCTGTAAAAACATTCTCAAATATTGAGCATAAAGGGAAAAAAAATCCTAGCAACTAAATAAAGAGGAGGATCCCTTCTTATGTAAATAAAGTTCATAAAGGAATAAATAGTGCTTTAAGGATACATATCCATGTATCTGTTCAATAGGTGGTTCTAAGAGAAAACCCCCTTGACTGCATATTACACTTTTCTGCCATTGCTTCCAGTGTTTTTGCAACTCAGGAACTCAGGAGGTAACTTCTTTTCTGCATTGCTGTCAAGATTTAGGGGTCAGGGACATTTGCTAGACTTATAACAGATGTTCTCTGTTAACCCCCCTCCCTCCATAAAGGGGAAGGGAAAGGGAATAAGGGAGATAGACTCAGCAATTAGAAAAGGAAACTAGAATGGCTTTAATGACTATTAAAATAATAGAATATGTATAAGTATATACAAAACCAGTATCGAACCCAACCCCCCCCCCACCGATGGCAATTACATCACCATCACCACTGATGCTGTGGAGCAGGCACCAGGAGAGTCCCAAACTGGGACCAGGGGCAGGCATGAACATGGAAATCTACAGCCCG
>WUAM01000124.1:1386006-1396254 GCA_024336885.1 Actenoides hombroni
ATGGGCGATCACTGTGGGATGCTGCGAGCATGGGAAAGTGTTTTAATTCTGTGAAAAGAGAGATTGGATAATGCTTTTAAGTCTCATAGTTTATATCCACTTTCAAAAGCACGGTATAATCCTCACTCATGAAGCTTACTCAGGTTCTCGGACTGCTAAATGGTTGGGTCCAGCAATCTGTCACATCCCATTAAGTCAATTTATTCGACTTCCTTAAGAAGTAATGGATTAGTAGATACAGGGGAAGTGACATAATGGTACTTCATGACTTCTGCTGGCTTTTGGTAAGGCCCGAAGTGACATTTTCAGATATACACTAGGAGCAAAAGATGACATGTGGATGACAGATTGGAAAATGACTCCCAAAAGCATTCAGTCAGTTTGAGTGGAGATGCTGAGTAGGCTCCTAGCAGAGTCTGTACTGAATCCACAGATACTGAGTTATCTTTGCTAAAGACTCAGATGATGGAAGAGAGTCATTTTTAGTAAATGTAAAGCTAACACTGTGACGGTGGAAAAAAAAAGCTGAAATTAAATTATTTCTCTTTATTCACGTTTATTTATGAATGGATGATTATGTGCAGTTACCAACAAAAAGCAACAGGGCTGACAAAAGCTTCCGAGGATATGAAATTATCTGGCTTGTTTAGGCTAGAAAAGAGAGTGCTGAGGAGAAACCCAAAAGCAGTGTTCAACTATCTAATCAGATAATTATTTTTTTTTCTAGAGAAGTAACAATTAACTTTTCCCAGTTCATTCTGCAGAGGCAGCAAGCATCTTAGTTCATAGCAAAGGACACAAAGGAACAACTGTCTAACTGTAATAACTCTCAAGTATTAATAATAACAATTTCTGAGGGCAATCATCGTAAGGTTATGTCTAAACTTATGCCTTCCACTGGGATGGTCTAAGTTATCATGTTCATTTGGTGGCCTATGTGTCAAACCCAGTCCTTGAGGCAACTTCTTTTTAGTTCACAGTCTTCCTCCTTTAGAAGACTGGAAGAGCTAATTGAGGAGTAAATGCCATGTGATCAGGTTAAAGCCATTTCTTGAGCCAGAATAGCTATCTGAGAGTAATACCATCTCACCAGGGAGCTTCCATAACTGTGAGTCACCTGTGAAGGAAGCAGAGGCCAGATGACATTGATAGGGGATTGACTAGAGGGGTCATTCTACAGGAACTTAGGCTTTCTATATAGTATTTAGTTCAGAAATAAATCACTTGCAGAGAGAAATGGTAACATTTTCCCCTGTCTGTGTAAGCCAGGTTCACTGCTTGGACAAGACATCAGGTGCACCCAAATTTGTGCTAAATGGAAGAACCTTATGAGTCTATTTATTTGCCTCAAACTGTAATCATATCAAATCACCAGTAATCTCACCAGTGACTTAAAACGGTAACTTTTAGTGGAGCTGAGCAGAAGTTTTGTTCCCTGAGTCGCATGTATTTTAGTCATTCATTTACGTGGGAGAATTTATGGTGGCTGATACAACACATGGAAATGGAGAGTGGACATAGGGAAGGTTCCAAACCTCTAAGACTCTTTTTATCTCCACACGCTGACAACATGCGTATTTTTCTACTATGAGGTGAATTCTGTACAGACCTGTTGGTGACACTCATGGAATGAAGCTTACTGATAACCATGTAGCATCACCACTCCTTTGAGCTTTTAAATGCCACTGCAGACTCCTAACACTGTGCTGGAGAGAATATAACTATGCTAACTGCTGGCATTTTGCTTAGTTTGTGATGGAAACGAAATATTGTACAGTCATCACAAGCTATAACATCTAACTAGGATTTTCAGTTGAGGAGAGGAGGCCTCAGCATTGGCAGAAGGAGGGGAAGATCTCAGGCTTCCTTTGAGACCATGAGTTCGATCCTACAGGGAGACATTTTTGAAGCCGTATTGAACACTTCACTATCATTACTGAGCCAGTGTTTTGCTCCTTTATAATATTTCTTTTCATCACTAGTGAGAAAGCTGTAAAAAGCCCACAAAGAAATGTGACAGGGCTTTCACCAGACCCATGTAACTGTTATCCCAGAAAAAGGAACATAGCCAGATGAAAAGATTGGACAGAGATTGATGTCCCATCTGAAGAAACAAGAGCAATTCTTTAACTGCTCTGGCATTTGGGAGGGCAAAGAGGTGGTAAAGGTCAAAGCTGCCTTCCCATTTCTTAGCTGCATTTACTGGTCATGACTGATTGTTGTGTCTGAGGCTTAGCCACATTTGTCACTACCAGAAAAGGCTCTGGCCATGCCCAAGCTAGACCCCAAGTACAGTGCCTTCCTTCATGCATGTCATAGCTGAGTCTCCTGAGAAACCCATACCTGAAGGTCAGACATTTATTCTGTGCATAGGATAGCTTAGAGGACTTGATAAAAAAAAATTACAGAGAAGACTGGCAGGGATAGTTAGATGTTTGAGAAGGTTTCTATATGAAGATCAAGCAAATGTGATTCATCCTGTAAGAAAAGAAGACAGAAGAGGAATATCATAGAGGCTTACTAAATCATGAACGATATGGAGATGTTGAACAAGGAATGATTGCACTCTAGTCTAAAAGGTACTAAGGGTCTTCAAATAAAATTAGTAGATGCCAAATATATAGGAGTTGGTTGGTTGCACAGTGTGGTAAAGTTTTGAAACTTTGGGTACAAGATTGAATGAGTTCAAAAAGGAATTGTGTATTTCATGAGGGAGCAACCCTCTGAAAGTTGTTAGATACCACCCTCTCAACTAAGAACAAACTAAACTACAAATTACTGGAGCGAGGGATATTATTCTGGGAAAGTTGCTCTGTAGATTTGTCCTGTTTTTCTCTAGACATGTCTCATTGGTTGTTAGGGGAGTGAAGATTAGGGGCTAAGTGCAACTTTGGTCTGACTAGTACAGCTCTTCTTATGTTCTTGTAATTTCTAAAACGCATACATTATCCCAAAGTCTTCAAAACACAACCAGTAAAACCAGTCTTCTGGTTTACCTCTCTACTAAGCCACCCTATTGTCCCTATCATTCTGCCCTAAGCTGCCTGAGGTGCGCTCTGAACTTCAAGCTTCTTTAGTGTTCCTTCAGAAATCTCACAATTCTTTCTCCTCCCAAGTTTTCCATCTGTTCCATGTTTTACATTATGTCTGAAGACCAAATCTGCAGCCCCTTGCACCCAGCAACACAGTCTGGATCACCCAGCCGTGTGCCAAATTATACGCACAGTATAATCTTCTTCAGAGTTACTCTCCTCCCTTCTTTCACCTCAATTCATCCCACTTCTCTGATAGGACAAACTTTGTCTTCAATCTTCTCCTCCCTCAAAATATCTCCTTTTATTTTTTTTTTCCCCCTCATGCTTCTTTTCAAACAATAGGTCAGCTAGTGTGTTAATATTTCTTTAATGGGACCAGAAAGAAATACAATCAACTCTTCAATTGAAAAATGTATTTTCTATTCATAGGTTATTTTTCTTCCCCATCTTGCTCAGTCTGTAAATATATAGCAGCTTGGGTGCATTTGTTGTCATCAGTGCTGACACTGATTTTTCTCTGCCTTTTAAAGTCTAATGGAAAGAGGGGAAAAAAAGGCTCTGTCTAATAAATATGCTATACATGAGTTATGTATATCCATGTAATAAATTCAGGTATTATTTCCCTTTGACCACTTTGCCACGTCAATACCCTCTAACCTTTCTTCCCAGGCTAATTGTAATATTTCAAAGCTAGAAACAAGATTAGGCATTTACCATTTAAAATAAGTTATCCTATATGAGAATATCACCTTCATCTCTCAAACTTGTTCCTTCAAAATTTTCTTCTATATTTGTCTTGGCTTGAGGCCATAAATAAGCCATACTCAGTCTGGGTCATTGTTTTTGTCTTGTGTATATGTTTTCTGGAAGTTGTGGGAGAAGAAATTTGACTTTATCTTTGGAGAAAATGAGATTTTTGCCTCCCAACGGGGTATAAAATGTGACTTACAGACCCAGAAGTTACCAAGATCCGAGATTATTCACTTTGGAAGGCTATTTTTGCATTGAGAATGTTAATTTGCTTTGAAAATAGATGGAGAAAAAATGTTATGGAAATATTTCTGGGCTTTTAAATTGGTTTCACAGAGAAGGACACTTGGATAGTGTAAGCATGGGAATCTAGGGTTGATAATATGAACAACATCAGCCCCCAACCATTTAACATACCAGACAGGCTAATATAGTGCTAAAAGGAAATGTTTCATTAGGACTTGCTTAGGATGTCCAGCTCCTTTGCATATGTGAGTAATAGCCTCGTCTCAAAGGTGCATTGTGAAAGGTTTTACACCCACAGTACCACTCACTCTCATGTATTTCCTTCGTGTGTGACGTGCACAGTCAAGAGACATCTGATGTACTCTTTTCACACCGCTGGTTAGTGCAGTTATAAATTCTCCAGGGTGGTTCTAGAATTAAGCAAGGATGCTCTCAGCACGTGAGCAAGTTGTACTGACGTGGAGCAGGATATATCAACCAGCACAAGCTGGAGAACAAACTATTTCAGATCGACTGCTTGTAAAGGATATTTCAGCAGAAATAAGGGTCACGGCGCTGTGATATCAGAACAAATTTCTTTTCTTAGGGGTATTGTTACAAGGTCATTAGTGACCAGAAGGGCATAAAGCTGGCTAATTGTCTCATTTAAAATACAGATTGTAATATTTTATATCTACATTGATACCCTTAACTCTAGAGTCATAATCATATCTTTTCTTTCCTTCTTCCGGGTCTCTTTTCCCAGGTAACAAGTGATAATGGCCTCAAATTGTGCCAGGGGAGGTTTCAATTGGATATTAGGAAAAGTCTCTTCACCGAAAAGCTTATCAAACATTGGAACAGGCTGCCTAGGAAGCAGGTGAATCACTGTCCCAGGAGGTATTTAAAAGATGTGTAGATGTGGCACTTAGGGACATGGTATAGTGGTGAACTTGGCAGTCTTAGGTTTATGGTTGATCTTAAAGGTCTTTCCCAACCTAAACCATTCTATCATTTCTTAATTCCTGCTCCTCTTATATTTGTCTCTATTCAAAGAGTAACTGATTTCAGTGCAGTATTAGTTTTAAAGAAATAGAGAATATATGCAAAAGTAATGTTACCTAGAAAAATGGTATATAGCACGTACCTTTTCTCTCAATCTTTATTACATTCTCAAGAAGAAAATCAAAATATCCCCTCTGCTCCTGTTTAAATGTGAACTACACACAGTAATGTACTGGGGATATTCAATACAGAGTTCTGCTCTGGGCATATGTGATGCCTTCATGTTCAGTGAGCAGAAATAGGACTGTGGAATTCCAGATTCTTTCCTGATTGTAAGAATACTGAGATGTAAGTGGAAGAAGGAAAGAGAGGTGTCTCACTCTCTTAGCGGAGATGGAGATATTTAGGTTTTACTTTCAGCAACCAAAGACCTGTCCATTTTGCCTGGCTCCACTGGATTGTCAGTAAAGAGGCATGGCTGTTGATTTACCACATTACAAGGAAATGTGAAGTGGAAGCACTCTGCAGGCAAATCCTCAAAATATTGTCCAATAGAGAGGAAGAAAACTGTTCAATGCTAGTCCATTTTGCAATTCATTGCCTACTTGAGCCAATGAGTCATATTCAGAAGCCCTTCCACTGTATCAATATCATTAAAGGTGTCCTGATTTCAATCATAATGTGATTCATCACCTTGCTCCAGAACTCAGTACCACAGTTTATTACCTAGAGCTGGAGAGAAGTAACAGCATTTAATTGTAGAGCTATACTGTAACCTACGACCAGCTCTCTGATTTACAGAAGCTACTGAATCTAGTAGTCTTAATTTGCAGTAATTACATCAGATCTACGTAAATGATGTGGCATTTGGCCCTCTGATATTTATAGAACTAACTAGAACAAAATTATGTTTTTGGCTATTGCTTTTGCAGACTATTGTGGAGGTAGCCATGTGATTAACCACATTAATTACGTATGTACATATCATTTTGTTCCACTATGCATCCTGCTCATAGGTGAGCCCAATGAGCTGCTTAAACCAGTTGTGTTTCACAAAAATGAGTATTAAAAGATTGGGCCACGAAGTTTCCTCCTTTCCTCTAGCACAGCATTTTCTGTCCCAAATTACACAGAGAAGACAAATGGGGTCTTACTAGATGTTGCACTTGTGATATGGTCGAGGTACAGTATCTCTTACCTCATCAAATGCAAGGTTACACTTTTATAAAGGTGATTTGTGAACAGAGAGTCAGAAGCTGGTGACTGTGGAGGTGGATAAACATAAACACTGTGCATTAGAGAGATGGAACAGTACGAGTCTATCCCTGGATAAATCAGGAAACAAGAAATGCTTAGAACATCACAAAAAATAATGATTTCTGTGAGTTATCATTGTTCTTACAACTATTTCAGATTAAATGGGATTTAGAGGTAGCTAAGGTTTATCAATATAGGAATGACTTATAGACTGCTCGAGTAGTCAACTAACGTGAGCTTTCCAAATTTTGAAAAGCAAATTTTGAAAGTCTTTGCTCATGCTGGTAGTGGCTGGTTTTTTGTTAGTTTGTTTGTTTGTTCGTTTCATTTTTGTTGCTATTTCTCTTTAGTCTTTATGGGTTTACTCCAAAAAAAAAATATTGTAGTATGAGTACAAATCATCTTTGTCGGTTAGATTAACTTTACAAGTCTTTTCACTAACCTGTGAGGATTCCATAATTCATGACTTTGCTAACTTTCAGTGCAGCATGCAGTGCTCATCAAGCTGAAATTATTTATGAGTCAGGATTTGGGAGTTACAAATGCTGCAATTCACTCACAAAAGCAAAATAAGAGAAGAACAAACAAGACCAGAAACAGCACGGTGTCATGATACACGTATCGTATAAAACCTATAGCAAACTAAACAATGACATACAGCACGCTAATGTGATGGAGCACACAATGCACAATGCAACATGAGACAGCACTGAAATTCTACTGCAGAATTTAGGGGCTTTCTTTCATTGCTTTTAATCGGTTTTGGCATAGAAAATTCTACACTGCAGGCAAGAAAAAAACAACATTTCTGGGCTCAATAGACTTTTTTTTTTAAAGAGAGACCACTTCAATCTGCTTCATGCCTTGAAATGTAAGTCATCTGGGACTATAATGCATAATGTGTACGAGAGAATATATATAAAAATACAAAAGGCACAGGAGTATTCCCTAGTGATGTAATTCCATGTTTCCTAGGAATTTACGAGTTGCCAACACACAGCTGCTGATCGGAGCCTTGCCAGCACCCGAATCTCCAGGAAATCCGTCAAAGAAACCTGTCGGAGCCCTGAGACACCGTTAATGAGTCAGAAGAAAAAGCACTGCACGATTGCAGCAAGGTTACTGAAGAAGGGAAACAGCTGATGGTTACGGCAACACAGTTCCACCCGTGACCAAACCAGCAGTTTCAGGCACTGTGATCTGCAGACTGCGTCATTCCTGGGAGCCAACGATTGTGGAACACATTGCCACGGAACACTTGGAAGTGATATTTATACGGATTCAAAGGCAGCTGGTCAAATGTCCTGAAGAAGAAAGGACTGTGGGCTGTACAAGCCACACACCACGTCTCGGCGAGGAAATCCCCACGCCGCAGTCGCAGGCTGAGAAGCTATTCTGGGGAAGCACTGTGGAGTGATGGCTGTTTTCTTACCCACCTGCTGAGGCATCCATTCCTGCAGAGAACATATCAGGCTACCGAGATTTTCTTCCCTGATGTGGTGCAGTCATCTCCCATATTTCTAAGCACGGGGTGAAAATGGAACTCAAAGGCACGTGATCAGAAGAAAAAGAACCGCAAAATGTGGGGAAATTTAGCTACGTATGCGTGCGTCGATGGTTGCTGTTGCCCTCTGAGCTGCTGGTTCAGTGCTGTTTCCAGTAAAATCTTAATAAGATAGCATCTTGAATGACCATCTACATATTCTTAAGACGGTTTATGTTTCTCCCCAGATCACTAAAGACAAAACATCTGAAAGAGGGATGATTTCCTTTCTGTTAACCACCTTGGTACCATGTAAGGAGAAGTAACAGCTATAACAACTGAGCTTGCTTGAAGGGTTGGGACTAGATGATCTTTAAGGTCCCTTCCAACCCTGGCAGTTCTATGTTCACAGATGATTTTTACATGCAGTAGCCAAAATACTGAGTGCTGCAAAATACAAGTACATAGTAGGCCACTGTTAAAGACAGAGTGAGGATATCAGGTGTTCCTTGTGTGGAACACTCGTCTTTGGTCTGTCACTTGGTTTAATCTCTTACAGATGATCAATATAATGTGTCGAGGAAAAAATCCCTTTCCTATCAGAGTCACCAAATTCTTGGCAAGGTAAAGATTTAGGGAGCAAACCACCAGCACACCATACACTTCACAGTTTGACATTAGGTCAAGATAATAGTTAATCGAATATCGGGTTGAAGAATAAAGCAGCCTGAAGAAAGAAGGTATGCAGAAAGTCAGCACAGATATTGAAGCATTCAGCTAGGGAATAATTTTGCTACTCTGGTCTGGAGTTGAGCAAACCCCTATCCTCCTGTTTCTTTTGATGCTGGAAGGGGAACAGTCTGAGACCAATGTTTTCTTTCAGGGTTGTAGATGCATATGCAGAAATAGACACTGCGTCTCGTTTTTTGTAGACTAATGAAAGGCTGATTCTGAGGGTAGAGCTATGAATAAACCATCCAACCACTCCAGAAGCTGAGCAGACAGAAGTCGAGCAGTTTGTGAGTCCTCAAGAAATCTCACCTTCCTGCACCCACAGATGTTTTCTTTCTGAAAAAAATACCACCAAAAAAACCCCAAACCAAACCAAAACCACGACCCAAAAAAAACCCCTCCAACCTTTGAACAGATTTTCTAATAACTGATGCCTAAAATGAAATCCTTCAAAGAAGTTTTAAACAGCCACACGAGGAGCACTAATTGCAAGTCCCAATTCAGTAAATACGTACCCAAGCGCTGTGCTGAATCAGGCTTTCAGTTATATCGAGGTAACGATCCCTGCAAGGAAACCTGAAAGGGAACAGCAAAGGTGATGGTCCTTCAGCATTAGCAAAGCCTTTCTACGCCCACACAGAAGACAAGGAATGCGTTGTGCCCAAGGAAGGAAGGACGGACAGAGGAAACAGGTCTCTTACAAATGCACAGAATGGCTGTGAATTGGTGTTAATGACGTGCAAACGGGGAGATTATTACACCTTGTCTCACTGGCAGCAGTAGGGAGGAGTCTGGGGTTAGAGATAATAACATCTGTCATTATTGTGTTCAACAATATATATATTTTTTCCCCCCAATGATTGCAATTCTATGTATGTATTCTTAAAAAAAAAATCACACATACACTTACATATACGTATATAAAGTGAATGCACGTTCCCCTATACATTTTGCGACACGGCAAACTGAATTTGCTCCACGATTTTTCTTTGGAAAGCTGAAAACTTCGTGGAGAAGTGTTCTGCCGAGCTCCTCCAGCTAGCGAGTGAGCTGCAGCGGAACAGGAATCGCTTTCCCCAACTTGGTGATACCACGCAGCAGACAGACCAGGTAAAATAAAACTACGATCTGCCACCAAATCCGCGTTGATATTCACGGCGCTGAGCAGTCTCAACCCTGCTGACACCTCAGGTCGCGTTCCCGTGCGGGGAAATTTTAGCAGACGCGGGAATAGCTCCATAATCTGGTCTAAGATCTTTGGCTTGCAGACCTGCGCTCCGCGCCAACTGCATTTGCAGCCACGCGAAGCAGGTCCGTGGAAATGCAGGGTACCGAGGACATCCTTTGTGTGTCCTCTGGCACTGACCGAGCTACTTGGTGAACCTCACAGCCCATTCTGACGGACATCCATGCATCCATCCATGCATCCATCCATGCATCCATCCATCCATGCATCCATCCATCCATCCCTGCCCAAACAGCGCGGGGACAACTATGAAACCGCTGCTTAACGGGGAGAAGCTGTGGCCTATTTGCAAGCAGAGGGATGCGTCGGGAGGAGGGAGGAAAGACGGCTGGCTCCAGCACACGAGCCAAGAGTTGAAATTCAAGCAAAAAATATCGCAGCCGAGGGCTTTTTATTTAGACGCTGAGCTCAGGGAGGGGGGGAGGTAAAAGCAGAGGCCACCTGTTTGCTAAACCAGAAAGGGCATTTCCTCCCCACATCGCCTTGGGGACACGACCCCCCCACCCCCCCAAAAC
>WUAM01000124.1:1403479-1421199 GCA_024336885.1 Actenoides hombroni
GAAAAAAAAAAAGGGAAGAAAAAAAAAAGAAAAAATAAAGGAGAAAAAAGGAAAAAAAAAAAGAAGAAAAAAAAGGAAAAAATATAATTAAAAAAATAATTCCTTTTGTAAAGGACAACGCTTTAGTATAGGTAGTAAAACTGTTGGACCACTCTGAGAAGCTGGGGCAGAAGTGACCCGCTCATTTCTAAGACATGGTTTGACAACCTTGATGCTCGAGTCTGATGTTTCATAAGCTACCTGGTGCCTGAGCTGTTTCAAAGTGATTTCCCCTGTCCTGTTTTGCTGCATAATTGTGGTACCACCTCTAGAGTATTTCTAAGACTGGGTTTTATGTTTTCTGGAGGATTTTCTTCATTATATGGATAAGTACTTTTATGGTTGATTCCTGAAATTAAAACAGTTTACGAATGGGCTTAGTTTAGCTTCTTTCTTTGCTATCCCTTGGGTTTATTACCGAGTGCATTTTCTGTTCTTCTTTCACTGGAGTTATCTGTGTATTTCTGAGTAGTTTCTTCATCTCCTTTTTAATTCACTGCTCTTTATTTATTTTTTTTCATTGCCACCTTTGACTTTTTTTTTTTTCCTGTTCAGTAGATATCTCTATGGCCATATTTTCTTCCCTTAATGTCCTTTTCTCTTCCCTTAGCAGCTGTTCCCAGACTATGGGCCACAACCCCAGGAAGGCTGTGGCACTTAAGAGTGGGCTATAAAATTAAGTTGCTAATTTTAGATACGGCGACAGGGAAGTCAGAGAAATGTTGCTGTACAGGACATCATCTGATGGAGCTGTATATAAAGAGAAGTCACCTTTCCTTCAGCGGTTTCTGAGCTAAGACTGATAACAGCACACAGCAAAACAGATAAAGTATAAAGTACCCTTATGCCAGATTCCACTGGTATGATAAGCAACTTGAAACTATTTACTTTTACTTCAGTTTCTCCTCATTTCCATGTCTATGGTTTTGTTCCCCACTACTCTCCCAGAGAGTATTTTTGGAGGTAATAACCCGTAAGGCAGGTCGTAGCCAGCCCAGGAAGCCACAGAAAAAGCCCACAGGTACACTGAATTTTGGGGAGTCTGTCCCTCTATTTGGGGGAGCTGCTGGTAGCTTTGTAAGTCTTTGGGATCCGTAAGGAAAAAACCCAAACCAAATCAAGAAAAAGCCCACCAGAAATAAGCAGGAACCGTTCTGTGTTAACCAGTGTCACTTCTTCACTTAGCTGTATGGCTTTGTCCTTCTCTTTGTTAATGACTTGAAGATTCTTCGTGTCGTGGGCTCAACTCCCTTGACAGTTGACATGGGCACGTGACATAGATGGCCATAGATTGAGGACAGTGGCTGTGCCACTAGTTTGTGTGGAGTTTAATGCCTCTTGGGCTGAGTATGTCTGGAGATGGGCCCCTTCTGCCCGTGATGTCACGATAGGTCACCTCACCTACTTGTCGGTATCTGTTGGAGACTCTCCCACTAAGCCAGACACCCCTCGCTGAAGAAAACCAAGAGGTTTTGCAGAATGCTTCATCTGACCTATTGAAATGTGTCACTCCCTGGAAGTGTCTGTTCCTCCCTGCAGATTATAAAGGGCTGGGATGCAATTTCCTCAGATATTGTCAACTACTCCATAAATCTCTGTGTTTGGCCAGTTTAATCCCTGTAACACTGCATTCCCTGCAGGCAGGCTGAGGGGGAGGCTGTGGATGTTGACCAACAGACAGGGGCATCTCTCTCTCTCTCTTTCTCACAATAAATTAGCACTGCAGAAGAGCTTTGTACTGATCAAAACTCACGGTTTAGTTAAGCAGGAGGGTCTGGAATAGATGTGTCAGGGTGATGTGATAGTTTTATCTCGGGTATCACATTTAGGATCTTTCAGGAGATACACAGTGTGACAGTGATGTCATGTAGCTAAGTGCTCCAGCATGCAGAGGTGATGCAGGAAGAGTGAGGCTGTTGGACTTCCTATTATCTTAGGAAATCTTTTCTTTCTGTCCTCCAGAGCCTATGCAAGAGGAGGGATTACATTGGCTTTGAGGAATACTTGCCTTTGGGCTGATTTAGTTGCTCCCTGTAGCCAATTTCAGCAAACCCTGGCATGAAGACAGTGTTTCTATTGCATCGCAACCACCCAGCAAAAATAATTGCTGGAACATGGCAACAATTTTCTATGACACAGACACTTACTTAAATGATTATTTCACTTATTCCCATTATAAAAGGGATAGTGTTTATTAATTCTGATTTGTCATTAAGAGGCTCCACAGAGCGTGGATTTTTCCATTGTCAGTCCTACGCTGCCTGCAGAAATTGCCCTTTATCTATGAAGTCTCTCAATTAAATAACAGCATTATGAACACTCTTGATCCCTGCCTAGGTGGGAGGATCCATGCCATTGTGCATACAGATTTTCTGCCTCATTACTAGCTGTTCTTGTTTAGCTATCTTGTTTGCCTGATCAGATGATAAATGCTAATCCCTTCTCTGTTCTGTGATGTGGTGCCCTTGTTGGATGGCAGCATAGCCAATTGGAGGGTTTTTTCTCCTTAAATACCCTCTGTAAGAATGGGAAGTGTGAGGAAGCTGTGAAGTTCTGTGAATCTGTAATGGCTGTGTACTCATGGGATTTGTGAAGTCCTGCCTATTAGATTGGGAACTCTTTCAGTACAAGGATGATGCCTGGTAAACAAGGCACCTTTTGCTCCGGTCAGAGCAGAGAGAACGTGGGACAGGAGGCTTTCCTTTTGGTGCAAGACTTGGATGGCTGGTGTGAGATTAATTCCTGCTCTATCACAGTAACCTTATGCAAAACGAATCCTTCAGTGTCCAAGCCCCCTGGGAGGAAAAACTCGTGTTTTAAAGACCAGATGACAGGCGAAGTGCCTGGTTATAGCCCTTTTCTTATCCCTCCAGCACCTCTTTCTAATTCAGTTTGTAACAGAGACTTGCTTGAGAGATATATCCAGATGGAAGACTTGAGGCTTGGTGCCATCTTGAAGATAAGATGAGGGATCTTTCCATTTTAGGCCTTTAAAAGGCTCACCTAGGTTAGAGAAAATAGCAGGAGCTACCATGGGTAACTCTTTAGGGTAGAGCTTGACTTTGAACTGTTCCCCTGCCAAAATTCCCTGAGGTCCTATAACAGGGGCCACCACTGAAACAAGATCTGAGGTGAGGATACACCCAGCTATACTTCAGGACAAGCTGGAACATCGGAGGAGGTTCCATGTAAATGTAAGGAGAAGCTTTTTCATGGCGAGGGTGACAGAGCCTGGCCCAGGCTGCCCAGAGAGGTTGCGGAGTCTCCTTCTCTGGAGACTTTCCAACCCCACCTGGATCTGTTCCTGTGTGACCTGCTCTAGATGCTAGTCTCTGGCAGGGGGGTTGGACTCGATGATCTCCAGAGGTCCCTTCCAACCCCTAACATCCTGTGATTCCAGAGACTTAAGCAGGTTAAAAGCTTTGGGGACTGGATTTGTCCAACCTACCCCTATTTGTCCTCCCCCCAGCATCTGCCTCTGTTGTTTATTCTTTGCCTACTCATTTTTCTTCCTGAACACCTCTGCCTCGGTAGCATCTGACATTGCCTGGGAGCTGTGACAATGCCAAGAGCACCACCCAGACTCCTGAGGAGTAGATGAGGGACCAGGAGGGTCTCGTAGGTTTTACATGAGGTCCCTGTTGTCTTATTAGGTTTTAAAGAGTCTGTTATCAGCAGTTCATGCTTCTGGCATTACTGCTGTTTCAACTGTGTTGCCTGCTGCCAAGAGCAAAGCCTTCTTCCTAGGCATCTGGGTGATTACTGGGCTGGCTTTGTCCTTTCAAACTGACATTGAAGCAGCACTGTCCTTTGGTCTTAGGAGCTGTGCACTCTTGCGTTCTACTGGAGACGGTCCTTGGCAGCTCATGGTTTTATCACAAAAGACAAGCTTCTGGCCTTTCTGGAGAAGTCAAACTTGAATCACAAAAGGCTATGAATCCCCTGGAGTAGAAAAGCGCTTTGAGAGGTACCCCAAAATTCGCAAGGGATGGGAATTAAAATCTCAACTTTGCAAAAGGGAGTTGTGAGGTACTGGGAGCTGGGACACATTTTAAAAAGACTGTGCTGTTGTTTTCTAGGAGGAAGTAGAAGTAGGGTAGCCACGTCTTAATAGACATGTGCCTGACACTTGAAGGAGAACAAAGACTTACATCTTTCATCAGTGATTCCACTGGAGTTTGAAGATGCATTTGCAAATGCAAGCTGCTGCTTTTGGTGACCGTGGATAAAAAACAGTGGGGTGCATCTTTCTTGCAGCGCCCGCTCGTATGCCATAGGCTGTGGGATCCCAAGTCCCAGACTTGTCATGGGAAAAGCTGGTGATGAATAAAGTAGATTTTTCTGGATGGGTGGGACCTCGGGGATTGCTTTAGATCCAACTCTTATTTTTAAGGCATAGACATCCCTTTCTCCAGGTTCTTTTATTGTATTACCTGCACTCTGGGAAAGGCCTCTGACCTTGTTCACACTGATGCTTTCTTAGACAGTAAAAATCAGGTTTTTTTGGGATATGATTTGAACAATGTGTGAGCAGAATGGGAAATAGGAAAATGAATGCAATCCTTCCCTTAGGTTTAATGCTCCCTGGGAGTAAATCCATGAAGGCTAAGAAGGGCTCTGTCACTACTGTGATTTAAGGTTTTAACGGTGTGTTTGGTGTTATATAGACTTCAGTGGAAAATGACTTCCAATTTATTGAGGCTTCTACCCTGGTGTCTTTATTTAGGGGAAGATTCTGTCATTCCCCCCCCAAAATAAATAAATTACAGAGTGCTTTAATCTGCTAAGAGGTTTGCTGAGATACCAGTGGGATTGTCTGAACGTTGATCTCTTTGCAAGCTGTGTTACTAAATCAGTAGAGCTAGCAAAAACTCTGCTCAGTTCTGAATCACATCATTCAGGACGTGGTAGTTAAAAATAAATAAATAAATCCTTGTCTGCCCCGGCTTCCACTGATGTGATGAGTTCAGTGACACATGAAATGCTAAAAATGCACAGCATTTTTTGCATAGATTACTTTTAAAATGCTCTCAATTGTCAAAAATCTGTAGGTTAGAATTAGGACTTAAATGGTTTTTTAATATTTGTATGTGAAAAGTGGCCAAAAAAAATAATTAAAATGCAGTCAGACTGCTCTCTACAGCAAAAACAGGTGAGCTGGGACCTTTTCTAGGTGATTGCATCAGGAAATGCTTGAAATCACAGACTGGAAGCCCCTGACCTCTGACTTCCAGGCAGTAGCTGATACCTGCTATCTGCAAATACTGTTGGGTTCCCCAGTAGACAAGTGTGGACACTGGGACTAGCACAGAGACTGATGTATCTGCAGGTGGAAGGGATGTTAAGCAGTGCCTGTGTGTGTTGCCCTGGGCCAGGCAGGAGCCAAAGCAGTAATTGTGGGAGGCTCCACAGCAGGGATAGCCCTTCCTTACCATCCTTCTCTTCTGCATTTGTGGTGGCTGTGAGGCTACTTTGGTCCCTGGGAGGGGTAGAGTAGATCCCAAGTTCTGCCCACATCCTGCCCATCCCTGCCTGTTTACTTGCAGGGCTGTAGCCTGCAAGAAACACATTCCTCTGCTGCAGGACAGAGCTCAGAAATAAGGTAGGTTTTAATGTGGCTGAGAGCCACATGGAGAAAAAAAAAAGTGTTTTTCCCTCCTCTTATTCTTTCTCTGTTATGAGAAATGGGATAATATAATCCAGTCCTAGATGAAATCTGCATTTCTCCTAGAAATGTTCCCTTTGCTGTGAGATTCACACTATGGGAAGGCAATGCTCCTATTTATAACTTGTGGTTGAAGAGAAGTCTCTCATTAAATAGAAGAGTCTTCTTAGAGTAACTGTTGAATTGGATTTACATTCTTTGGTACAGTATTTATTTCAAGAGCTTGTCCTCTGCAGAAAGGTGGGTCAGCCTCAGCATCAGGATCTGTACGGCTTTATTCCTACCTTGCTCTTGGGTAATTCCACTGGGGCTTAGAGTTTCTTTGTTGGTGGTTTTGGTTTGGGTTTTTTTCTTTTTGATTTACACTAATACATCGAGTTGCAGCTGCACATCAGGATGGAGCCAGTCTGTGAGATACCAGAGATTTGCTGCTACGAAAAAATAATTGATTCCTGCTATTTGGAATCTGATGAAACTGAAATGTGTTAAGGTTGAACACTGAGCCTTCGCTTGCGTGATCTTTCCAATAACTCATGTTCCTTTGAAGTTGTTTCATGGTCCTGCCTTTCCTGTTCTTGAATTGTTGCCAGTGAAACTGAGTCCTCCTGGTATAATTCATAGGCAGAAGGTACAAAGCTGACACTCTCGTACAGTGGTATGTGGGGAAGAAACCTTTTTGCCTCTAGGATGTTATTAGGAACAAGATGACAACTGGTGAATATTTTCCAGATATCATAATGCTTTAATATATTGGAATGATGAATAGCAGTGGTGATAACATCACAGCAATGCGTGACAGAAGAATATTAGCGTTTCGGTTACACGGAATTGCAGCTATCTTTGCTCTACCTTAAGGTGGACATCAAAAGTCTTAATGCTGAAAACTCCATTATAGCTTTTAATGTTTGGTTTGGGTTTTTTTTGGTCTTTTAATGCTTTCAACCTTACAGGCACTTCACTTAAGAAGTACATAACACGAGGGAGAACACTGGTCTCGTGGCTACCCAGTGTCATTTCAGTGGATATAACTGAATGCTTTATTAAAATAATGCACTAGCTTTGATAAAGAGCATCCCAAAACAAAGCTTTTAGAAGAAATCTAATAGTGTTCTCTGAAGGATTAATTTTTTTTTGGAGGGAGGTGTGTGTGTTGGGTTTTGTTTGTTTTTTCATAGTAAACTCTCTGTAATTAGTGAGGTCGCAGGCAAGTTAGACAAGCTGCTGCATGTGCATAAATGAGTCAATACATCAAACTAATGCAGTGGTGTGGAAAAGCAAGAAGCGGTCCATTGTCGGGGAGAAGAGACTTAGGGAACGTGAGAGGAGATACACCGATAAAGACTTTTTTTCCACAGGCTTCAGAAGCAGGAGGTCTGTGTCAAGACTGAAGACCCACATTACGCTTTCAGTCTTTTCTCTTTCAAACACCTCAGAGGGAAATAAGATTCTATCTTCTCAAAGGGGAGACCGAATGTCAAGCCTACTTCTTTCTCAGACTCGAGAGTCAAAGCTATTGTTCATGCAGATGGGAGCAGCAGGCAGGAGCCAAGCCCACACCAGTCTTCTGCTCAGGTGGTTGGCTCAAACAGAGGAAACCAGCAGCACTCTCAACTGGTCTGACATAGCTGTTCCATGGGCTGGGGGGGGGAATCCCTTTCAGCAGATAAATATCAAACGTGGCTATTGTACTCTATGATGCCAGTCGTATAGAGAAGACCATGAAAAGGTATAAGTTGTGTAAGATGAACTTACCTATGTAAGATGTGACTCTTCAAAGCTTCCGTATCCCAAGTAGGGTTGAAGTTGTGCTGCTTTACAGCACTTGTTAGTAACTAACGGTAGCAAGACCAGAATTCTGGTAGAACAAATCCTTCTCCAGATCTAACAAGTTCAGAATTCTCAAAGATTATTTTTTTCCCCATCCCCTTTGTAGTGTTTTGGGACGTACACCAGTTATTGCTCTAAGTACAATTCTCCTCACACGTCCGATGTGCCTGAGCGATGTAAGTGTTTCTGCCGGCGGGGCATTTCACCGGAAAGAAAAGCCACAGTTCAGCAGTTTAGATTGAAGCCTGCTGAATTTTGGAGGCAAAATTCCTTCCCTGAATTTGGGAGTCACCCCAGCAACTCAAATGCCACGAGTGGAAGCTGAATGGAGAGCAGGATTGCACTGAAAGGCCTGAAAGTTAGAAAGGCAAATAATGGCTGAAAAATGTACTTTCTTACATTAGCATTAAAAAATGTTTTCTAGTAAAAATACAGGGAATGCAGTTGCTATGGCTACCAGCAGGGTTTTGTGGAGAACTTCCTGAGGTATTTACTGTTTAGCTGCACATAAATGCATAGTTTTTCTTAGTCTGAGGATTCAGCATCACCTTGTGTTTGGATTCTCTCCTAAAGCATTCAGGCTGCCCCTGGTAAGCAGCAGCAGTATTCAGAGTTTCTGGAGAGAGCAGGAAAAGGGAAAATGCTGTCTTGATCTTGAGAATTCTGGTTTTTGGTTGTTTTTGGGGTTTTTTTGTGTGTGTGTCTTTTTATTGCACAAGGGAAACATTCCTGACGTAGCTGAGCTGGTGTGTTACTTCAGTTCTTACTTGTTTGCCTGTTTGGGGTCCTCTTAAGGCTAAGGAATAGCTAAAAGCATTGTGGGGTTTCCTGTTTACCATAGTATGGAAAAAAATTCAAATTCTTTCATTATTAGCTACCAGCCTAGCAACTCGTTTTGGGCCCTAGAAGCCAGGGAAAGGTTTTAGATGAAAATATGACCCTGCAAGCAAAAGCTGAATGCATTCATTCTAGAGATCAGGTACATCAGGGGATGGTAACTGAGCACTTGAACAACTTTCTAGTTCTGGTGCAGGAATATTCTGTCTCTTGGAACATGACTGATGACTCTAGAGCAGAAGTACTGCAACTTTTGTGTGAGATACTTTTATTATTAAGAATAATTTTGAACTTCTGTTGGGTGGGAGGTCAGTCTGTGCCTAATTGTCCCTTTCATCTGCAGTAATCTCTAAATAAGAGTTGTTCCCTCAATTCATCAACATGAATATTAAAAAAATTCACACATTACATTAGGTCTTATATGTATCCATGGAAAACAAGAGTTATAACACTTTTTTTTTATCTAGCAAAGAATAGGCTCCCAGTCTTGCTAACAGAGACAAAATAGCAGAACAGGCACAACCCCACCATCTTTTTCTTTTTAAATGGCAACAGATAGATTAAACCAGTTACTCTTCAGAGAATTCCTGTGTTTGAAATATTTTCTTCTCTGCGTATGGGATAAACTCATGTCCCTCTCTGCCCATCATGGTGGTGTAGCAGTACTTTGGATTTTCCTTGGCATCAAAAGGAAAGCCAAGAAAAGTGCCTGCTTTCTGCTCAGCAGGGCAGGAAATGTCGTGGCAAAAAAGATGTAGAAAAGGCTGAGGTACTTGATGCCTTTTTGTAACCTTTATTTTCCCAGTGAGGACTGTTCTCGTGCGTCCATGCTCCTGTTTAGCAATCTAGATGTGCTTCTTCTGTTCCCCTTGAGACAAAGACTTTATACTCAAGTCTTTTCACCCTCTGCCTCTGAACTGGCTAAAGTTTTTTATTATTGCCATTACCATCTGTTAGCTGTTGCTGCTTTTGGCTGACTTTGTCATGTCACCTTGACCAGATAGACATCTGTTTAAATATCAGTATCTGTTGAAATATCAATATCTAAATCTTAGCTGTTTGTCTAGGCTCCTTTTATTGCGTCTGGGGAAAATAAGCACTTCTTCTGAGTAGTTAATTTATTTTACTCATGTTCCCTAGAAAAAGATAAAATCAATCTGGCTATGGATTTTTTTTTGTTGTTTTTTTGGTTTTTTTTTTTGTTTTTTTGTTCTCTGTGTACTGGAAAAGGGAACCATCCTGAGTAGCTCAAGGATAAAACCACATTCAATGTTATTTAGACACCTACAATCTAAACTTAAAGGAGAGAAATCCCAGCCAGAGCTCTGCAATGTCTTAGTAACTGACCTAGTGTGAGACAGCATCTAAAATTCATCTTTGAAGTCCAGAGATGCACAGATGTTATTTAAGTTTTAGCACTGCTAGCTGGGTATCTCTTTTCCATTTGTACAGTTTTTCCATGTCTCTTCTTCTCCACCAAAGTTTCTAATTTTGCCTTTGCTTTTATCTCCCTGGTAACTACTCTATGTCCTACCATCAGATCCTGGTGCTTTCATTTTCAGTGGTCTCTGTTTTCAAGGAAATAACTGCTTTTGTGTTGTCATTACACAGCTCTTGGCCATCTCCCTGAGCACAGCACATGCATACAGATAGAGTATCATAAAACACCTGTACCTAAAGATGGGTATCCTGTTCCTGAGATAACAGTTCAGTCTGCAAGGTTGTCACCAGCTCTAGAAGTAAGGGGAACTTTGAAAATGGAGTCCTTATCCATTTGGAAACATCCTCCCTCCAACTATCAAATAAGATCTCTGATAGCCACTGTTATCTACCCAGTAGCTATCTCTTTTAAGGTACAGATTCAGGGTGTTGCACATGAAGAGGTAAGAAAAGGGAATCAAGGTTCAGGTCTTTTTGAGACAACTTGGTATCACAGTTCTTCCTACTACAGTTAATGACAACCATTCGAGATCTGAAAAAGTGATAGTGTTAGGAAGACCTGTGTTTGATGAGTTCCATGTTTCTTCCATGGGATTCCCAGTGCTCCTTTATTTCTTTCCATGGGTCTCTTTCTTTTGTCCTTTCTTTCTCCTGCAACAGAGTGACCGCTCTTTCTTCTTCTGAGGCTTGTGGGAGGAATTAAAAGGAAGGAAGCAGAGTGGAGGAGGTGGGATGAGGTGCAAGTTGTGATGATCCAGAACTCTTTCAGCCACTGTCCCACCCCTTGCCTTAGGCACAGACAGGTAGACAGACCCAGCTGTTGTGCAGGAGTAGCTGGTGGTGACATTTCAGCTGATAGGACTCCTGTGTCTGCCTGTTGCCTGGAGTGAGAGCTGTGTGTGGGCTCTAGAGCACAACTTTTGGTTTCTTACCATTTCTGTGCAAGCGACAGTGGAGGTGAGCCCTTCCTGGTAGAAAATAGGGGTAGTTTGCATGATTTCTCTAGGTGAACCTGTTTGATTTACAACTTTCAGGCCCTTATTTGCTGGACTGCTTTTAAGTGTCTTCATCAGCTTACTGTTTTCCATCTTACTGGCAGCCCTGGAAGCAGCAATGCCAAGTGACAAGACAACTTTGCTGCAGGTCTCCCACTGCCGTGGTCATGGCAAGATCACAGAAGGATTCACAGGCAGGGATTTCTTCTCTGTCAGATTCAGAAATTGAGAGGAGTAAAGTGTGTTTTATCTGACACTGGAAAAAACTCTGCTTCTGCTTGACTCCTGTGTGTCCCTCTTACCTGCAGTCCCATGTTGATGGTGGCCTCAGTGCTGGGCTGAGGTGGCTGAGGCACAAAGGATACACTGTCCAGCTTGCCTTCACTCAAAGCTGGTGCTGCATTAAGGCTGTGCTGCTTATTTCTCTCATTTGCCTTGCTTTAAAGGAGTCTGTGTGGCTGGCTGATGAAGACATCCCCAGTGCAGACCTCTGAGTCCTCTTGTCTCCTCCTAGCCCCAGCTCCTTTCTTGCGAGAGAAGCATTTGAGGTGAGAGCCAGAAAAGACTTGAGGCACTTGCTTCCAAGGTTTTCAGTCTCAAATCCTCCGTACAGCCTCCCCACTCTGCAGACACTTAAACTGGTTAAGGTGTCTAACAGTGGAGTTCTGTCCTTGGGTCTTCCCAAAATTGCCTCTGCCTTACGCTCCTTGAGTTATGCAATTGTGAGAAATAAAAGCAGCAATCTTACGTGGGTTCCAGTCCCACCTGGTGTTTCAGGTCGGTTCCCAAAACGCTTTTCTGCCACGCTGCAAGGTCAGCTAACCTCGAATTGCTGCAACAAGGAGGCAAGGAATGGTCTTTTTCTAGAAGACCTGGTGGGAAAGGGCTGCTTGCAAGCTGCCTATATCCATTCAGCTGCTTTGAAAGAGAAGTGGTAATACTTGTCCTCCATAGACCAGAGCATGGAGAAACTCATCTCGGTGAGTTTCGGGCAGTGGATGCTGCACAAGGGACAATGCCTCCTGCAAGTGCTGGGTGAGAAGGCAAAGCTTCAGAAAGAGGTGAGACTGAGGATGTAACCCTGCTATCTGCACCTCCCCAGGGAACAGCAGATATCTCTCGTCTTCATCACCTATCTTCACAGGTCTTTTACTTTTTCTGGTGTGTTGGTGTCCCTGGGAGAGTTCAAGGTTTCATTACAAAGGCCAAGGCCATGGAAATGGCATCATGGAAAGGCTTTGCAACACTTAATCGAATGGAGTTGTTGTTTTCTGAACAAGTTTGCACGACATTAGGTGGCCATGAACCTGTTGGAACATGTGGAGGAGAAATTCACCTAGATAGTGCAAGGAGGAGACATTGATGATCCTGTAGCTGGGAAATTTTCTATCATCTGGACCATTCAGCAGAAGTGTTGTGGAAGTGGTGGGTGAGTGTGTGGTCCATTTCAAATGAACGTAGTGATGTTAATTACCCTGAGAGTGACTGAGAATTGGTATGAGCTTATTTCTGGAGCTTGCAGGAGTTCTGGTAATCCTTATCCAGGCCTTATCATAAGGCACAGGCTAAGGAATCCAAAGCAATTCTTCCTTGCATTGGCCCCAGTAGTTCTGGGAAACGTGTTCACCAGGCTCTTCTTTGTTAAAAAGTATGTTGCCTATTTTCCAAACAGATTTAGGCTGTTACCCCATCCCGATTCCCCGCTCCAGCTCTGCTAGCTGACTATATAAAGCCATGACATATGGGTCTTTTTACTGACATAATCCTCTGCTGTACTAAAAAAGAAAATATTAGGTTTCATTCCAAGAGCAGAAAGAACTTCCATGAGGATATAAAAAGCAGGAAATGGGCCCTGTAAGAGCAGAGAGCTCTCATATTGAATAGCCTCGAGGGGCTCAGTGTTGAAGGCTTTTTTTCCTAATAGTTACTGTGGGCTGGAACAGGTCTGCCTCTGCTTGAGAGGAAATGGGATTTGTTGGACTTTCCCCATACAGGTTACAGGGCTTAGGCCAAAGGACTGGTGTGCTGTGGCCCTGTAATAAATCAACATGCTCCGCACATGTGGAGGTAAGGACAGTCTGAGCATGTAATTCTGGAGACAAATCCAAGGATTTTCCACTCCACAGCAAACTATTTCTCCGGTTTGAACTGTTTGCTTCCTCTGTGGACATCATTTTGATCACAGAATGTTTGGGGTTGGAAGGGACCTTGAAAGATCAGTGAGTCCAACCCCCCTCTGCCAGAGCAGGGTCACCTAGAGCAGGTCACACAGGAACAGATCCAGGTGGGGTTGGAATGTCTCTAGAGGAAACGACTCCACAGCCTCCCTGGGCAGCCTGGTCCAGTGTTCTGAGCCTGATCTTCGATCTTTGTCTTGCTTACATCACTCCTTGTTAATGTGAACATCCTGCAGCCAGCAGTGGCCGTTCATTTAAATGTATGGATTCAAATACATTTGCGCCCCAAGGGATGAGGCACTGCAGGGGCATAATACCTACTACAGTGCTGTGTAAGTGACTCGCAACCTACATGACTCCAGTTATGTATTTGGGGATGTTTGGGGGTAGAAGAGGATAGCTCCCCAATAAGATGATGACAGTTTAACTGACCTTTGAGTCTCTTGTTCTGTCCCTAATTCCCTGGTCCACACTAAAGAGGTTCAGGCTAGTATTTTCTAAAGGAACATGAAAATAAAGGGGAAAAAATTGGTTCAAACAAAACGCAGCACTGACAGGATACTATAAAGAATAATGCAACTGGAAGTATCAAACCCATGCTTCAGTTTCAAGTTCAAGATGTTCTTCCTGGTTTTGCAAGCTAGTAAACAAACCTGGGGAAAGAAGCTGTCAGTACAAGCACTCCAGGTGCTGGTTCTTGGGAAAACCCTGCTTTCCAGGCATTGTTTTTCCAAATCAGACAGGAAGAGCTTCCCCTTGTCTCTCCTAATCCTGTGGTCCCCACACACACTCTGAGACACATTCTGTGAGTCTTTTCCTTGATAATTATTTCAGTCAGGTTAACTTAAGATGCTTGCAGAGGAGTGTTTTTTGCAGAAGCAGTGTTCGAGATGTAGGATTTCTTTGGAAACTCAAACTCCTTATTAGCTGAAATGAGACAGGGTTACCACTTGACTGGTCAGTAAACACACGTTCATATGGTGCAGTATGGATTTTCTTTACAGACAGGTTGATGATGCCAAAGCCAAGGAGCTGCAGGGTGTGACTTTCTCAAACATCGCTTGGGAATGTTGGGGTTTTTTCCACACTAGTGAGGGATGTAGCTTGTTTCTAGCTCCTGGTAAGCTATGTCAAGAGACCAAGAGACACTGGCACTCTGTCACGTGCCCTCAAGACTTGCTTTAGCCAATTGGCCAGATGGAAAAATGTTTGAAGCATCACTTCGTGGCATCTCTTCTCCTGGGCACAGCAGCTGGGGTGCTGCAGAATGGACTGCACCTATGTCTTGTCCCATCAGGAAGCTGAGCTTTAGACACAGACTGTAACTGGTCCCACCATGTGAATGCAGCCTATTTATGAGAGAGGTGACAGAATTAATTTGGGAATGGTGGCGTGGATTTGGTAGTACCCTAACCACAGATGGTAGGATTTGGGAGATGCTATCACAGAGACTTTTTATCGCAGGTTAGTTTTGGGTTTTCTTAGCCAATCAGTAGAAAGAGTTCTCACCTTGACATACAAGAGTACAATTTAAATCTGGAGTTACTTCCTCTGGAGGAATTACTGAAAAGTTATACTCGGGGGTATTGCATCAAGCTTTTAGCCTGTAGACACTGTGGGACACAGGTTTTAGCCTGCAGACACTGTGTGGCTGCATCACACAAAAATACATTGCCAAGTCCTCGTCTGGTACTTGAGGTATTTTAGAATTGCAGCAATTTGGCAGGCAGCCAGCACGACCTTGTTTTAAAGCGTCTGTGGTAGATGCATTTACAAAGGGGTCAATTTGAGGGATGCGTGATCCAAGCTTAGGTTAAGGAGTCAGGAGTGGCTGAATTCTCATTCTGACCTTCTCCCAGGTTCCGTTACGTGTGCATCATCCAACCCCACAGAGGTTAAAAGGATGTTTCTAAGGCTGCGAAGTGGAGCATGCAGAATTTAGGAAATGCTCATGCTGAGTTAATCCAGTGCCCCTTGGAGTATGTGTTACAGCTCTCTAAGACTCTTGGATACACTCCATTGTATGGTATTTTTTTCCCCCATTCGATTCCTGGACAGATATCGTCACGTAGGAAATAGCTATTAATTATTTTTCCCCTCCTGGTTGTTCAGTATGGACTTTCTTTCTTGTACAAGCAAACTTATTTCCAGTTGCAGAAATATTAATTGTTCACGGTCCCTGGTAGTTCCAGCAACAAGTACTTCAGAGGAGGAATAGAGTTTAGCTAAGGCAAACAAATTGATGGGTTTGAATGGTCTGCTGATCTTTCCCACCACCCTGTTTCATCTCCTGTGAAGCTAACAGACTGCTTTGGCTGGCATTCATGCTGCCTGTCTCTATGTGTCTGATCCTTTTTTTTTTATGGATTAGGGTAGAAGTTGTTTTTGAGATGTGATATTGCAAAAGAAGAAAAGTTTCAGCCCCTGCAGCCTCACTGGCACTTAAAGCAGATGTTGGAGAGCTGTTTGCTAGCAGGGTGCATGAATGTCCCCATCCACCTTAGTGGAGCAGCTGACAGTCTCCTCCTTGATTTCAGCAGACTTTGGATCAGTTGTAGTTGAACACAGAATCACAGAATTGTTGGAGCTGGAAGGGACCTCCAGGGATCATTGAGTCCAACCCCCCCCACCAAAGCAGGCTTGCCCAGCGCATATTACACAGGATCACATCCGGGTGGGTTCTGAATATCTCCAGAGAAGGAGACTTGGCAGCCTCTCTGGACAGCCTGTTCTGGTGCTTTGTCACCCTCACAGTAAAGAAGTTCTTTCTCATATTTAGATGGAACCTCCTCTGTTCCAGCTTATGCCCCTTGTCACTGGGCACTACTGAAAAGAGTCCAGCTCCATCCTCTTTGCACCCACCCTTTAGATATTTATAGACATTGATAAGGTCTCCTCTCAGTCTTCTCTTCTCCAGGTGACGTAGTTCCAGCTCTCTTTTTTCCCCTTTCCATGTAAGAGAGATGCTCAGTCATCTTTGTTGCTCTCCACTGGACTCTCTCCAGCAGTTCCCTGTCTCTTTTGAACTGGGGATCCCAGAACTGGACACAGTGTTCCAGATGTGGCCTCACCAGGGCATAACAGAGTGGGAGGATGACCTCCCTTGATATACTGGCCACACTCTTCATAATGCACCCCAAGATACCATTGGCCTTCTTGGCCACAAGGGCACACTGTCTGCTCATGGTTAACTTGCTGTCTTCCAAGACTCCAAGATCCTTCTCCTCAGGGCTGCTTTCTAGCAGGTCAACCCCTAACCTATATTGCTGCATGGGCTTGTTCCTTCCCAGCTGCAGGACCCTATATTTGCCCTTGTTGAACCTCATTAAGTTCTCCTCTACCCAATGCTCCAGCCTATCCAGGTCACGCTGGATGGCAGCAGAGCCTTCTGGTGTGTGTCAGTCACACCTTCCAGTTTTGTATCCTCAGCACATTTGCTGAGGATACGCTCTGTCCCAAACAAAGTACCCCTGGAACAACTCTGGTGTTAGCAGAGAAATTTTCTGCTCTATTATTCACATGGGTTTTGAAATAATGCCCGCTGAAATCAATGGCACTCTTTTCATTAACTACAGTTGGCTTTGGATCAGGACTGGGAAGATGCAGATCTTCCAGAAATGTCATCAGATGGTTTCTTTAAAAAGCCTCGAACAAAGATATACGACTGCATGGGCTGATCAGAGGGGAGAAAAAGTCCCATCTCTCTTTTATACGGTTGGATTCCTGCTCATATCAGCAATAATTCAGATAATTAAATTGCTTAGTTCAGTAGTTGGAAGAGGCACGATCAACAAGCTGACTCTAAGATGTCAGATGTATTAGTGTTCCGCGTTGGGGTTTTTTGTGTTTTTGTTTTTTTCTTTTTTATTTTTTTGGTGTGTGTGTGTTATGTGAAAAGCTGTGTAATTGCACACTGTCTTTTCCACCCCAGGCTAACCTCTTCTTCAGAGGAGCATACCAAGGGCATTTAAAATCACATTATGAATGCCAGCATAGCTAGAACATTTCTATGGCTCGCGGTGATGTTCAGTGGCAGCAGATGAATGGGTGAAATTAAGCACACTAATGGTATCAGCCCCCCTTGAATTGAACGGGAAGATGAACAGTTCAGTGGTAGAATTTAGTAAAATGTAGGTAAAAGCTCAGATATGTTAATGAGCAGACTAAAGTCCACAACTGGACATGCTTTTTTACATTCAGCCTTGACTCAGGGATCTTTGTTCTGTCCCTGTAGGGTCTTTGAACTTTTGCTTGCATCAGGTAGAAGCACTTTTATTAAAATCACCCTCCTGAAATGCTCATCCTACTAGTGACTCCAGTTTTGTTTTGTTTATATTTGTGGCTGAATCACTTTGCTGAAGTATGAAAGAGGTTACAGAAAGTGTTCTGGTTTTTTTCCACCTCTAACTCGCATGGTTTTGCTGTTGTTGATGCCTCTCAAACCGGGACAGAAGAGAGAGGCTGACAGAAGGAATATCTAGTGTTTTGTGCTTAAATTCCTCGTCCCGGAAATGCCATGAAGGTTTCTTCTCTGCCACATTCTTGGTATCTGCCCCTTCTTTTCCCTTTATTGTTTCGAGATGCTGTTTCTAGACAAGCAGTTTTGCTTCTGCTCTTTCATACAAGTTTTTCCTCCTTGTCCCCTGAATTACAGTGATGCGACAGCATTATAGAATCATAGAATTGTCAGGGTTGGAAGGGACCTTAAAGCTCATCCAGTTCCAACCCCCCTGCCATGGG
>WUAM01000124.1:1424580-1437619 GCA_024336885.1 Actenoides hombroni
TTTATTTCATTTTTTTTACTTCATTTTATTTATTTCACTTTATTATTTATTTAAAAAAAACCAAAACAAAAACAACCCCAAAACTGTCTTGTATTTATATACCACTGCTGGCAGATACTTCCAAATTTTATCTGCAGGGTGCAAGGTTTATTAGGTGGATTACTTGTCTCTCTGTCTGCGTATGATACATCTGTTTGTAATCACAGGAGCCTTTACATAAGGATTCTGACAACTTCATGAGATTCCCCCCCTCCCTCTTATTTATTTATTTATTTATTTATTTATTTATTTATTTATTTATATTCCCTAATCCAGCATGACATGCACTTTATTTCTGAGACACAGGGACAGGCCCAACATTTGACTCAACGGAGCCTGGTTCGGACCAAATGCCGACACCATCGTTCTTTTTGTCTGGGATTCCCACAGAACACTATTGCTTTGAAGAGAAATGCCCTAGAACGCAAAGCGACTCTGCAGCAGTCATCCACAGACAAAAAGACAGAGAAAAGAAAGAAAAGGAAAGAAAATGTGCACAGAAATCTGTGTACTCAGAAACCTGTGCCTTAAAGAGGAGAACATGGGTTCAGGAGCTAGGAGAAAGCTTTCCAAAGTGATTCCTTAGATAGTAAGAGCTCCAGAGTGGGAACTTTTCTGTCCTCTGGGTTAACAGTAGATAGAACTGCAGTGATTCCATGAGCTTAGCAAGAAAATCAGAAAATGAAAGCAATAGTAGTATTTATTTATTTAATGATTTGGTCTCACGTTAGAAAACAGATCCTACGAACTAATGAGAAAATCAGAAAACAAAACCAATAAGTAAAGGAGAATATTTATTTATTTACATAATGATTTGGTCTGGCATTGGCAAACAGATTCCATGAACCAATGAGGAAATGATAAAGCAAAAGCAATAGGTGAGTAATAACAACACTTATTTATTTAATGATTTGGTTTCACGTTAGAAAACAGATTCTACGAGCCAATAAAAAAAACCAGAAAACAAAAGCAATAAGTTAAAGAATAATATTTATTTCATGATTTGCTCTCGCGTTAGAAAACCGATTCTGTGAACTAATAAGAAAATCATAAAAACCATAAGCAAAGAATAATATTTATGTATTTAATGATTTGGTCTTGCGTTAGAAAACAGATTCTGCGAACTAACAAGAAAATCAGACAACAAAAGCAACAGGCAAATAATAACATTTATTTAATTAATTATGTGGTCTTGTGTTAGAAAACAATCTGTGAACCAATAAGAACACCATAAAACAAAAGCAATAAGTAAATTGTAATAATTAATTAATTGTTCTGCCTTGCGTTAGAAAACAGGTTCTGCGAACGAACGAGAAAATCAGAAAACAAAAGCAATAGGCAAAGAATGATTATTTATTTATTTATTTATTTATTTATTTGGTCTCCTGTTGAAAACCAGAAGCTAAACTTTTTAACAACAGCCCAGCTCCTTTGCCTGGCTTGTTACAACAGGGGCCGCTTCCAGTGGTCTCAGTCGAGGTAAACTCGAGCCAGCGACCTGGATTTGAAGCCGACCCACCTGAGCTGTCGCGCTCTCTTTACACCAAACTGTTAAAGCAGTTGCCTTTTGAAGCTGCTGAGTTCACCGCTGCCGAGAAGGACCCGGGGCAACCGATAGGTTGATCGACACAAGCCAGGGATGTTTAGCTTTTGTCATTTCTGAGACTCCGGCGCTGAAAGCGGCGGCGGGTGAAGGGGGCAACCGGTTGTGCGTGGTTTGCAGCGGTTTGTATCTCAGCTCTGCCTTGTCCGTCTCCTAATGATGAATGCGTGGGAGGGCCAGGTCAGGAATGGTTTCCACTCCAGTGCGTTGATTGTGTCGTTGGCAGTGGGCTCAATTAAAGTATAATAATCTGGTAATCTCTCTCCGGTTTCCATTCGGGCTGCTGCACACTGAATAGAGCCAGTGAAAGACTATAGCTTTGGAAAAGTAGGTGAAATCCTGCCTCTTTGTCTGAGGGGTTTGTGTCTAGTCAAGTAAAATGACAGGCAGGAGAGACAACTCTCCAAAACGTTGCTCCCATGTCTTGCATCGTTACTGCGCTTTGTCTTTCTACGAGATAACGCTTGCTCTTTATTTTCCTTTCTAGGCTACGGGTTGGATTGCTAGCAAGCTTCTCACCACGGAGGGAAGACAAGCTGATGCGAGGGCGGAGATACGGACATGTCCATCACAGGCGGATGCCGTGTGCCCCATCTCCTGGTTCTTCTCACGTTCATGTTCAGCGGGGAGAGAGCTGAGGCGCAAAGAGCAGGTACGCGCTGTTCCGTTTATTGCCTCCTGCTAAGTAGCTGCTGGGGCTTTTACATGGCTGAGGAGCTGTCATTGCTGAGAGGATGTCCTGGTTTGAGTGACCCCGATGTCCTGGTTTGAGTGACCCTGATGTCCCGGTTTGAGTGACCCTAAACGGTGACAGAGGAACACAATAGAAAAAAAAAAAGCCCAATCAAGACATTTACTGCCCAAAAGACATGAAATAGGGATGGAGATAGCTCAACAATCAAGGTTCTGACTTACCTAGGGTCTCTTGTTCTGCTGCAGGCTCAGAAAGGTTAGCTTAGCTACCCCCAGCAAGGGGAGCAGCACACAGTTTGCTCTGGATGTGCTTCATCTACCCCGTGCTGGCATGGAGATTGCTTCTTCCATTGCCTTCAGTGGGTGTCAGATTAGATCTGGTGAACCTTCTACCTGGCTGGGACTTGCCTAGTGAGCTTGACAGGGACAGGGCACTGCTCATACCTTCTCTTGGTTGATACTGTCTAGTTGCTGGCATGGTTCCTGGCATGGCTTTTGGCCTGTGCTGATGAGCACTCTCCCCAAATGCCACTGCATACATTAGAAGTTGGTGCAATTGAGGGACTGTTCCTATAGGCAGTTCTTCACAGAATCATAGGAGTCATAGAATGGTCGGGGTTGGAAGGGACCTCTGGAGATCATCAAGTCCAACCCCCTGCCGAAGCAGTCTTGACAAGGGCACGGGTTTTGTGCAGTAGTAGGAAGAGTTGTCTGGCTGTGAGCGATGCTACACTCCAGGGACAGAAAATGATTGTAGACCTACATAGTTTATTGATATAGAAGCCCAAAGGTACTCTGAGATGGAGTCTTTCTGCTGTCTTTTTTTCTAGATGTTTTCTACAGATGTTATTCTGTAGGCTCAGGTAATTTATAAGAAATAAAAGGCTTTTTTTTAGACCTTTTCTCAGTCTAAGGAATAGCTGCTTCACAGGGTTTTTTTATGTGATCAATGTAAGGCTTCTTGGATGAAATTTAATGGAAATAAGTATGTAGTAACATATGGGGGATATGGTCTAGGGGTGAACTTGTAGAGTAGGGTTAATGGTTGGACATGATGATCCCAAGGGTCTTTTCCAACGTCAACGATTCTGTGATTCTGTGAAAACAAAGTGAAATCTCATATTTAATTGTTGCTTTAAATAGTTTGGAGCTTACGGCTCGTTTGTGGACTATTTTTAATGGCAAACCAGTTGACTCAGTGTATGAGTGGATGAGCACAACTCCTGGAATTATGCTTCCAGAGAGTATTCCTGGAATTAGAAAACCGAAAGTTCACTTTCTATGAATTATCTCCTGTATTCCCTTAGCATGAACTGTTCCTGCCAGTAAACAATATTATTATAGCATTCTTGGAAAACAAATCAGTTTTGTCTGGCAGTGACTACTGCTGTGTTAAAAATGCAGATTAATATTTACTAAAAGCTTTTCTGCAGCATTTCATCACACTGCCATCAGGTCTGTAGGCAAAGAACCACTGACTCTAAGAGAATGATCCTGACAGACCATGTTTTTCTTCTCTGCAATACTGCCTGTATACACATCACTTTTTAAACCTTAACCCCACCTTGGTTAAAGGCTCCTTGTCCTGGAACGCAGACAGGTTTCATTCTGTCTGTTCTGTTTGTTTTGAAATTGCAATCATCTCCCCTGCTGAGAGGCATTAAAATAAGCACCAGGAAGGTTTGTACCTTGTGGGTTTTATACTCAAACCTTTATAATCTCTAGTTAGTCTCAATTCATCTTCTTTCAGACGGACTCAGTTAATATAATAATGAATTTGGAAGGGGGAGAAAGTGGAGATTTCTTGCTTACCTTTAACTGTTACATAGCCTGTCCTTTATATTCTGCAAAAATCAATCACAACTGCACTTGACAGTCTAGCTGATATATACAAATGTAATGTAAATTACATCCCATAATATAAAATGATATATACTGCCATCTCCACGCTCTGATTACCTTTGAGAGAGTTTTTCTAGCCAGACCTTTCTTGCTCTGTGGTTAGAGATGAGCGTTCCCTGACTGACAAAATGCCATCACAGAAAATAATCCCCCGTGGGCAGGTTGTTTCCAAAATGATCCCCGTCCAGATGGGTTGTTCAGGTCCAAAGACATCATCCAGGGTCAGCCACTCTTCAGGTAAATCCACAGAGATGAGGTGAGTCTGAAGTGAAGCCAGGAATTCAGTCCATGGCTCAGGCAAGGAACAAAGGTGAGACCCTCACATTAAAAACAGCTTCCTGGGGAGAGAATGAACAAGTCTTTTTTGAATGCTTCCAGGAGAGCTTTCTGAGGAGCTCACCTATGGCAGCCAAACCCTGGAGAAGGGGTTTGCCCTCAGGGCCCAGACAAGGATTTCAAACCTTCACAGAGATTCTTCTAAGCATCTCCACTTACTGAGCTTTGGCTCATAGCATGGAGCAGTCCTGGGTTGATTTCTGATGAAAGTGAACTGCAAGATGCCCTTCAGATGGACATGTAATGGATCTCGGTCACTGATGGACGTTTAGTTGCTAGGACCCTGCTAGAGCTAGTCTGATGTGAGTGAAGACCTACAAACCATAGTTGGAATGTCACTTCTTAATGCATGGAGAGCTAAATTGTCCTCGGTAGGCATACCCTGGAGTTATGTTTCATATCTCACAAATATCTCAGATCCTGGTAAAGCAGTAGGATTTAAAAGCAACTGCCAACAAATTCGGGGCCAGATAGAACATCTCCAGTTCAGTGGGATGTAGGAAAGCTCTGTTACTCAGAGAAATAAAGTGGCACAGGCACTGGTATGAACCAGCTCTCTGTCTTTTGTCATGTTTTGTGTGCTTGGTTCTCCACGTCATCGGTCAAATGAGATTTTTACCTTGCGTTCAAACAAGCAGTTGTAGTTTGAGAGACAAGAACTACTGGATGGACAATGGGTGGTGGTTGTGGCCGTAGAGAAACTGGCTTTGTAGAGCCGCTTTCAACCTTGAAACTCATCATTTGTTAGGGACTATGGTGTATAATAGCAAATTAAGTAAATATAGGTGTATCTATACATTTTGTCCAGCTGGGGCATTATGTTGGTAAATCTTTGGCATCTGTGGGACGTTTGTAAATCTGTTGCCTCCTGGTTTGCACACATTCAGAAAGAGCTAGAAAATCTCTCCTGGGAGATCTACTTTCTTGGCAGATGGCCGACATATATGATCGATTTGGCTTCACAGGGCAAGCAAGCTGCACTTAAAATACATTTCCCTTTTGGGATGTATCTGGGCCTCAGATTACAAATATCATGGCTGGAGGCAAAAGGATGGTTGTGAGGATAAGTGGACTTTTCCCATACAAAGAGACCGTCCTTTGTTGTCAGGGAAGCCATCCCAGCGTTCAGTGAATCATCCTTTGGTCGATAGTCAGTGGCAGAGCACTTCAAAATCAAAATAATCTTGTTGTGAGCTCGCTTCCCCACCATACCATGCTGAGCAAAAGAGCTGCTTCTAAGTAAGTATAAATAAATCACGATGTTAACGCAGAAGGGAACACGAAAGCTTCCCTCTTCGCGGTGGGGATTGGCGTAGGCGAGGGCAGGGCAGGTCTCTCGATCCACCAAGGTCATCTCAGAGCGTTGCCTGAGCAAAGGCACTGAGATGAAGTTTGAGGAAAAGCAGCTTCATATGCATGCAGATGGTGTAGGTGAAAGAACCGAGCAGAGGCAGTTAGTAGTGCAGGAAGGGAAGAGGGTTTGCATTTCAAAGCAAATCGTGTGCTGCCGATCCGTAGATGTTCTGAAGCAGATGAGGTGAATCACCAGGAAGAAAGGCTGAGGATCTGCACTTTCTCTGCAGGATGGGGGGAGGGTTTGCTACCTCCTCCAAACTGCTCGCTAGGGAGCCGTGCCTCGGGAACATTCGGTATGTCTGGTCCCCCTCTTTCATCTTCCCTTAGCAGTATTTTCTGCCACTCCTGCAGGTTGCAAGAATGTTCACTATGACCTCGTCTTCCTCTTGGATGCCTCCTCCAGCGTCGGGAAAGAAGATTTTGAGAAAGTCCGGCAGTGGGTGTCTAATTTGGTGGAAACTTTTGAGATCGGCCCGGACAAAACCCGCGTCGGCGTGGTGCGATACAGTGACCGTCCCACCACGGAGTTCGACCTGGGAAAGTACAAAACCCGTGAGGAAATCAAAGAGGCTGCGCGAAAAATTAAGTATTACGGGGGTAACACTAACACGGGAGATGCCCTCAGGTACATCAACACCTACAGTTTCTCCAAGGAAGCTGGTGGGAGACTTAATGATCAAACTGTTAAAAAAGTGGCTATCCTTTTGACTGATGGAAGGAGCCAGGATTATGTCCTGGATCCAGCCACTGCAGCCCGTCAGGCTGGGATTAGGATCTTTGCCGTGGGCGTTGGTGAAGCCTTGAAAGAGGAACTGGATGAGATTGCTTCAGAACCCAAGTCTGCTCACGTGTTTCATGTCTCCGATTACAACGCCATCGATAAAATTCGAGGGAAGCTGAGAAGACGTCTCTGTGAAAGTAAGTAGAGCTCCCAGTTCTCCTCCACACTCAGATGTACCACAGTTTCAGATAGCATATAGGTATGAAAGGCTGTGATTGTTTTCTTTCATCATTAGAATTCTATGCTGGTAATTCTTTGTTTTGGTGTCTTCCACTGTGTTAGAAGTCATTTCACTACTTGGAAGGTGATGAGGTGATCACGTCTGGGTTCTTCTGCCTCAATCAGGTCGGCTTCTGGTGGTCAACTAGAGAACAAAATGTGATTTCCCTTTTGGTTCTGATATAGTTCAATTACTTTATAATGTTTTCAACTACTGAATATGAAGAGTGACATCTTATACCCAGATTTTGGGTTATTTTGTATAGGAACTGAGTTTTTCCCCTCCCCCCTTTACTTTGTGGCATTGTACTATGAAAAGAGTGCTCTGGACGATGCTGAGAATGATCCTTTAGGAACCAAAAGGATACTTGTGCTTTTCTGGCTTCCAGCATTCCACCTCTACTGACAACTGGTGTTCCCTAGCGCTCTGGCCATCAAGTACATAAACCTTGGTGATGGTTTGAATGGTTTTTAATGGAGAAGAGTGTGTGAAATTCACACTGAAAACGTGAACTGTGGATTTCTGTAGTGGCATTGTGGCTGATATCTCCCAGCACTTTGATGGGAATGGCAATCATATAGCCCTTTCTACTTCACCACTGATAAAACCCTCTCCTCTTCTTATCGATTACATAAAAGTTAACCTGGTTTTGCTGCTTTTTGCGGTGTGTTGTGGTTACTGGGAGTTCTTTGGGTCAAAACCATGAGAATGCTGCTCTGGTTCATAGGTCTGAACTTGAGAGACAACAGCTAATTCCCTGTGTGATGCTGTGGTGTAATAACCAGGTCTGTAGGCTGCCAAGTTGTGTTACCATCAGGTGACAAGAAGTTGCCTGACAAAAAGCAAGCCTTGGAGCTTGTTTGGTGAAGCTCTTTTATTGTTCTCTGTGACCTCTACTTGCAAGAAAAAAGTGTGTTAACATAATGCTCAGGACTTAGGTATGCTTCTTAAAGAGTGGCTTCCAGAAGCAGGTGTAAACCAGTTGACATTGCCCAGCAACATCAAGGTGTGGCTGCTTTTTTTACAGCCTGAATAAAATTAGGTCTGGGTGGTGTAATCTGAATACAAGTGGAAGTCGTGGTGGACATGGACTGTCAGCTATGCCGACTGAAGAAGCTTGGTCTTTTTCCCTGAAACCAAGTGTCTTCTTGTGCCTGTACTGCTTTTAAATTCCATGTTAACACAGCAGGAACAGGAACAGAGTTCACCCTAAGGGCTCTACCTTAAACACATTGAGAAGATAAAACTTTGAATAGCTGTTGTAGTCAACTTTCTGCATTTTTAATGGCAGCACTGCATAAAGCAGGAACATCCAAACTACTGGGTGGATGGACAACGTGACAAGGGTGCATGCCAAGCTGCTAATTCCTGCACTAAGACAAAAGTGTATATTGCCGCTGTCACGTGAGGGTTTTAATAGATGACATCTTTTGTGAGCTCCTGGGAGACACATGGATCAAAGAGAGGAAATGGTAGAAAGTTTGGGGTTTTTTTGGTTGTACTGACCCATGATAAGTCTTCCAGTCCTTGAGTTTTGGGTTTTTTTGGTTGTACTAACCCATGATAAGTCTTCCAGTCCTTGAGTTTTGGGTTTTTTTGGTTGTACTAACCCATGATGAGTCTTCCAGTCCTTGAGTTTTGTTTTTTTGTTTTGTTGTACTGACCAGTGATGAGTCTTCCAGTCCTTGAGGTTGGGGTTTTTTCGGTTGTACTGACCAGTGATAAGTCTTCCAGTGCTTGAGTTTGGGGTTTTTTTTTGGTTGTATTAACCCATGATGAGTCTTCCAGTCCTTGAGTTCCGGTTTTTTTTTTGGTTGTACTGACCAGTGATGAGTCTTCCAGTCACAGTCCTTGAGTTTTGGGTTGTTTTTTTTTGTTGTACTGACCAGTGATGAGTCTTCCAGTCCTTGAGTTTTGGTTTTTTTTCTGGTTTTACTGACCCATGGTAGGTCTTCCAGTCCTTGAGTTTTGGGTTTTTTTGGTTGTACTGATCAGTGATGAGTCTTCCAGTCACAGTCCTTGAGTTTTGTTTTTGTTTTTTCTTTGTACTGACCAGTGATGAGTCTTCCAGTCCTTGTACTGCTGTACTGCTGAAATGTGGACAGTCATGAAGTGTTGCAGATACTGGATTTCATGCCAGCAGCTGTTCAGAATCACTTGTCTCAGGTCTCACTGGACGTCTGTCCTAGACTCAGTTATTCCATCTTGCTATATTGGACTGAATCTATTGCTAAAGAACATGTCATTAAGTGCATTAATAGCATTTTCGCTCCCATTTGATCTTGAAGGAAGCATAGCAGAATTGAAAAATAACATGTGTGCTCAGTGGGACATTGTGGCAGAGGAAGATATTTTTGCCAAACATCTCCATTACATTCTGGACTATAGTTAGCAGGCAAAAATGGGTGATGCTTTCACAGGAAAGCAGGAGAGATACATTCTGCTAAAAATTCCAGAGATGCTACATGCTTCCTAAATAGGTTTTCTGCTTTTATGTTGTAGAGATAACAACAGGCAGCTATGGAATATTTAAAAATATACTAGCATTTGCTTCTGGTAGGTAAATAGGAGGTTGGTCTTAGTGCAAGAGATCTTTTCCATTGTTGTGATGGTTTGTGGGGATGTCTTACCAATGTCGACCGTAGCTTCTTGTCATTGATGACAAGCAAAGATGTTCTTTTTCTCTTATGGCATTCTTGGCATTGTTAGGTTCTTGAAGGCCTTAAATGATAGATCTTAAAGGTCTTTTCCAACCTAAATGATTTTATGATTCTATGATTTTTTTCATTTTTTTTGTTTGTTTTCAAATCAAACACCTCAAAATCTCAGGTTGGATTTTCCACGTAGTCCAGTCATCAGCAGAATAGATCAAGATGTTTCCAGAGCTGGTGTCTGACAGGCAGAAATCTTTGAGCTCAGGGAGTGCACAGTTGCTGCTACTCGGTCCTTAGTTCCTCCACAGATTGTACAGAAGTGACTGTTTTCATAGATCATGATTTCAGTTTTCTTCTATCACTGTGTAATCTCCTTATAATTTAAATTTTTCATGTCCAAAGAAGTGCAGCAAGCTGGTGAAGGGTCTAGAGCACAAGTATTATGAGGAGTGGCTGAGGGACCTGGGGTTGTTTAGCCTGGAGAAAAGGAGGCTCAGGAGAGACCTTATCACACTCTGCAACCAGGTGAAAGGAGGTTGTAGAGAGGTGGAGATTGGTCGATGGGTCCCTTTCCTCAAGCAACAGGACAAGAGGAAATGGCCTTAAATTGTGTCAGGGGAGGCTTAGGTTGGATGCTAGGAGAAAAGCTCTTCACAGAGAGAGTTGTCAAGAATTGGAACAGGCTTCCCAGGGAGGTGGTGGGGTCACCATCTCTGGAGGTATTTAAAAGACATGTAAATGTGGTGCTGAGGGACACAGTGTAGTGGGGACCTGGCAACGCTGGGTTAACGGTTGGACTTTATGATCTTAAAGGTCTTTTCCCAGCTAAATGATTCTGTGATTCTAAATAACTTCCTATTTTGCTTGGGACTCTGAAATGAATAGGTTTATTCTGAGATTAGCAACAGTGCTGTTTTATGACCAGTTAAATCCAGCCCTTCTGCTAAAAAAGAAAGCCTTATTCCGCCTAACTTCTTTCTTCCATCTGCCAGCTCAGGCATTTATGTGGCCTCACCATGAACTACAGCAGGGAGCCAATAACTGTTCTTGTTTTCTTTCCCAGATTAGTTTTTACTCAGATTTAGCTCACCATGCAGCCGTATGGGCATTTGTTGTCTCGGGGAAGGAACTTGCACAAGGTGAGAACAAATAACTAGGGGTGGGAGGAAGACCTGGATTGCATCCTTTGGAAGTGCTAGTTTCCTATCAGCTCGATGAGGATCAGTGAAGGACTTCAGAAAGCTGAGGAAGATCCTCCATGTGCTCCCATCATAAACGTGCTCAGCTTATCCTCTGGTTTAAGTGTGCACAAAGTGCATTGCTAAGCAGGTTCTTCCCATTCAAACTCCACTTCTAGGCTACGGCACAGCTTGCCTGCCTTAAATAAATGGCCCGTGTAACAAAAATACCCCACCGCAGATGGATCTCTTCATGATTCTCTTCCATTTTCCTTAAATAGGCTTTTCAGTATGCTGCTTTACTACTGACTTAGCTTCTGGTTGTTCAGGGGTACAGCTCTAATGACAGAGCATCCCCTCCTTGGGCATGTGCTGTGGCTGGTTGGGAGCATGTTGCTGGGAATCGTTGGCAGGTTCAATGAGCAGGCTGACCACTGTCTTCACTTCGATATGCCCTGTCTGTCAGTGCCTCCAGGCAGCACTTTGGCATCCTGCACCCAGGTAGTTTCTCCTCCTCCCCAAACAGATGTGAGCTCTGTTATCCTTTTGGAAAGCTATTTGTTGATTAATTTTTAAGGTCCTTTCCAACCCTGACCCAACTATGATTCTATGATTTTTCGTCCCTTGTATGTTGGAAAGAGCAATGCCTTAGATGTTGCCTTCAGAGAGGGAGGAACTTCAGCCTTGCAGCAGCTGTGGCCTGATTTCTCCTTTTCGCTGAAGGAACAAATGTATGAATCCAAGAGTCACCCAAACAACAGAGTTTGGGAAGTAAGTCTGTGGCAGAAAAGGCTGTTACTTCTTTGATACAGAGAAGAGGAGTCTGTTCCAAACCCGCAGCTTCCTACAGATCACTGGGAATCTTAATAAAGGACTCTAAAGGTAGAAATATAACAGAATGAGATCAGTTAAACCTTTTGCACTCGCCTTTCTTATCTCTAGTTTGTTTCTTTAACAGTTACATACAAATAGTAGCATCATAAAACGTGGACAGTTGCTTTCCATAAAGCAATGGATCTCTAGACTGCCGACGGGGTCGTGTCCAAAAATCACAGAATCGAGCTGAGTGATCACATCTCCCCTACCCTAATAATAGTATTTCTTGCATTTCAGACAAGAAATTTCTGTGAACAATGTTTGACGTACAGTGAAGCTAATTGTAAAGGCAGAGAGAAGATTAGACTCATGACAAATAAAAGCAACGTTAGAAAGAAACATTGGGAGAATGAGGAAAAGTATGGGTCTCAGTGGCAGGGGAAATTGCATCTTATGAAAAAGTAATGTGCCGTTTAGAGAACAAAAAGAGGAAAAATATGGTGACTCTGGGAGCCATTTCTAAACAGTGCTGGGAGGAAACAGAGATACAGAAATAGGAGCGGGCAGAAAGCTGGAACGTATTGTCATGTGCTGAAAGTTATTAGTAGCTTTGCTTTTCAACACCGCCTGCAGCCCTCATTGATTTTGTAGGAGCTGTGGGTGCTCAGCACTTTCAAAATTAGGCTGTGGAGCCCAATATTTTTCCAGCTGCAATCAGAAGGAGGCTTTCTGCTCTGCTTTGGTGGTGTCCAAATGATGGGGTAAAAGAGATGACTCGCCCTTGGGGCAGCACTGTCTGTCTCGGTGTTTGCTTGCTGATGGACTGATAAAGAATGCTCAGTAGAAAGAATAACCTCTGAAGCTGGGGAGGCGTTCAGCAGGAGTCTAGGGCAAGGCACAAACATCTGAGGTTTCAGGATTAGTTACTGGCTTTTCTGTCCAAGAAAAAGAGAGAGGTGAGGAGAAAAACCCTCGCCATGTGTTCTTCCCAAAGCTAAAATGTTTTAAACCTCAGCAGCTCTTGTGCAGTCAGGGTGTTCTTCCTTCTTCATTAACAGCCCCTAAATTGACCTAACTGACCTCAGATTGAAAGGACACCACTTAATGTTCTAGGCCTGGGTGGTTTTTTTGGTATCGTTTGGCTTTTATTGTTTGTTTGGGGTTTTTGTGTGTGTGTGTTGGGGTTTTTTTTTGTTTGTTGGTTTTGTTTTCTTTCGGTTTTTTTATTCTTTATGTGGCAATTCCCATGAAAATCTAATAGTATCTTTCAGCATAGGGTTTAAATGGAGGGTGGAGCATCACCTGCCCTGGTTAGGTGCACCTGTAAATTAAAGAGTTGCTCTGCTCTCCTTTGATTTGGACATGTACTTCCAGTTAGGATAGGGAAAGCCAAGTCTGGAAAGGTCTGTGGAGACTTAGTCCCAATTCTGCTGATGGAGCTGGTAGAATTCACTGCAAATG
>WUAM01000124.1:1444378-1480184 GCA_024336885.1 Actenoides hombroni
GTGGCCTTCCAGTATCTGAAGGGGGCTACAAGAAAGCTGGGGAGGGACTTGTTAGGCTGTGGGGCAGTGACAGGACCGGAGGGAATGGATTAAAACTAGAGATAGGTCGATTCAGATTGGACAGTAGGAAGAATTTCTTCCCCATGAGGATGGTGAGACACTGGAACAGGTTGCCCAGAGAGGGGGTGGGAGCCCCATCCTTGGAAGTTTTTAAGGCCAGGCTGGATAGGGCTGTGAGCAACCTGCTCTAGTGGGAGGTGTTGCTGCAGGGGGGTTGGAACTGGATGATCTTTAAGGTCCCTTCCAACCCTGACAATTCTATGATTCTATTCTCTCTCTCTATTTTTTTAAATGTATATATATGCTTTCTTACAGTAAATGCAAATAAAATGTAGGGAGTGGAAACCACAGGGGTGGCTAAACGTGGTATTCTTGCTGGGTGGATCTGTGCTCCCACGGGGAGAGTGGAGTGTCCTAATTTCAGAACTGTACAGACTGAGTTTTCAGGAAAGCAGTAGATGTTTAATGATATAATTTTGGATGGGAAAGTGGAGAGCGTAGACATGGAGCTGCAGTGTATATATAATTGTATAGTAATTTCTGTATTTTCTGTTGTGTTTTTGGTGTTGGTTTGGGGTTGGTTGTTTTTGTTTTGGTTTGGTTTCTTACACATTGTGGATGATTTCTCCAAGGGTTGGTAGGGCCTATCTGAAGTCAGTGAAAACAGCATCTGGATGTTTTCCTGCTGTTAAGCTGAACCTTTCATGTCACTTCCCATCTGAAATGTCAGCCTGGATGCTAAGTTGGATTTTCCCTACACTTTTGGGTGTGTAGCTGAGGAGGAACTGCGCTAGGGTGATCACATGAAGTGTTTCATGTTACCATGTCCTGTCCTTAGTTGTTGCTTGTCTAGCTCTGCTCTCAAATCAGGAGAGAAGGTGTGCCTGTAGTCTACTCTTGTGTCTCTGTTTTCTATGTAGAGGTCCAAATTGATCCTTGCTCAGTAGTTACAGCATGTGGGAATCTGCCTTGTGATTCCAGACTTGTTTCTGACCAGGCATGAACCTGGTCCTTCATCAGAAGAACTTCACTGCCCAGAGGTAATGCTGCCATTCTCTACATTCTCAATGTCTACTAAAAGGACTGTATAGTCTCTCTGGAGCTTCTCATAGAATGTTAGGGGTTGGAAGGGACCTCTAGAGGTCATTGAGTCCAACCCCTTTGTCCTCTCTATTATATTTGTAGAAACATGATCTCAGTGACATGTTCTGATTAAAAGAATGGACACTGTGGGGTTTTCAGTTGTCCTAGTCTAAGGAAGCAGTTTAAAATATACTTTCCTTAGAATAACACTGCCACTCTTTAGGGTAGCACTGTTTGCTTTGGGCCGAATCTGAACCCTAGGTTAAAATTACCCTTTTTCTTTGGAGTTGTAAATGTCCTTGCACAGGCTTAGAAAATTCATGCCACGTTAAACACTAGTGTTGCTAATGAGCAAAATTCCCAAACCACCCGTGGAATAATATATGAGGATGTGTGCCCAGAAGTGCCCATCATGCCTTTGGAGAAGGAAGGAAACATGAAAGCAGTGGGTCTGTCAGCTGTGTTAGAACTTGTTGCACTTACAGACCATCATCTCTGGGGTAAAACCAGGCTGTAAACACTATGAAAAATAGTGCCTATAGCCTCCCACTGCTTGTCTGAATCCCTCCAGCAAGTGGAAACTAAAGGTGGCTTCTTTAGGGGCTTATAAGATTTGGGTTTTTTCTAACTCCAAGGATGAATTAATCACCGGAACAAGATCACCAAAGGTGATGGTAGAGTGTGTTCCTCTGGCTTCTTTAAAGTGCAGGCTGATGCCATTGTAAGAGCCGTGGTCTTTTTCAGCTCAGCCTCAAGCTGCTGGCTTTAACAGCATTTTCTTCTGAGGAAGGAGAGCTTCATTTTGAAACGAGCAGGTATGTCTGGGACAAGAGATGTCTGATGTCCTGTGCAAGAGGCCTGAATGCTGGGCACAGTTTTCTCTAACTGTAAATTCTGTGAATCTGGTGCAGAGCAAGCTGAAGGAAAGCTCTTTGTTTTGCTTTTTCTGCTTTCTTCTATCAGAAGAGCCACCTGACCCTGTCTTTTTCAGACTCTGAACTTTCAGAGCCTGGTGAGAAGGGACATTTAGTGTCTGTATGTATAGTGTTGTTTGCAGCATCTCGGCCCTGGCATGGGTAGAAGATGGGACGAAGTTAAAAACAGAAAATGTGTCATTTGATTAGAAGGCAAACTGTGCTCTAATGGAGATTATTAGAGACAAATGGAAGACTTTGTTTGTCCGTAAGGCAATAGAGTGGTTTTCTTGCGTGGTGGCCTGGAAGGCTGCCAAGATGTTTCTCAGTAACTAATCCCGAGTCAGTTATGGGCACAGAAAACAACGCCACATATCTAACACTTTAACAGGGAAAGAGGACATACGGTCATGCTGTTGATCACTGCAGAGAGCAAGCTCTCACTTTCCCACCAGGAGCACTGGGTCCATTTTCCTCCCCCTGACTTGTCTGCTTCCCAGAGAGGCAGCGATGGAACAATCGAAGAGGAACTGGCCTTGAGACTGGTCATTATAAAGACAGAGTTCTGCTGTGAAGCTAATGATGCGGTGGCTAGTGAATGGCTAGGAAAGAAATGATGCAAGATGGATCAAGACTAACTTTGAAAGGATTCAGTCCTGCATTGTTTTACTTTCTTACAGAAAAATGCCCTCTTTCTATAGCACCATATGTTATATAAAAGCATATCCTGCCCAAAGAAGTGCCCGTGTAGGGGCCAAGTGTCTTTGTAGGATGGAATCACTGTCATCTGAAAGGCATTCTGCCTGTGCCACCTCTCGTCTTCCAGGACAGCTGCCACTAGTAGCTTAAGGCAATGTCCTGGTGAAGCTTTAGCTACCAGTAGTAGCTACCACCGGTACCTAAAGGAGACAAATATATGTTAAGTCCTTGTGTTGGAGTAATTTGACCCCGTCCCTACGTGTTCTAGATAGCTCAGAGTGAGCTCTGGGATGGAGGCAAATAAGGCATCCTTCTCTGTGGATGACTGTGCTGAAAAGTGGTGATGGAGAGCCTGACTCTACACGGGCATGCACAGTGGAGCAAGGAGAAATGCAACCCAGGGGGATGTGCTGTATTAACAGAGGCCATTGGAAGCTACACCACTGGCAGTAGAAGACCTGAGCCCTGGCACTGTCCCACCATAGCCCATGGGGCACTTGGTGGGATGGGCTCGCTCTGTGCTAATGAGCTCATGCTAAGCAGTGACCAGACGTGGTTCAGGGAATAGCACAGTCCCCAGCCAGGAGCCTTTCCCTAACTGGCAGTTGGAATGTGGGATCCTGGTTTGGGGTGGATGGGAATGGAGAGAATAGTTTGGCTCTGCCTTGCCTTCCTGGCCAAAGAACAAGTTGGATTGGTGCAGAAACATAGAAGTGTTGAGCATTGTAAAGCAGATGGGATGTGTGAGTGTGGAAGCATTGGGCCACTCTACACTATTTGGGGCATGAGCTGGGGGTTCCCTCAGCTAGTCCTGAATGCTGTCATCATCTTTCCTTTAGCGGCACAGGTATCAGGTCTGTAAGTAGTCCTGATGCACGTCCTTCATGGTGTCATCTGTGTGGATTTAGGTTTTCGTACAGTGAACTGTGAAGCCTAATCTGAGATGTTGCTGGGATGAGGACCCCGGTGAAATCCAGAACCTCTGGAACCTCATGGCAAAAGCCAAGAATGTGGTGTATCCTATATAAGGGTTTCTTATTTTTTACCAAGCCAAGGCTGTCTTTGACCTCTCCCTGGGGGGAACTTGAGGCATGCTGCCTTTCCTGACTCCTTCCTTTGCTCCCCAATAATTCCGTGTGATCCTTACCTCGATGAATCTCCATTGACCGGAATGTCTCTGAGTTTTGGGGGCTAGCAGCTGTAACAGGACACGTCTCTGTTTCAGAAGCAGCCCCTGGTCATTAGGGATAGGGCTTCATTTCTGGTGTCCTGTGTTGCCCTTTGTTTCTCTGCTATCAGCAACAGCAGCAGACAGGTCTTCGCAACCCAAAACGCCCAGCTACGTTCTGCGGTCGTTTCCGTCGATGTAAATCCAGATTAACTTCACTTTAATGAATAACTAAGCAAGAAGAGTTGGCCTATCTCCACGCTTAGCGCTAATTAGTCTTTTTTTTTTTATTTTTTCCTACCAGTGCCTGCAGAAAAGCTGATCTGTTTTGTATTCCGAGCCGAACAAACACCCTCTGGTTTGCAGTAAATTTTCATCACCGGCGTGTGTGTCATTCCTCTGAGCTGCCACGGCTGCTTCGAAAACCCTGTCGCAGGGCAAAATAATTCAGCCAAGCTGCTGGCGTGGTGGCACGGAAAGCTAGACAAGCTCTCCACCATGGGGACTTCCCTGGAATTCAAGCTGGCCGCTGTTTGCTCGTAGCTGGTTGGTTTGGGGTTTGGCTTTTTTTTTTTTTTTGGTTGCATGATAGCTGCTTTCCGTGCAAATAGACCAGCTTTTGTGCAATGCCAGCGCAGAGCTGCGTGAGTGGCAGCTGTGCTCTGAGGAGAGGGAAGCTCTGGCTTTGTTGGAGGGGTTGGTGCTTGCTGTGGGTTATTCAGAGCCTCAATTAAAGCAGGCGAGCTGCGGTTATTAGTGGTGCTCACTGGGGCAGAGCACAATGAGGTCGGCTCAGCGTGCGAGGAGAACCCCCCTGGATGGTGCAGACAGCTCAGGCCTCCAAAAGACCCAGGAGGAAACAGGGAGGGGAAGAGGACAAAGCTCCAGGCTCTGGTGCCAGGCAGGGACACTGGGGACTGAACGTGTCGTACGGATGTGGGGCGATTGCGTGGGAATGGTGCCGGTGCCAACAAATCCTGGCAGTGGGGCCTTTGTTCACCCCGCTTTGGTATTTGCTGAGCTGATGGATCTCGTTTCCATTGCTCTGAAGTAGAAGGTGGCAACGGGCCAACTGGTCCGTGCTGTCGTATATATTTTGTGAGGTGTGTTTTGGAGTTATCAAAAGTTTTTTGGTTTGTTTGTTTGTTTTTGGGTTTTTTTTAAGAAATGGATTAACTTCCTCAGCTCTATTTTCTATCCTCTGCATTCCCCTTTCACGTGTATTCTGCCCAATTTTTATAATGAATTTGGACTTATAGCTACTTCATGCTTTTGGCCACTCCAGCTAATGGTAATTATACATAATATTTATAATCTTAGCAGAAAGCACTAATGAAAAGCTTTGATGTGTCTAGCCAGAACCTTGTAGCCGACTTCAGCACTGTTCCTTCACATACAAAGTCCCAGCTCAGTATGTGCCCTGATACCCATCTGCGAGCACAAACTCATTCTCCTGTGTTCCTTGTCCAGAAACAAGTTCTTCCTTAGGTCAGCATATAAAATATCCACTGCCCAAGGCTGTACCTCTGCAAGTTAGGCCAGGTCAGCATGCACACACCTTCACCACCTTCAGTTAAGGCTCAAGTCTCTCTTAAAGAGGGGAGGAATCCAGCCTGCAAAAGGTAGCTGGTAACTTCCTGAGGCTTTGCAGTCCCTGTGATGACATTAGCTCCTCTTCCAGTTATTCCTCTCCATTGGTGATGTAGAAGTGCAAGCCAAACCTCAATGAATAGGCAACTTCCCTAATAAGTAAAAGAGCAGCTCAGAGAGTTGGGGTTGTTTAGCTTGAAGAAAAGGACGCTCAGGGGAGACCATACCACCTTATCAGGTGGGGGTTGGTCCATTCTCCCAAGTAACAAGTGACAGAAGAAGAGGCAACGGCCTTGAGTTGTGCCAAGGGAAGTTTAGATTGGAGATGAGGAAGAATTTCTTTCCTGAAGGGTTTCTCAGGCACTGGTACTGCTTGCCCGAGGAAATAGTTGAGTCCCCATCCCTGGAGGGATTTAAGAGTCCTGTAGGCCTAGTGCTGAGGGATAGGGTTTAGTCAAGGTCTTCTCAGTGTTAGGTTAACAGTTGGGCTAGATGGTCACAGAATCACAGAATATTAGGGATTGGAAGGAACCTCGAAAGATCATCTAGTCCAACTTCCAGAGCAGCATCACCTAGAGCAGGTCGCGCAGGATCTTAAAGGTCTTTTCCAATCTAGGAAATTCTGTGAGTCCGTACAGCTGTGGTTGGACTAGATGACCTTTGGAGGTCCCTTCCAACCTGGGGCATTCTAGGATTGATTCTGTGATTCTCTGATGCTGTTTTTCCATTGCCTATGAGGGACAGATGCTGTGAACCAGGCCAGGTGACAGCTCTGCACTGATCAGTGGTTGCATAGATGTCTTAACTTCTGTAGCATGCACCTGCACACCTTCCCCCACTGCTTCTGCTTCTTATGGGCAACTGGGAATGACCCTCAGGGAGCTTTCTGTAGGGGTGGTTTTCTGTAGTGCTCCCTGATAAAAAAAAAACCAAACTGATTGCCTGACAGAGCAGGTGCTTGTGAGCCCTTCTAGCTGTGCCCTCTTTGTGTGCAGAGACACAGGAACAAACCAGCCGAGCTTTGTCCCTACTCCTCCCTGCTTTTATTGTGCTTTATGCCCAACACACTCTGTATAGACTATGGGGAAATAACTGCTGAAGAGCTCAGAGAGGTACTTTTCTAGCTATTCATAGAATCATAGAATGTTTGGGGTTGGAAGGGATCTCAAAGGGTCATTGAGTCCAACCCCCCTGCCAGAGCAGGGTCACCCAGGGCAGGTCACACAGGAACAGATCCAGGGGGGGTTGGAATGTCTCCAGAGAAGGAGACTCCACAACCTCCCTGGGCAGCCTGGTCCAGTGCTCTGTATTGACTACGCTATTTGTATGATATATTCTGCTTCTATGCTAATGCAGAAAAGGGGAGCAATATCTGAGATAATAGATGTGCTAGGAAAAATAAACAAAAAAATTGAATTAAAGCAGTAGGGTTTGCTCAGTTGCCAGTGTCTGTGTGGCCCTTTGGTACCTCATCTTTGTTTTAGCACTGCACAAAGGCATAGACCAGCTGGGGTTCTGAGGCTGCCTGACTTTGTCCACCCAGTGCCCAGCTGGAGCCAATGGAAGTGAGCTGGCCCAGGGAAGGACATGGTGAGTAGTGCTGAGGAGGATCACAGAGGATCCCTGTGCTGGGTGATGCAGACTGAGGATGGGGAGCTGTCTGTGAAATCCCACTTCACAGCTACATAGCCCCCATCTGATGCAGCAGTCCCCAGTATATGCTCTGCAGAAGGGAAAAAACCCCAAACCAGAAAGTCCAAAAGAAATTGTTATTTGGCCTAAATTTGAAATGCAGGTTCCAGGAATCCTTGGGGAAAAAGAAATAAGAATAAAAATTAGGGGTCTGCAAATTGAAACAAAACAAGCAGCACCAAACCTGGGGGAATTAGTGCTTTAAAATGTGCAGTGATTCTGCAAGGACACCTTCTGGAGATGGGTTTCACTACAGACCACTACTTCTGCTAGGCTGCTACGGAGGAATTTGATGACAGCAAATGTGTCCTTCCCTGAGTCCCCAGGAGCCTTTCTGAAACTGCTTTCCTTCTCAGACAGGAGAGGAGCGTGCAAGATGAGCGAGGGCTGAAAGTTGTCCTTCAGGACTCATCAGAGGCTCTCGAGCTGAAATACTGTACTTCTGCCTGCAAGTTTTTATTTTATTTCTCATTTAACCACCAATTTCAAATCTCTCTTTCCTAACTGGCAGCAGATAAAATTATCCAGCTCCCACGCCGTACACCCCAACGTGCGTGGGCTTGTGACAGGAAAAGAAACCTCTCAAAATGGTTTTGGGACCTCTGAATTAAATGGCTGTCGCAGGGAAAATGTTAATTCATCAAGACTGAATCTTCCTGGGATTTTGGGGATGGAAAGGGATTGGAAAATAATTTTGAGGTGCTAAAATGTCTTATTTTGATCTTTATTTTTTTTTTAAAGTGAAGAAGTTCTGTTTTCAGTTCAGAATGCCCAATAATTAATTAATATAATGTTTAAAAAAATCAGTGCAAACTGTGTTCCCCTTCAGAGAGTCAGTGTGCTCAGCTTCCTAGAGAGGAGCCATGAGGATGGGTAAAATTGCACTGGGTCTCCAGGTTCTCTAGAAGCATCCCATTGTGGTGCTCCTTTGGTGGCTGCGTAGCTGAAACTTTCCCCAGCTTCAGCTCATCCTGCCATGTCTTGTGTGGAGGCTTGGGTTGCATTGTTGGCACACCAGCAGAGGAACACCACAGTTCAGTTCCCAACAAGTGAATAAGACAGGACATCTGGACTGCACAGTGTAGATGAACTTTGGAGGTCCCTTCCAACCCCAGGGCATTCTAGGATGTTGTAGTGAGGTGGGTGTTGGTCTCTTCTCCCAGGTGATAGGATGAGAGGAAATGGGCTTAAGTTGCACCAGGGGAGGTTTAGGTTGGATATGAGGAGAAATTTCTTTGCTTGAGAGAGTGGTGAGGCCTTGGAACAGGCTGCCCAGGGAGGGGTTCACCATCCCTGGAGGGGTTCAAAAACCATCTGGATGTGGCACTTCAGGACAAGGTTTAGTGGTCATGATAATGTTGGGTAGACAGTTGGACTTGGTGGTCTTGAAGGTCATTTCCAACCTTAATGATTCTGTGATCATTCACTTCATCCCTGTGCTATTTCCATTGGTGTCCCCAAGGTTTATCTCTGTGAAAGATTATCAGAGGGATGGATTGTTCTTAAAAGCTCTCTCCTGAGGAGGTCTACCATCAAAGAAGTGTCACATTGGTTTCTCTAGTTGGTGATGGGGCCTTGCACATGCCCACTGCTACCTTCTGACTCTGTGTGGCCAGTTGAGTGTCTTGCCCATGAAAGGTCAGACTCAGGTAGTGGAAGGATGTAGACTACAATCAGGTAAACTCCTGAGTTTGCTGAGGTGCATCCAGGCAACTGAAAAAAAAAAAGGAAACTAAAGTCATTTATCTTAAAACTCCTATTTTGCAAAGGTGGTGTTACAGATCTTTACAAACCAAAATTAAACTCTTCACTAGAATCAAGGCTTGTATTTGTATGGAATTTTCCTTCCTTACACTCCAGGTGGCTTGATTCCCAAAGCCACTGTTACAGAAGCCCCCAAAAATACCCAGTTGGAAGATGCTGCTGTATAATTACAGCAGGGGAGTAATGCCAGTCAGAGGCCCTCATAAAGATGTCCTTGAGCTGTATTTCTCTCTTGAAAGTTGACTACCACTGGTATATATTTATTGATCAGCTGAAAAGGCACCAGCTCTGAACTAAGTTGCTTCTAATGAATTCACTTTTGGAAGTACTCTGAAGTAACAGAATCATAGAAAGGTAGGGGTTGGAAGGGACCTCTGAAGATCATCAAATCCAAGCCCTCTGCCAGAGCAGGACAAAACCAGAGCAGAAATGCATCCGTACCTGGATTTCTTACTGTTACTCTAGTGAAGCCATTGTTTTCATAGCAATTTAACAAATAAAATAACGCTTTTTTTGAGTCTTCTCAGGATTTGCTGTTCAAAAATCAATTACAAACCCTAACTTGGCACCTCACCATTTTGACAGTGCACAAATTAGGAGACTTCAATTCTCGTGCCGCTGTGTCGCGGCACACGGGAGGATAATGGGCAGACTGGCTTGTACCCCTATCTGTCAGTGGGAGCGACTGCTCCGTTGGGCTCACTGGGGAAAACGTGCCTTTCCTGAATGCCGAGTTCAAGTGAGATTGATGGCATTTTATAGCAGAAATATGGTAATGTTTCTGTTCAGTGAGAGCCAACTTACCACAGCTTCACACCCGAGTTTATTTTGAATCTCCGTTGTTTCAATTACGGGCCCAACGCAGACTTGCTACTTGAAAAAAAAACCAAATAGAACAAAACCACCTTCTCTCTTGTGTCGGGAACGTTGTACAACATTTGAGTCTACCCTGAAACCAGCCATTTCTGTAAGAGACTTAGCATTTTATTTATTTTTTTTCCTACTGTTGCTTCCATCTCCCTGTTGCTGATGGCAAAATTTTGCATCCATATGACTTGTTTTATAGCCTAGGAGAAAAGGTAAGAGAGGTCTGTTCTTGTTAGTGGAGATGCTGTCCCTTCTGTTTCTACAAACCAACACTTGCAGATGTGGTATGGAGTTTTGTTCAGTTTTAAAGGAGCATAAAGCACGGATGTTTCAGCTCGGCTCTTCTGATGGACCACAGAAGTCAATCATTTATTACACTGGTGGATATTGGAACTGACCCGTATTCAATGGTGCAAAATCCAGGAAGAGAAAAGCCTTGTTTTATAAAAACTTCATGAGTGAGGAGAGAGAACAATGGAATTTTGGGGGTGCTTGGCAGTTGTGCAGCCACGAGATGGTCAGTGGATTAGACAGCCTTCCTGGAGTGCTTTCTGTTGCCATCCACAGCCTATTCATCCTCATCTACATCCCGTGAGAGGCACCACGTGCTGATATCTTCTTCCTGCACTTTTGGGAACCTCGCTTTGGTAGGTGGTGTAGCTTTATCTCTCTGCAGCCAGGTGAGCAGTACCTTTGATCCTTGTTCTTTGTCAAGGACAGAGGGGCAAGCAGGAAGCTTTCTGAGCCTTGCAGCACCCTTCTAACTCCAGCCTATGAAATACAGGCAGTGAACAGAGCTAAAATTGTCCCAGGGAGCCCAGTAGCTGGGTCAGGAGTGATGGGATTCATCTGTGCACGGACAGCAGCTCGTGGGGAAGGACTTGTCGCTGGGGCTGCTGGTTCCTGGAGGACGTGCTCCAACTCAACTCCACCTGTCATCCTGTTGAATATTTTGTAGGTCATCAGCATGAAGACATTTTCATGACATTTTCTCTGCTAAGGCCACGACTGGTGGAGAAACCCCGTGGCTCACTGGATTCAAGCCCGCTTTGCAGGGTGAAGCTTCACCTCTTTCCCAAGATGGGACAACCAAAAGGGAGAAAGGGATGGACTTGTGCCCCAGAGGAGCAATCAGCTCACAGCCTGGGTGGAGAGAGCTGCAGCTGCTAATTGCTTTCCTCCAAGCCTTGTGCTGTTTGCCGACGAGCTCCTTGGCACACAGTCTGTGTATTTGTTTAGGGGCAGACGCAAGCAAATTATCTTGGATGTGCCGAGGCCTGATGCTGTATTCACAGTTCCCATAATGCCATTTATTCCCTGTGGGAGCACGTGCAAATTAATTCTGTATGCTACTCACTTAAATGGTGCTAATTACATCAGTCCCCTTGACAATATATGTCTCCTCTCAGCCATCCACTGAGTTTCTTGCATTCGTGTGGATGCATTGGAGAGGGAAAGGCTATCAGTGACTGCTGCAGTCTGAGTATCTCTTGGAAAGATGGGTCCTCACCAAGATTCAGGAGCTTCTCAAGGAAATTTCCACAGACATCCGAAGATGGGCTAAGGTTTAGAGTATGGGATCAACCTGGACAGAGAGCTTTTGGACTGTTGGACGTGTTGCCTGTGTGGGAGGGGTTGTGTCGTTGCTTCATCTGTGCTATTGGTGTGTGAGTACCTGCAGCAGGATGGTCCCTTTTGGAATGAAGATGCAGAGTACAGGACAGACAGGAGTGAGAAATCAGAAAGGTAATAGATGATGACAAAGGGAGAAGAGAGAAAAACTTGGTGAGAAGGTGACATAAATGCATAGCACAGCCTGCCATGTTGTAGGGAAAAAAACAGTCATTTTTCAATAGCTCTGATTTCAACAGCTCTGGTGTGAGGCAGGACAGGAAGCAAATTGTAGGAAAGGAATTTAACCTTTTGGGGTTTTTTTTTCTTGTTGTTGTTGTTTGCTTTTTTTTTTTTTTTAACCTTCAGAAGTCTTCAAGTGCTTTGCAAGTGCCATAACTCCCTGCAGTTCCCCTGTCCCTACTTAAACAGGGTACATTTCTTGCCCGTGCACTCAGCCCCTTTCCCACTTCCGTGGCTGAACGGAACGCGTTTAAAAATTGGTGACCATAAAATGAATTTAGCATTTGTTGCCCAAGAGGCTCCTTTTGATCTTTATTACAGAGCTCTTAGCTAAGGATGGCGTTTATGGGCTGTATCTAAACTAGGAACTGTAAATGTGGCCAGAAGCATTCTGGGGCAATGTAATGCACTCGTCTGCACTGGTGTCTGGTACGATTTGACCCAGGCAAGCTAATGCTCTCCTGGAACATTTCTATGGCCCAGATGGGTACTTAAAATGTGTCAAGGAGTGTTCATGGTCAGCAGCCACCTTATTTTGAGGGGCTAGGACCATTTTGTAGGATAGACATGGACTTGAACATGCCTTGGCTTCAGTGCCCAGCCGTGCTCGTTTTAATTAGATGGATGCAACTGTGGTGCCGTTGATAGATGCCGAACTAGGGAACCCTGTGTCCTTGGCTTCTCCCTGGAAACAATAGGAAGAGAGCAGCTTTCTCAGGGGTAAATCAGGGCACCTAATGGGCTTCTGTTCAGAATTACTCTCTGAAAGAGCCTCGCTTCTCCATTCCTGCAGAAGGAGCCAAAGAAGAATATCCTCTTGCCTGGGTCCTTAAATGTATGTTGCACGAATGCTCTCCAGGGTATAATACCTACCTAGCAGTAGTTTACCTTGTCCTCAGTGTGGAATATAACATCTCCTGAGCAGTGCCAGGCTCTGAATCTGTTGTTACTCAAAGAACCACGTTTTCTGGCTGCTGGTGGAGTCCCCATCCCTGGAAGTGTTTAAGAGCCGGGTAGATGTTGTGCTTAGGGACATGGTTTAGTGGTTTTTGGTAGGGCTGGGAATGAGGTTGGACTTGATGATCTTGAAGGTCTCTTCCAGCCAAAACTATTGTATGATTCTATGCTGACAAAGGAGGAGGGAGCACTGCCAGTGCAGGTATCTACACTCCCACTGCAGCCACCCAGGACCTGCTCAGCAAACTCTGGAGGGCAATTCAGCTGTCTAGGGGTGCATTGTAGGGTCATGTTTCAGTGGAAAAAAAATGTGACAGCCTTGGGATTTTGTAAGGAGCAGGGTGGGACGTAGCTGTGTTTGCTCAATCTAAGCTGTGCTGCGGGGAGGCTTCGTCATTCCATTTCTGCGGTGACAAAGGGCCTTGGTGTGCACGTATGGAAACCTCATTCACGAGGCAGTGCAGGCACGAGTTGAATAGAAAAAGGCAGAAGCCACCTTGGCTGCAGTGGCCACGAACAAGTGATTTTCCTGGCACCGATGGGCTTTAAACTTGAGAACGTGAAGGTAGAGTGTGATTTCAGACGTGGAGAATCGCAGAAGGCGTTAAATTGCAAGGTGGAATCGTATAATTGCTGTGATGCTCTGTTTTACCTACACCTCGCTACAAATTACAATGTTAGTATAGAAGCAATTGCAGTATCATTACACTGTCAGTGCCAGCACTGTAGCTGAAAATGATGCCAGTTTTTGTTGTGTTGTTTTTTGGGGTTTTTTTCTTCTTCTTTATGAAATTGTCTCCAAGGGTGGGTGGCACTTTAAGGATCGTTTCCTTGGCTGGGGAAGAATATCTGACAATGAACATCTGCAAAAAGTATTTAGTGAATATGGGCAGAGTGTGGACATATTCTTTTGAAAGAAAGAGTGTTTTAAGAAGAGTTGGGGACATAAAATGTTGAGCCTTCATAATGGTCCTTGTGTGATGCCTTATAAAAGAAAAAGAAAAGAAGAATAAATAGAGGTAGTGCTACATAAAAGAATGACTTTTAACTTTTTAACTCCTTTTAAACTAACTTTTTAATCACTTTTTAACTCCCTGACTGCAGGGAGTTAAGTGTGCTGGAGGAACTGCTGCACAGAGAACCATCTAATTGAAGAGCAGAGCTAATGGGGTCTGGGAAAGCTCCTCTGAGAAACTACTTTCACAAAATCTTCTTAATTTCAAGAAAAAAAATTCTCGCCAGGCTCTTCCCCTTTAAGGGTAGGGTACAGTGGGAAAAAAAATTGCTCCAATGTAGAAAAAATTTGCAATCTGAACTATAGAAAAAAATGAAGCTTGCTCTCTGCAGGTGTCCTCTCCCCTCCCTCGAACCCCCACATCTCTGTCTTGCTTGATTGTTGTTTAGCTCTGAAAAGCACAGAAGATTCAGAGTTCATCTTTGGACAGTGGCTAAAGAATAGTTATTCCTAGCAAACGTTTTTGAAGCGTGGTCTAAACTTCGGGGAGGCAGCTTTTAATGAGGCCTGGCTTTGTGAACTCTTTCCTGATTCGTGGACAGTAGTTGTGGTGGGCTAAAGATTGCTCTCGGGATGAGACACCTCAAATGCTGAGGATAGGAATGTCATGCTAAGTGGAGACTTTTCTGTTGCAGGAATGGAGTAATGATGAAAATGTAGAGAGCAGCTGAATCTTTGGCAACGTACTAGGTGCTGTTGAGAGTCTGAAATGCTAAAATTCTCAGTTTGGAGGGAAAAAGGAAAAAAAATAAATAAATGTGGTAATAAATAAAGTTTGCTTTAACCTTCCTGTGTTTCTATTCTCACCTCTCTACTCTATTCTTGTGTAACTTGACAGCTACACGTGTTCAGCATTCATTATACACAAGTCCCTAGAGAAGCCCTTGGCAGCTGAGGGCTGGCTTATTCTTGAAAGAATGAAAATAAAAATGAAGAAACTGTTTCAGCAGAGTCCTAAGGACAAAAGGATGGAGCGCTGGCAACTGGGGTTTGGTTTCAGCACTTTACAGGGAAGGTTTCTCTATAGGAAGCCTTAAGGGGCAGCAGGATCCCATTGCTGGCCAGGGGTCACTGTAAGAAACTCGATGCTGTGACTTGAACCAGACTTCCCAAGTGAGGGAGTTTCCTTCAAAAGGGTGTTTTAGGAAAGAGCCACTCAGGTTGGACTCATGGAGAAGGCTGTGCTGCCAATAATTCTTGCTCCTCCTATGGTACAAATAGAAATGGAGATGCATGGGCTTGGGGGGTGAGTAGGGAACACCACAGTCCTTACCTGCCTGCTGGGTCTGGCTCAGTTGCTGCTCAGCCCCAAGGCAGATGTGCTGACAGGCTGGGGCTCTCAGCCAAGGGAGAGCCTCCTGCCCTCCTCTTATGAGCCAGCACAGAGGTGGGGAAAGGCAAAGTCAGAAAGGAAAAACTGCCTTATGGTTTCAATTTGTCTCCCTTCATTTTCAAGGGAGAGTTTGGCAGATTTAATAGCCCACTACAGTGCAAAATAATTTCTTTGCTTGTGTGTTTATAAGACCCTAAATGAATCTTTGTGTGTCAAACTAGCCCTTTTCCCTTTGCCTTTCTCTTTGCCTTTCCTTTTCCTCTTTTCTCTCTTAACTTCTTTCTGCACTCTCTAATTTTTTCTTTTTTTTTTCTTTTTCTTTCTCTTTCGATTTGCTCTTCTCCTCTTCTCTTCTGATTTTTCTTTCCTTTTCTTCTCTTTTTTCTTTCCTTTTCTTCTCTTTTCTCTTTCCTTCTCTCTCTTTTCTCTTTCCTTCTCTCTCTTTTCTCTTTTCTTCTCTTTCTTTTCTCTTTTTTCCTTTTTCCTTCCCTCCCACCCCCACCCCCCCATTCCCCTTTTTCCAGCTCCCTCCCCACCTCCCCTCTGCCCCAGCCACCTTCTCTTTTACTTTTCCTTCTTTTCTGTATCCCTTTTCCTTGACTTTCTTCTGATATGGCTCGGAGGCAAAGAGACTGAAACTATCAGATCATTTGCATTGTTCTTTTCCAAACTCACAGCCTTATTATTACAGTTTCACGACAAGATGTTATTATTGTTAATTTAATGCTAGTGAAAGTTCCTGAGCTGACATGCTCTTCTGACATGTCTCTTACAGTGCACAGACTCTGTAAGACAGACTGTCTCTTTTAATTTTAAAATATTTGACAGTTTGGGGATTTTTTTCATAGGGAATATTCTAAAGGATGAGATGTAAAAGTGGCTTAAATGACTCATTATCATCAAACAGATCTCAGTGTGATTTTCTTGCAGAAAAGGGTGTTGTCTGCAGTTAGATCACTTTCAGAAAACGACATTGTGCTTCCTTGAACAAGAAGCTCATGCAAACCAAGCCAGCTTGTTCAGCGCTGAGCAGGATTCAGAGCAGGATTTCATGGAGGAGTTCTACCAGCAGAAGCTGGAACACAGGACGTTCCACCTCAACTTGAGGAAAAACTTCACTGTGAGGGTGACAGAGCCTGGACCAGGCTTCCCAGAGAGGTTGTGGAGTCTCCTTCTCTGGAGACATTTCAAGACCCACCTGGATCTGTTCCTGTGTGGCCTGCCCTGGGTGATCCTACACTGGCAGGGGGGTTGGACTCGATGATCTTTCGAGGTCCCTTCCAACCCCTACCATTCTGTGATTCTGTGATTGTTGGCCCATGTCCAGCTTTTCATCCACCACCCCCCAAAGTCCTTCTCTGCAGGGCTGTTCTCAATCACATCATCCCTCAGCCTGTATGGACACCCAGGATTGCAGATTCAGGACCTTGCACTTGGTCTTGTTGAACCTCATGATGTTCACATGGGTCCACTTCTCCAACTTGTCCAGGTCCCTCTGGATGGCATCCATTCTCTCAGGTGTGTCAGCTGCACTGCTCAGCCTGGTGTCATCTGCAGATATCTATACGTGTAGCTTCCTGGCACAACAATAATTATGGGACTTAGAAATGTTGATGATGTATGGCCATTAAGAAATGAAAAATGATTCACATGTATAGCTGTAGACCAGTTTGCCTGATCTCACAAGAAAAAAAACTCCAAAATTGACACTGAAGGCAGTGAATAAAGTACTACAGAATGGGAATTATTATGTATCCCTATTCAGGGATTATAATTTTATGAGAAAGAGGTCATCTCTAACACAACTTATTTCTTTCTGTGGAAAGTCAGAGTTTGGTTGACATGGTAACTACCTAGGTATAATCCATTTGTTCTTAGGCATTGTTACCGCGTATTGAATGACATTTGCATTAAAAAGTCACACTCTACAGTGGATTAAGAGCTGCCTGATCTTCTGTAGCAGGTGTCAGTGAAAAGTCATCGTTCCTAGTGCAACTGTAAAAGGAAAATATAGCAGTTCTGGTGATATTAAAATTCTCCAGGAACCATATGGACATAAATGCAAACCAGTTGCTGATGGAATTCATGAATAAAGCAAAGGATTAACAGAATATTACGTGAAGTTGAGGACAAAGAGACAGTTTTAAACACTATATATTTAAAAGCAACGGCGAGCTCACGTAGATTTGAATGACTTGGCCAGGGAGGACGTAACAAAAACCAGTGGCTGAAAGCTCAGGGCAGTTATATCTTCTCTTTCTCAAAGCTGTAACTGTTCCCAAATTAGTAGAGATGTCGCTGCAGTGCAGACTTTATTACTCTCCCTCCCATTTGCAGTGGATGCTGATTGCTGCAAATCCTCCCAGCACTGTGTTTGCTTCGAGTTTGGTCTAGCAGAAGCAGAAAGAAGAGGCATAAACACTCTGATGTTAAAATGTTCTCCTGTATCAGGGAGCTCCTAAAAAAAGGCTCCACAGGAGAGGACCAGCTTTCGTCTTGCCATGCCTATCGATGCACCCCCTGGGTGCAGCAATGAAACCTGGTCATTGGTTGAGTCTGATTGATGTGCTGTCAGTCTGGCACGCTGCTCCTCTGGATGCAAGCAGCCGTGCTGCTAACTTGGAGGGGAGAGCACGAACCTCTTCTCTGCCTCTGAATTATTTTGTGGCTGGGAAGTGAGCATTGCAATCATTTTCGGTCCCTTGTGGAGGATTTCTGCTCGTGCCTTAGATGCAGACAGGCAGGGAGAAGCCAAAAGGAGCATGGGATATTTGGAAGTGAGACCAGAGGTAATAGAGTTTAAAAGGACAGAGCTGGAAGAAGAGAATAATATTAATAACATTGAAATTTCTGGGGTTTGTGGCAAGACGGTTTGGCACCAAGGCCAAGCACATGAGTTTGCTGCGTAGTCCTGGTTCCAAAGTAGAAGTTACAACCAGGAAGATTTCACTAGCTCATACTTCCCTGCTAGGAAGTCATGGTTCTATCTAATTGGACCTGATGGAGCGGGTGTGATGCCATTAAAGACCGGAGTGATAATTTATACATCTATAATTCAGACATTAACTCCCTGTTGCACGAAGAGGTAACACTGCTGTGTCTGAGATGTTTTATTCTTCCCCGGGTATCTGTCAGAGCTCCTGGGCAGCAGAGGTGAATGACATTTTTGTGATTTTTATTCCTGCCTTCATGTTTTATTTGGGGAAATTTTCCTCGGTTTGATTTCTTATGTTCCTTATTTTACTGCGTAGCCAAATATCTCCCAGTTCCCAGACTGGGGCTCAGAAGTGCTGTTCATTACACCGACTCAGTGCCTGTATCAAAAGCATTTGTTGGTAGCAAACCCCAAATTTAAAGGATCAGTGTAACATCTGCATAGGGCTTCTGGCACTTCCAGGCACATCTTCTGCCAGCACAGCTTAGTTTTGAATGGGAATAGAAGTGGCCTACCTTTGGGTCTTGCAAGTCCATGATTGGGCTAGATGGTCTTAGAGGTCTTTTCCAATCTAGGAAATTCTGTGATTCTTTCATGGTTTGAAAATTTTTCAAGTTCTGAAGCTCACCTAGCAGAGGAGAGCTTCCCTGTTTTGTTGGGAAGTTGTGCAGACCTCTGGTGGAGGGGAAACTACCACATGGTCTCACACATCTAATGTGTGTGACATTAGAAACTTGAATTAGATGTGAATTAGAAAACCTGAATTAGAATTAGAAACTAATGTGTGTGAGATTAGAAACTACCCCATGGCTTTCAAACCAACAGGCACCAGGGAGCAAAAGAGACCTTTGGCTAAAATTTACACGAAGCGACCCTGTCCATCAATCCGTATTGGTTCCTGAATTTTATCTGTTGAAAAAGCAGCTCTAAAGATGGTCCAAAGAAAATCTGATATGTGCTGGCTGACACACACTTACATGAAGTGGTCCCACTGCTGCAGCAAAGGGGTGGCTGGATGGGTTTGACTGCTTTTGATTGCTTTGTTGGCTGTTGGGCCTTCTAACGATGGGTTTTACAGTCCCCTCTCTTTCCTCTGAGCTGAGAGTGCCTCATCTGCAGCTGATAATCTGGACTGTAAACTCATTAGCATGATAAAGCAGGAAAAATATTTAGTTTCGTTGGTAGGCTTAACCAAACAGTGTGGATATATTGGGTTTTTTACTGAGAGTCAGGAAGCAGGAGGAGAGAGGTAGGGCCTGCTGGCAATGTCCTCAGAACAGTAATTTGTACCTTATAATTTTGAATGTAGCTTCACAGGTAGACCTGCTGTAGAAAGTCTTCAGAGAGCCCTGTGAGACTGTGCCCCATGGGTAAGGACATTGCCTGAGCTTGGGTCACCTTCCTCTCCTGGCTCCTCATCCCTTAGGGAGCAGTTGGCCCTGGCTGCTCCTTCACAAGCGCAACAATTAACGATGCTGGAGGAATAATGTACTAAGCAGCAGGTGGAGTTGATGTTAAACACCATCTGCACCAAGATGGATATTGCAGCCGTGGAGGATATTTGTATTACGGTGCGTGAAGGAACGGGGCTTGGCTGTCCTCACCTGGCTGTTCCTTCAGTCACAGAAAGGACATCAATGTGGGGCTGTGCAAAAATCAGGGGTTCTTTGCTATATTCTCATTGAACTGATTCCTTGAGCTACCCGTCCCCGGTGTTTACAAGCGTGCAAATACCTATTGATCTGCGAAAGCAAAGCATAAATAAATGTTTCTTCAAAGACCTGGCAGGAAGGAGGTGGCTAGGTAGACAGTTCTCTGCAGCAGGTTGTGGTGACACTAATTAGGAGCTTGAGAAATGGTTGACAAAGGCTGGGTATTTTCATGACTTTTTCTTTTTTTTTTTTGGAAAACTTTGTGTAGGGGTGAATATTCTTTAAAAGTTTTAGGCATCTTTAACTCGCTTTCTGCTTGAACAAACTCAAGGAGCAGACACATAAATAGTCGTGGTCCTGGAGGAGTGTTAGCTGGAGAATCACACGTAATACTGTAAGATATAGGAGAGTGCACTTCACTTTTTGTCTCTGACGCTGGCCTGTGATGGGACCTTCATTGTTCTGTGCTCTGGATTCCCCTTCCTGTCTTAGCACTTCAGGTTTGGTTTGTTGTTTTGGTTTTTGTCTGAGTAGGAGCTGTCTTTCCTGAAAAGTTTGGGCAGCACCCCAATGTCAGCTGGGCTTTCAGAGCTTCCCTTCCAGCCAATCTGACAGTGGGATCGTGTTCTGTATTTCCTTAAGTTTTTGTGACTCTCATGCAGGTTTACAGACCGATGAAAGAGAAAAGCCCAGTGATGTCCTAGCTAATGAAAGGGCTTGGGTCATCTATTCTGTTTGGCTTCTTGGGTGGTGAGTCAGCAAAAAGTGGCTCAAAACCAGATGTAGTTCATGGAATGTCTGACAGGACAGAGAAAGAGTATTTTGTACATGCAGAGACTGGGAACAGAATTATTGCTGCGGGACCATGTTGGACAAACCCCAGGAGATCGTCCAAACAGATGTGTTTACTTGTGATCATTTTGCACTGGTTCTTTTGCTTTTCAGATGTCCTGTGTCCAAATGTCCACGTGGAAGGAGATCGATTCAAGCACACCAGTGGGGGGACTGATGACATTCCAGGTAAGGAGACACTTTTCTGCTGTATACCTGGGAACTGAAAAAAGTGTAACTGTACGTTTCTAGTGTGATGTTCTGATTCATTACACCTTTCCTAGTTGGAATTTTCTTAATCCCACACATACTCAGTGTTGGTGAAGTACGTTAGAAACTCTGAGGCTGGAGAAGAGCTACCTGTTGACAGTTGACAGCAAATTAATCGTGAGCTTTCTTTTGATATGGCAGCAAATTAAAAAGCCAATGGAAGTGAGTGTAGTAGATAGGGAAATGCAGCAAGTTTTGGAGATTTGGAGATTGCTTTTGATTTATTTTTATTTTTTTTTTCCCCACTCCAAGTTTGGTGAGTTTTAATGTCCATTTATTTGATCTGTGACTGTTGTTAGATGTCCAAGCACAGTGATAGTTACCACTGAATTAAAAGAAAAAAAAAGATAAAAAGTCCCAAGAAGAGTTATCTTTTCTACAGTGCTGGTGAAAGATCAGAAGGAAACCCAGTCCAGCTTTTCTGTGAGTTTTGATGTATCTTTCCAGCCAGCTGAAGGACTTCATCTGTCAGATATATGTGTGGGCCGTGTCTCTTTTCTTGCCCCTCAAGACTGTTTGAGCTGTTGGCAGAGAAAACCTGCCCATCAAGGATGTACTGGGAATATCTGTGACTGACCCAAGAACATAAGCCGCTGCAGTGGGAGGCTGGAGGCTATTCTGCAACTCGATTATGGGTAGAAATGGTCAAGGTTTGACAGCTCTGCTACTCACCGAGAGTTTTTTTTATTGAGGGATTTTCACCATCTGCACAAAATATCAGTTTGAACTGTGCTGTCTGTAGGCAGTTTATTTTGGCTGCAGTATGACAACATCTAAGCCTGTGATAAAGCAGGGTGGTAACACCTTTTCTGGTGATTAGACCCAAACTCATAATCCTCAGACACCCTTTTTTAACTGCTGGCTATGACTGGGTCTTGCATTAACCTATTCTGACAGCCCTCCTGTCATTGGGCTGTGTCAACAGTAGAGCTATTCAGCAAACAGCCCTGCTGATGTTGAATGAACCTATTTGCAGTGGAAGCTGCTGCTCAAAATGTGTAGGAGGACTGTGTTCCTCCTTAGACAATCATATTCCAACCCCTAACATTCTATGATCCTTTCCAGAAAAATAAGAGCTGCAAATAGCTGCCTGTGTCTAGTTCACGTTTAGCTGAATTTTAATCCAAGTGTTCATTAAGAGACTCTGTGCTTTTATCTGACTTCAAAAATATATATTCTGTTGAGCAGTGTAAAGGATGAGAATCCCACTTCAGGTCTGGCACAAAAGTTTTGAGTAAAGTGAGGTATAGATGCAAATATGCATGTATATTTATATATGCATATGCATGTACTTCTGCTCTTCTGTAAAGTTTTTGGCTTATTTTTCTCCATCACTGGATGTGTTCAAAACCAGGTTGGATGGGGCTTTGAGCAGCCTGGTCTAGTGAGAGGTGTCCCTGCCTATGGCAGGGAACTAGAGTTTGGAACTAGATGATCTTTAAGGTCCCTTCCAACCCAAACCATTATGTGATTCCATCTCTCAGGCAGGGACAAGATATTAGAATTGAAGGTAAGAGGGGCAAAAGTTCTTCTGGGGAATTTTTTGCATCTATTTTTATCGGGTGAAATGCACCTGCAGATGGCACAGGTGATTGCTTCACACAGAACATCACCAATGCCAAGGCCATTTCTTGTACACCCTACCTGTATAGAAGTTATAGCATGACCTGTTGCCTTTAAGTCTGTGTCTGCAAGTTAAGTAAATGTGAATTAAGTCACTCTGGATGAATAGAAGTAAAAATAGAAGCTGAATAATAAAAGGAGCTGTAAAAGGACAAACTTCAGAGCATAAAGGGAACCAATGGTGTGACTCAGAGGTGGGAGATGAAGGAGATCTTAAGTCAGAGGCCAAAGGTAGGGAGGATGGCTTTGTGCATAATCAAATGAATAACTGCATCAAAACCACATTATAAGTTGGGGGAGAGCCAACAGACTAAACTGATATTTTCCTTTTAAAAAAGGCAGGTAATTTCTTTTTTTTTTTTTTTTTTTTTTCTTTAGACAAACAGAGTTAAGTAAATCTCATCAATCTGGACTTCAGCAAACATTTTTTGGAGTATTGCAATTGAAAGTCACTGCTAAAGTGAAAAAGGGTAGAGATTAATAAATGTTGTAAAGTGAACCAGAAACTGCCTAGCAGAGAGAAAATGATGAAGTTTCTAGGAAAGAGAATAACAAACCAGAAGGCAGACAGTGGTGGACCTCCTCAGGGTCCAGTTTTAGGTCTAATTCTCCCTGAGAGTTTCCACTACATAGACTGGGATCGGAATATCTTTGAAGGAGGAACTGGTTGGCCTCAAAAACCTAGGAATTTTTTCTACTGACTTGGGACTGTTAATTTAAAAGGCTTGTTACAGGATGTATGGATCAATATCAGGACTCTGTGCTATAAACTCACACTCTGGGAACTGATGATGTCTTAGTCAGCAGATATTTGTAAGTCACAGTGCTTTTCAGCTGGGGGAAAAGGCAAAGGTCATTACTGGACAAGGTAAAGCAGGTCTTGTTGAGATAGGGAAGAATTCACAAAGGTGGGCAGGGCTTTGGTTACAGCTTATCTAGCAAAGTGTGCTCAGGCCTCCTTAGCTCAGGAAAGTTGGACTCAGCCTTGAGGAGCTATTAGTGTGTTCAGAAGCCAGAGGAGACTGTTTTCAAATAGGGGACTAAAAACCTGAGTTCGGTTAATCTTGCAGTGTGCAGGTGGAAAGGGGAGATACTACTGCTGCCTGCAAATAGATCAGGTGAATAGCGAGGAGGAGATAGGGGAATCACTCAAGCTAAAGGACAAAAAGTGTAATAAGAAATGGGTATCAGCTGTTTAAGACATATATTCAAGACATTAGAAGAAGGTTTCAACCTGTCAGAGATACGAAGCACTGGAACAAGTGGTGAAGTCTTAGTAATGGAGACAAATAGTGATCGATAGTCATGAGTCCTCATAGCAGAGGATTTTACTCCACGACCCTCGGGTGTTAGAGCATTTAAATAACAAACCAAGAGCTGTAGCATCCAGCAAGGGCTGCTGCAGTGAAACAGGATTGGATGAGATAAGAATATATAGGCAGCTTTACTACTGATAGAAATTTTGGCAATGAAGTGAAGCGGTGTCTGCTTAACAGTTCATAACACATAAATTCAGAATGTAAATGTTGCTGCGTGCATTACAAATCACACAGGGAATTATGGAAAAAAAAAAAAAGCAAGAAATCTGGTTGAAATACCAGTATAAACACCGTTTCTCACCCAGAAAGTCTGATATTTTAAAGCAACGCTTAATGATACTTAAAAAAATGTTCTTACAGCATCCTTGTGAGTACCATAGTTGGTTGGGTGGTTTTTTTTTTGTCAAGCAGAGAAATGAAGACAAAAGAGGGTTTCACTCACCTGCCTTGAAGTCTTCAAAATGAAACCCCAGTTGTAATATTTAATACCTCTTATATTGATGAGTTGTCATTTTGGTTCCGTCGATATTTAACGAAGGATCATGGTGTACTATTAATCATGACCAGGCAGGGAAACACAATGATAACGTTTTGCACCCTGAAGATGTGCCTCTTTTGTATTTTTTTACAAACCATTGTGTTGCATTGAAACACCACCTGGAAGTTACTGAAAGTGAATTCCACTTCTTGAGGTTTTTAGACTTCACGTTTGAATTATTTGTATTTTAAACTAGACTTGCAGGACATGGCATTTTGTTGCAGAAATTTAGATGATCCCTACAAGTGAAAATGGGCTGAGCTCCAGTCCTCAACACTATCCACTAGAGGAGATGATGCCCCTCAGCAGATACTGACTGTGGGTTTTAGAGGGAATCAGTTAAAAAAAGACCTGCAGTGATTTCCTTAAAGTGCCAAGAAAAAAAATTAACCCTGGGGAGAGATACTTCCACCCACTCCATCACATTATACATCCCACACTGCATGGTGTTAATGGGTCAAGGAGGGACCATAAAAGCCCTGACTCTACCTCCTAAGTTGCCACATGGGCTGTATGTACAAAGAGCAGAAATTGCCTTATGGGTTGTACCACGATTTGACCTCAGCCTCTAACTTTCTTCCCCATCTCAGAAACCTCCACGCTCAAATGAGCGAAATGCCAGCGTGTTTATGACCTCTGTGTTTTTTCTCTGCAGCTCTATAAAGGATGTTGGGGCATTTTACAACAGAGGCACTGGTTGTAAAACTAGTACCCTACAATTATAGGCTGCAGTGGCTGTGTTTGACTGTCAGCGTGTCTCCAGTGTCCTGCGGTTTGCAGGGTTCGCATTCCAGAGATGCTGGTGACTCACTGGCTAATTACAGTATCCCTGGGACTATTTATATTTGCCCACTAAAAAACATGATAGCAGGAGGAAAAAACTCCACGATGCTCTCAGAAGCACTTATCCACTGTCATTTTTCTCAGAGATATATATATATATATATATCAGTATATATGAAGAATCCTCTTGGGTGCCATCCACAAAACTCCCAACTACTATGCCAAGTGATGAGTTTGCAGTTAGGTCATTTCCTGGCTTTCCAGAGGAACACAGAGCACCTTAGAGCCTGAGGAACATACACACACAAAAAGGGGACTTCAAAAGAGAACTTCAAAATAGAGGAACTTATTAAAATCAGAACGTAATACAAATAGTCCTGGTAAGTTCAGCTGGTGTGAGCCTAGCTGGCATACAAGGACATCAAAGGAATAATGAACCTCTCTTTAATCTTGTAAATCACTGAAGCAGGAAAGGAGCTGAAAGAGGGCCCGTGGCACTAAGCCAAACGTCCATCACCGAGAAAATGGAGAATGGCTTCAGCACAGAAAAGCCCTCAGTAATGAGGCAAAGAGTTCAGTGTCAAAAACAGCTTTCGGTGTCCACTCACAACTGCCCGAAAACTGAGACACAGACAGGTAAGAGTGGACTGATGCAGCTAAACACAACAATGCAGCAAATAAAAGGTGGTGTGTTGTTAACGTGAGATGAGGTGCTGAAAGGTTCTGCCTCGCAGGCAGCCGCTGTAGAGGTGTATTTATTTCCTGTCTTTACAACAGGCTGGGGGTTAGGTTACAACAGCCCTTTCCACCAGGTGGGATGGCTATAGCTGTGCATTTATCTGCTTGCGGGTTTAACCTCTCTCTTCCTTTCCTACGGTCTCTTTAGACTAATCTTCTTAGTGGGTTTTAGATCCTTTTTATCTTCCTTGAAGTGTTATCTTTCCTGGGCACGGCCACCAAGTGCTGCATCTGTTGCCTGGTTTTTACTGAAGCTTTAGGCTGGTGTTTCTCAGAGCGGCCTGTAGTTCAACTCAGTGACCGTGTCCTTATCTGCAGCACTGCTTCCCAGTGCTTGCTCCTTTCTGAAGTGTGTGAGATACTCCTCAACCACTGCTGCTGCCTCTGATAATCCCGAATGCGGACTGATGCTCGAGCTGAGATCAAACTTGTGACCTGCATGGGACTCTTGGGGCTCTGTAAGCACCAAGAAGAGGTAGAAATTGTGTCTCCCGAGTGTCACGATGAAGAGAAAACAAATGAGGATCAGTCCACCAACAACATGAGTGGTGGCATCGGGTACTGTCGGCAGTTGTGCTTGATGATCTTGAAGGTCGTTTCCAACCTTAATGATTCTAACATTCTAAATTGGGTTAAATATTGTTACAAAATTGGGATCATCTAATGGGTCCTCTAAGCCACTTCATGGAGTATCGCCTAGAAGGCGGTAGGCTTGCTGGAAGATACCTTCTTCATGCTGATGTAAGAGCTGTTCTGTTTGCTTCCACAAAATCTCATTATTAATTTAAGCTCTTAACTATTCTCCTCACTGAAGTCCAGTGGATCTGGTGGGGAGAAAGTCAGGCCAGCATGAAGTGCTCCTTAAATCCCAACCGTAACATCCATGGAAAGAAAGAGCAATTGGTTAATAGCAAGAACCACTTTAAAAGGCTCTCGAGGCCCTTTCATCTATAGACTTTGGAAAATTTTATAGTTTCAAATCTCCCTTGCAAGCTGCTTTAAAAATATAGCAAATTAATTATTTTTTTTTTTAGTGACTTGTAAAATCCCTTTACAATCATTTACAATGAGCCAAGTCAAAGCAGTATCTGAGTTGCAGGACTCTGTCCTTCCCCGTTGTCTAGATTACCACAAGGAAACAAGTGACACTTCTGTGCCCCACAGGGATGCTGGGACAATGTGAAGATAGAGTGCCTGGCTGCTTTGACATTGCCTTCCAATACCTGAAAGGATCCTGCCAGAAGGCTGGAGAGGGACTCTTCACAAGAGTGTCCAGCAACAGGGTTTTAAACTGAAGGAGAATAGATTTAGACTGGATCTCAGGAAGAAGTTCTTCAGTAGGAGGGTGGTGAGGCTCTGGAATAGATTGCCCAGAGGGGTGGTGGATGCCCCCTCCCTGGAGGTGTTCAAGGCCAGGTTGGATGAAGCCTTGAGCAACCTGGTCTAGTTGAGAGGTGTCCCTGCCCGTGGTGGGGAGGTTGCGTTAGATCTCTCAGGTCACTTCCAACCTAAGCCATTCGATGACCTTAGTGTTGTTATTGTAGACATCTCACCAACCCCAGCAGCTGGTCATCAAGAGGAAAATGCCTTTCTGACTGCCAGGGTGCCAGAAAGTCTGGGACACTGCAGGATAATACCATCAGTGTGCAGCTCATCCCTTCCTAAATTCTACTTCTTGTTGCCAAGTGGAACTATGATTGGGGTAGCGATATCCTGATATGGATGTTGGTATTTTTAATGTGGAGAAAGAGCCTTGGAGACGGAGACTTCAGTAATCTCTTAAAAATATCCCGAAAATCTGATACTCTCTCAGCTCTTGACAGGATTTCCTTTCCTGTGGAGGAAGGAATGTCAGGAACAGCAAAAATGCTGTAGCAAATGATGTCTACTATAACAACAGCAGCACGTGCTGAATAAAGTAGTAGTCTCTCCTTCAGGATTGGGACACTTTTACTTCTATCCCTGAACTGAGACATATCTTGGATGTTCAGAAATATATGTTTTCAGCCTAGAGAATTGTGGAAGATAAGGATGCCAAAAGGTCAGATACAGTCGAAGAAAAATAACCCTCACCAACACTCTAGCTTCAAATAACTAATTGCCAGATATAGCTGATTAAATGCACTATTTAACTTTGGAATATGGCATGATCACTTTTTTTTTTTTTCCCCCTGTTATTTTTAAAATGTATGTTAGCACAGAAAGTAACTAAGGCAGGTACCAAAAATGAGGGCTCTTTGTAGTGCTAACAGCCTTGCAGACTAGACAGGAGGAATTGAGAGGGGTACTCAGGATCTCATTGAGCACACAGGGTCTTCCTTGTGAGCACAAGAAATCCATGAAAGCTTTCACTTTAATGGATAAGATCTTGCATTTGCTGAGAGGCTCCCAAGTGATACTGTTCTTCCTAGGAATTTATACTCTGCTCTAGCCTACCGTAAAGTTTATTTCTATTGACCTCCTTCTAGTAAAAGTAACATATGCTATTTTATCACAGGCAATATGGATTGCTATTTTCAGGAGTCTCAGAGAACCAGAAGCTGATGACAACCTCCCTGACCTTGGCTGTTGGTGATAACTCCATCAGTACATTGACAAGGCTGATAATTCAGCTAAGAGTTTAAGCAAGACCAGGGTATGGAGCATTTCCTGCAGAAGATGCTTAGTTTGACGTTAGTGCTTGTGGCTGGAAATCCTCCTTAGTAAATGTATTTTTGGATACATCGTGTGAGGCTCTGATGTCCAGTGCCTTTCCTGATTCCTTTCTGGCCTGCTTTCCACAGGCTGTTGTCTCACCATAAACTTCAGAATTATCCCAGTGGTTCCCCCTGTGACTGTTAGCTTGAGATCCTTGGGAATGCAAAGCAGGAGACTTTTCTCAGAAGGTTTCTTCAGGCTGAAGAAGAAATCAATGGCTCCATCCTCCTTTGAGAAGCTGTTTTTTCCTGGCTATTAAAACTTCCCTTTGTTGCTCTGGTTTTCTGCTTTGGGAGCTGTTTTAATTTGGAGGGGGTTTTGCCCCTGAACACAGGACAGAGAGGAAAATCTCAACGTGCACACTAGCTGCCACCATGCTGCCTGTATCAGAACCTTAATGGAGCCAGGCAGAAATCCAGCATATACTCAGGGCAACCAACCATGGCCCCTTTAGTCTGGTCTTGAAATAATTACCTTAAAGCAAATGTCTTAGGGCCACTGCACAAGTACAGAGCTGTTTGATCATCCCTTGGCCGTGCTTTAGGGGTTGGTTCAGCGCAGTGTGGATGGACATCTGGTGGCATATCAGAGTTAGGTGATGTAGAAACTGTCCAGTGCCAAGTTTTGCCATCTTCTGCCTATAACAGGCAGATTCGAGTGTGTTTTCTGATTCTGGAAAAACTGGCTGCTTCCTGTAAGGGAGTTTTTAGTCACAAGTAGAGACATTCGGCTGATTTGATCAGCGAAGCAGTGCATAAGAAATTGCTTTTCAAGCCAGGTAGGCTGCTAGGAATCTGAGCTTCTCTTTCAGGTCACTATTTCAGTGTTGATGTTAGTGGACTGGGGTGTGCTGCTTTTCAGGAGATGTAATCATGTTAGAGGGTTTCAGTGGCCCCATATTGTTTTAGTAGCTATAATGAAGTGAGATGCTTATGATCAAAGAGCATTATTCATCTTATTAACTGCCATATTTATGGCATTACTGATTAAATAGTTTATAAGCCAATTGGGAAACCACACCTGCCCTGGCACACAAAAAACACCTTTTAAATCAAAGCAACGAAGAACAGGAAAGTCCCACCCTTTCATCCTGTGCTTGAGCATGGGCAAGAGGTAACAACACCTTTGTCCCTGATCATTTAGGCAGGTTGTTCTTTCCCGTTTTGTTTGTGGAAAGGACTGGGAAGCCATGAGTAGGATCTCATTTTCCCTGTGGTACTGAAATGTGGTCCCTCCTTGATGGGGGAAAAAACAATGGACAGCCCATTTTTCTGCTGTCACTCCAGAAATGCTGTATGACAGACTAAATGGTCAGCGAGATGTTTGGGGAAAAATCCCCATGAGCTGTTTCCACTGCACCTCAGCAATCTGCCGTGACTGGGTTTATTTGGGTTTATTTGTTTCTTCTCCCACTTAGAAATGGAATTGTATCTGTTTAAGGAGACGTAGAGTGAATAGTTAGGATAGCAAACTTAAGATATTCCTAGTCTGAATTTAAAAATCTGCAACCTTTATTCAATCCTGGTGGCAAATGAGACAATATAAGTAGAAGCTGTGTGTGATTAGTGATTTTTTTTCATTCCTCTTTCCTTCTGCTTTATTTACTGCATGAAATGGATAGCATTCCCTGTGAGTAGACCATAGCTCACCCAACTTCAGCAGTCTGAAGATTACTGACGGTCCCTTTCTGCTGAAGGGAAGAAGGTAGGCACTGCCAAATAGTGATTCAGCCTGTCTTTAGGTAGGTGTGAGACAGATGTGATGAGTTTTCTTCTCAGAGACTCTTCTATTTCTCTGCGGACCCACAAGTCAACTGAGACAACCTGCATCCATCAGATGCCTCCTTTCAGACAGATAAAATTAGGTCTGTAACACTACTGCCATTCAAGCAACCAAAGTGTCCCCTACCTCCGTGAGCTTTTTTGTTGGCAAAGGAGCATCTAAGAGTGGATTTTGTTTCACCAGCTACAGACTTTTATTGGGTGAGGTTTAGCATGCAGCCTGAGCATCCTAAGGCCTCTTTATGCCAGTGGAGAGAAACATGCACTTGTGGCATCTGTGATTCTGTAAACGTTAGCTTGAGTTGTCGGAGAAAGATGAGGGCAAGGTTGGGGCTGAGCTAGCAATGATGGGAGGTGCTCAGCAAGAAGTTACTTAACAAGTTAACTTAGCAGGAGGTTCTTGTCACTGCATCTTCCACTTGAGTATTTCGAGCAGTGGTGCTTGCCAAGCTCCTCGAGGTGAGCAGTACCTCACAGCCTGGGGACTCTGGTGACTTGACATCACACCATCACTCAGGCAGCATTTCAACCTTCACCGTCCACAGCGCAGCTCCTGTGAACAGTTACTAATTTCCTTTCCCAGCGTGGTCTCTTCTCACCATCAACTGCCTTCCTCACGTTGCTGTGGTTGGTGTAGATGGAGGGATGTGCACTGCGTGTTGAAATGAGCTATGGGAGGGCTTATATGGACAGGTCATGCTGGTTTTTGTATGATGGGAGGGAGCTCATGCTCTGGTAGGGTCTGTTTGCTGTGATTTATAGCTGCAGTCGCTGCTGATGACAGTATGTCAGGAGAGTGTATCGCTAGAGTTGTTGCAGAGGTGATTATGAGGCCCTGGAGCATCTTAACTGCCTTATTTGCCCTCCTGAATGTCCAGCAATAGAGGAAAATAGAGTGGACAGGAGGGAAAAGCTGTTGACAGCCAGGAAAGTTACTGTAATATGAAAGGCCTCAACTTGGCACCAGGCAACCATTTCTGTCTTTGCAAACAATTAAGATTATATTTCACCGAATCACAGCTTGTTAAGGGTTGGAAGGGACCTTTTCCTCAGAAAAAGATATTTCTTCAGAAGATACTCCATGATGGAAGCTTGGTGTTTTATTTACTGTCTGCAGTCACATCTTGATTTGCCTTGGCACTGGCCTACGCAGGTTTTTTGCACCTATTTATTGATATAAATTTGAAGAATAATATCATTAGATGGGTGCCTTTTCCCATTGCAGACTTTCTCAAGCCCTGCAAGTGGCTTTCAGCCTGGAAGTTTCATAAGAGCACCTAAGAAACCCAAGAATCTTGGGGCCTGAGTTCACCACACAAAAACGTCTGTCTATCCTAGAAAAGTTTTAGGAGCTCACTAGCTGAACAAAGTTAAAAGCACTGCCATGGTTTAAAATCAATTTATCCAAGCGAGCAGTTCTAGTATGAACAGGGTTGTGCGCTGGGATTACACGCACAGGAGTTAGTAGGTGTAATTGTGCATGTGTGAGGGGGTGAAAAGGTTGGAATAGCTCAAATAAAAGAAAAAAAAACCAAACAGATTCTCTGCTCAGTCTCTCACAACCTGCCTTTTGCAATGTCCTTGCCTCTAAGTCCACAGTGTGTTTGTTTTTAGGAGTGGCCGTTAGTTCAGATGTGCATCCTGTGGAGCGAGTTTGGAGCTAAAAGCAGGATGGTTGGATCCACGTAGCACTGCACATCCAGCATCTGGAATATTGTGTCCAGTTCTGGGCCCCTCAGTTGAAGAAGGACAGGGAACTGCTGGAAAGAGTCCAGCACAGAGCCACAGAGATGATGGAGGGAGTGGAACGTCTCCCTGCTGAGGAAAGGCTGAGGGAGCTGGGGCTCTGGAGCTTGGAGAAGACTGAGAGGTGACCTCATTCATGTTTAGAAATATGGAAAGGGTGAGTGTCAGGAGGATGGAACCAGGCTTTGCTCAGTGATGTCCAATGATAGGACAAGGGGCAACGGGTATATGTTGAAGCATAAGAGGTTCCACAGAAACATAAGGAAAAGCTTTTACAGTGAGGGTGATGGAGCTCTGGACCAGGCTGCCCAGGGAGGCTGTGGAGTCTCCTTCTCTGGAGACATTCCAACCCCACCTGGATCTGTTCCTGTGTGACCTGCTCTAGGTGACCCTGCTCTGGCAGGGGGGTTGCACTAGATGATCTTTCGAGGTCCCTTCCAACCCCAAACATTCTGTGATTCTGTGAATGGGATGCATTCAGGAGCATGGCACAACTCTACTGTCACTGGCAGGGTTTAGCAGCTGGGACTTCAAGTTAAAAAATCATGCGTTCATTGTGCCTGAGACCATGCTGATATTGGAGCTGCGTAGGTCCATGTGTGTGGTTTGTGATTGAGTTAATAAGCCATGTCAGAACAAAGTCAGAAGCTTCACACAAATGTCTGCAGTCGAGATTAATAGCTCGTCATCATGATGAGTTGATTGGACTAAGTCATACTAAAATGATTTGAAAAGTGTATGTAGTCAAGCGTCTTAGATGAGTGTTTTTCAATAAAGACATAGACCTATTAGAGTGGGTCCAGAGGAGGGGCACGAAAATGATCCAAGGGCTGGAACACCTCTCCCGTGAATAAAGGCTGGGAGAGTTGTGGCTGTTCAGCCTGGAGAAGACAGGCTTGTTGTGGCCTTTCAATATATAAAAGGGCTTATAAAAAAAGACAGAGAGAGACTTTTTACTAAGCCCTTTAATGACAGGACAAGGGGTGACAGTTTTAAACAGAAAGAGAGTAGATTTAGATTGGAAAGAAGGTAAAAAAAAGAATTACAATGAGGGTAGAGTGGTGAGACACTGGAACAGGTTACCCAGAGAATCTGTGGATGCCCCATCATTAGAAGTGTTGAAGGTCAGGTTGGATGGGGCTTTGAGCAACCTGACCTGGTGAAAGATGTCCCTGCCCATGACAGGGGCTTTGGACTAGATGATCTTTGAATGTCCCTTCCAACCCAAGCCATTCTATGATTCTATGGCTCTATGTTTCTCTGAACGAGGAAGGGTTGTGCATTTTTCTCCATGGGGATTAATGAATTATACAACGTGTCCGGGGTGTTGTGGAAATGTAAACAATAACTATTGATTTCTGGAGAACTCTGTTCTAATCTCTCCAGGACTTGTTACAGTTTGATTTCATCCTTGTTTTTGAGTTTGGGGACTAAGCAGATTAGACCATGTCAGAATTTTGTTCTGGCTTCTCTCAACAAGAACAAGGTTAATCTCTGAAGCGCTGTGTTTCTGGGCTAAGATAGATAACTACCTAAGTACAGTGGAAGACATGTCCCACTGCCTGATCAATGTCTTGTATTTACATTTCCATTACGGACAGGATTTGACCTGATGGATTCATTCAGCGTGAAACAGATTTTTGGAATGAAAGAAAATGGAATTCAGAGCGCTTACGTACGACTTGGAAGCTTCCCTGTTGTTCAGAAAACTGAGTGAGTACCATGGTTTTTCACTTTATTTTCATCTGAGCCTCTGCTTTACACTGTTTGGTACCTCTAGGTTTACCTTGTAGTAGTTATCTAGTACCTGCACAACTGTTGCTACTTTGATCAGCTCCTTCACTTCTACTAGCACAGCATTTACACAGCGTGGTCGGGAGGCTCCGTACCAGCTAAAGGCTCCATCCTGGTAGAGTATCAGCAGATATTGGTTTATCTCAATGGTTGTGAGGAGAAATTCACAGAAGAACCTAGGGCTTAATAAATAGCTTCTCAGAGGAATGTTTGGTAAGACTCCCATGGAGATATATATATCTGTATTTGCTAATCACAAGAGACTACTAGTTCCTAGCAGATGTTGTTATCAGTTAGCTGATACAGGTTTTGGCCTCGTAAAAGAATGAGCAGTTTTTAATCCTGTGTCAACATGGATTCAGTCCTTGGAGACTTTTATGACCTAAAGCTGCCCGTTAGTTGTGTTGTAGTCTATCAGAATGGTTTCTCTTCGAGTTGTCAGTTGAGTGCTGCTAACATTAGCCTTGAAAAGAGTGAGTGCATAATTTCACCGCGTAACCACGAGCCATAGATTAAATTGTCATCATTAACATTTTTGCAGTAAATTTCTCTGGGCTGGTTTGAACTTCAGCTTAAGAAATCAATAGTAATTCTTTTCCTTCTTATGGATGAGGGCCGTTATTTTTTATTCTGTTTCAGCTTTTACTCAGCTCACTGCATCTTTGAGATTGTCCTGTGACTTACATTTGCTTGATATCACATTATTTTTTTTTGTCCTGGAGCCAACCCTGATTGATTTGTCCTTCTCCTCTCCCCCTCTTTCTCCATATAAACACACAGTCTTTAAAAAAAAAAAAAAAAAGTAGTAAAAATATGATGTACTGAAGGGAAAACTGTTTGCTCTAAAGTCCATAAATGATGTCAAGTCTCAGGGTAAGTAAATTCATGATCTGGGAGACAGCCAGTGTACTAAAGAGACTTTGGTCTTGATAAGTAGTATATACATAACTGGGGGAGGGGTGTGGGGATAAATTTATTTTGTTTGGCTCACAGCAGTCTCTGGGAAGAGTCTCTGCTGTCTGCAGCTTGTAACAGCTAGGGGTAGCGTGCTTTATCACTGTAAAGCATTACCACCAAGACCACAGAGAAAGAAGCCCTTGAAGTGAAGAAATCCAGTTTGTACTTCAGAAATTCTGGCGGTGATCACAGAGTCATAGAATGGTAGGGGTTGGAAGTGACCTCTGGAGATCATCTAGTCCAGTCCCCAGGTGATAAGCTACTGCATCTGAGCTCTGGGAGGTACTGTGGCAAACAGGAGTAGCACAGTCCTCGGGTGTACGAGCAGGAGCTGCCCAGTATGAGCTGACTGTCTCCATACCAGGCAACTCACCGCTGCTGGGATGCTACGTCCAGTCCTTGTTTCCCTAATTCAGTAGGTAGAAGTGGAATGAATAGAAGTGTAAGGTACTGTGTAGTGAGTCCAATAGTGAAATTAATAGTCTAAATTCAAGAAGTGCAGCATAGGCAGGGAAAATTAAGAAGCGGTTAACAACTGAGGCAATTGCTCTCTCTAAGAACCCATGGGAAATCAGCGTTTAGTAAAGGGTCTTTGGTTCTAAGGAACACTGGGAGACTGAAAGTCAGTGGCTACCTGTTAATAACATCAAAAAACAGCACAAAAGACACACTTTTAACAATGAACGGAGTTACCCAGTGGAGCAAGTTAGCACAGGTTGCAGAGAGTTGTCCATTTGCCTTCCTTTTTCAAATGACTTTGCTGCTGTTTCTGTTGTTGTTTTCCCCAGAAAAGCTGAGGTAGTGAATCCAGACCAAAGAGCTGTGACGATTTTCTATCTGCTCAGATAGCACACATTTAGTAGTCGTTGTTGTTAAAATAAGTAGGCTATTGTATTGCCCAGGACAATTAGAAGTAAAACATCTTTAATTAGTAGATTGAAGTGACTAAGCTTCCTTTTGAATGATTAACTGAAACGTGGAATTAAAGACCTTTTATTTTTTTCAGCCTTTTGTAACTTCCATACTCCTGTGGTTTGGGAATCATAGAATCACAGAATTGTCAGGGTTGGAAGGAACCTTAAAGATCATCCAGTTCCAACCCCCCTGCCATGGGCAGGGACACCTCCCACTAGAGCAGGTTGCTCA
>WUAM01000124.1:1480284-1495394 GCA_024336885.1 Actenoides hombroni
TCTGGAAAGAAATGCTTCCTGAGATCCAGCCTGAACCTCCCCTGGGTCAACTTCAGGCCATTTCCTCTTGTTCTGTCACTTGTCACGAGGGAAAACAGACCAACTCCCACCTCACTACAACTCCTCTTCAGGGCAATCTGTTCCCATAGAACATGTTCCTGGCAGCATTCTATAGGTTAGGGGTTGGAGTGTGCTTGAGGAGGGAGTGGTTTGGATGGGCTGTATCTTTTTCTGCATGGTACAAACACGGTGCTGGTGGCATTACCCAGGACTCTAAGCTGGGCTGCTGTAGGCATGGGCTCATCTAACACAGTATTGCTGCTTTGGGACTGGTATTCAGAAGGATTTTTGGAACTCACAGTGAGGGATAGGTGCAGCTTAAGGACTTACCAAACTGAGCTTCAGCCAAGGGTTAAAGGTTTATATGAAAGCTATTATCAGCTGCACTTAAATGGAACATGATCCTGTTAAATGGAACCTGATTTACTGTGCTGCATGCATTTCCAATTCCTGTGGAGGAAGGATGTGTCTGTCAGTCAGAATTTCTTGGGGACAGCTGAAAACATGAACCACCTAGGTGTGGAGAGAAAAAACCCACAATTCTCAGCAATATTTTCAAAAGTGCCTTACACTGTGGTGCCAGAAGCTCCTTAGAGCCTCATGAGCCTCGCTTCTTGTAAAGCCAGTAGTGGTTTGGCCACTACACTGTAGACTTGCATGGCTTACAGACTGCAGACACTTCTGAGCTGACACTGATCCCAGCTGGCATTTCCAGCCAGCATGGTCCTCAGCTGCATGGAGTTGTTGGGTGAGATCTGGAGTCATCCTACCCTGGGCTGGTTACATCAGCCACGGCTCAGTGCTGACGTGGCCAGACTCCTTCCAGCTCTGCAGCTTGTGGACACACCATGAGTTCTCCTAGCTCTGTGCTTTGCTCCGTTCTCTGCTGCTCACTGGTAGCTGCCTGACTGTGGTAAAAAATCAATTTATAAAGGAACTAAAAGTATCTTGTCTTCCAAAGCCTGTTTTTGCCTCCTCCTTAGCATGCACAGTGTGTGTGGTGTAGCTGTAGTTTACTGTTCAAAGCATCTGAAATAAAGTGTGGGCGGTGCTACAGCTCATCAGGCTGGTTTCATACCAGGTAATGAAGCAGTTGTCCATGGTTGAGGATATGTGATGGAATTAAAGAGCACGGAGCCTGCTGGGAAGTAGCAGAGGAGTGCACAGTACAGAAGGATCCAAGCAGGTTCAGCTTTGTCTGTCTGCCTCTGGGGAGATGCCTCTGACATAGGCTACCACCCAGCTATTCCCAAGCATTGCCTGGGAGCCATCAAGGTGGCATGTGCTGAAACACAAGGATTGTACAAGGTTGTCAAGGATTGTACTCACAAGAGAAGGTTTTAGATGGCCATGGGTGTGCACCCAAGCCTGTGCCGTGCCCTGCCCTGTCTTATTTACTAGAACAGGTGTAGGCTCCCTCTCCACATCGTGAATCATAGAATGGTAGGAGTTGGAAGGGACCTCTGGAGCTCATCAAGTCCAACCCCCCTGCCAAAGCAGGGTCACCCAGGGCATGTCACACAGGAACACATCCAGGTAGGTTTTGAAAGTCTCCAGAGAAGGAGACTCCAACCTCTCTGAGCAGCCTGTTCCAGGCTCCATCATCCTCACAGTAAAGAAGTTCCTCCTCATGATGAGCTGGAGCCTTCTATGCTCAAGTTTATACCCGTTGTTCCTTGTCCTATTGCTTGGCACTACAGAAAGAGATTGGCCCCTTCCATTTGACACCCACCCTTCAGATATTTACGAACATTACTAAGGTCCCCTCTCAGTCTTCTCCACTGCAGACTAAACAGCCCCAGTTCCCCCAGTCTTTCTTCATCGGGGAGATGCTCAAGTCCCTTCATCATCCTCATACAAAACTCTGTCCTCTGCTCTTCGCGTGGGCTTCTCACCGCGTGCTGTGCCATCCCTGACTTGGGGCATCGGTTGTGATGGGGAAACAGGCAGGAGGAGAAGCAGAAGGCTTTCCACTTCCTGAGCAAAATCCCTTCTGTCTGCTGGCAGGTCTCGATCCGACTGGACGGAGAGAACAGAGCTGTGGAGTACAATTCCATCGGGCTCACCAAGGACGCCGTCAGAGTGGTCTTCCGAAGCGCGCGAGTCAGCGAGCTTTTCGACCGCAACTGGCACAAAATCGCCCTCGGCGTCCAGTCGAGAGCTGTCTCGCTGTACATAGACTGCAGCCTGGTGCAGATGCTGCCTATCGAAGACAGGGAAAACATTGACATCCAAGGAAAGACCGTGATCGGCAAACGCTTGTACGATAGCGTCCCCATTGATGTAAGTAGCACGTGTGCCGGTTAGAGATGGGGTTCAGCAGTGGGTTTGCAGCGTGGGAATGGGGTTTGGGGGGTTATGTTGTCGTTTGACCCTTCTGCAGCATCATCGTTTGACCCTTTTCAGCAGCACCATCGTTTTTGACCCTTTTCAGCACCATCATCGTTTGACCCCTTTCAGCAGCGTCACTGAAACGTTACCCGTGTTAGATCTCTAAGACAGATTGGCATCTCATCATATGCAAGAATCTTTTTATGTGAGACTGCCAGTATCTCTGTAATAGGGATGAAAAATGAGAAATCCATTTCATCTTTCTGTCCAGTCCCAGCATGTCCTATAGTTAAAATCAGAAACAAAGTCATCCACAAGTACCATCAAACTGGGTACTGAACTACACACCGAAGGGTCTTTTGCTGTCTGGTCTTGCCATTATGAATGTTGCCACCTGTGATAGGAAGAAATAGGGAGAAAAAGAAAGCTTGTTAACTCCTGGAGAGTCACGATGCATTCTCGGTTCCTCAGAAATGATACCTGATGTATTAAATGACTCTTACTCCACTTAAACCAAAGAGACCTGCATGTTGGACCAGATTGTCCAGTAGCAGTGTTAACCTGGTGTAACTTCTGCAGGATTGTTTGGTGTTTTGAGACCTGTGTAACCCTTCATGGCCATGCAAAATGGATGGAATGTGCATATTAAATGTGTTAATAGCATTTCTTACGCAGGGGTGAGTGGTGAGAGGATGCAAGACACAGCGGGAGAAAAAAATTTATGTCTAGAAGAAATTCTAGGAAGGATAGAGGTAGTCAGAATATGTCTTCTCAGACAGGAACTTATCTGTGACATGGGGATTAGCATTCCTCCTTATTTGCATGAAAACCTGCACCAGAATTTTAATAGGCGTATTCTGGGTCTCATTAGCTCAGCAGTCTTGGAGCATGCTGAGATATTGGTCCATTATTGATAGAGAGAGATTGGTATTGACTGCAGGATCCATAGAATCATTATGAAGTTAGCCCCATCCCGTTTTTGTTTGTATTCCCCTGCACTGTATCCAAGGAGAAGGATGGGTGGTCTTTAATAATTCACTGTCTCTGAGACTGTTGCCTCACTTTGTCTTCTAGTTTGATCTTCAACGGATGGTGATTTACTGTGATTCTCGGCATGCTGAGCTGGAGACCTGCTGTGACATCCCCTCCGGACCAGTAAGCTGCTCTTTGTCATTTATTCCTTTTCACACGAACACTCTCTTTTTGTTGAAACCCATTACATAAATCGGGGAGTATAAGGCAGAATTTTGTTAATGGTGGTGAATGAAACCTGACTCTGTAATGGGTAACGTAGCAGTGACAGAAGACGACTGTTGCAGTGGGATGAGTATGAGGAATTTGAAGCTTCCAAGTTGCTCTTTTCCTTGACAAACTGTCAGGGGAAACAAAACCCTGAAGTGATGGATGGAGCAACGGGGAAAAAAAAAAAACACAGCATGAAATATTCAACGTTTCCCACTGGTTTTATTTGGGAAGAGCTAAAACAGTGTCAGTAGCTCCTTAGTTTCCTGTGCCCAACTCTCATTAGAAATTTCCGCTCGCCTTTCATTCTTCTCCCCTCAGTCTTGGTTAAAGAGATCCATTTTCATTTGGCAACATTGCTGCCTGTTGCTCAAATAAACAGTTTCTGTGGGATTTCTTCCCTCACTAGGACTCATTTAGCTGAGCATTGTCCAGTAATACCTATGCAGTTTCTCTGAAGTGGGTGGAAGAGGAAGCTTTCTAGCATCGAAGGCTTGGTCATGATCTTGGGTGTTTGGGTGTAGTGCCAGGTCACAGTCCTGACAGAAGCACCTCCCCTGGAAGTGAGGCCCACTGTTGGCAACGAGCAAGTTGGCCACCTCAAGACTTTCAACTGCTCCTGTCCTGCTGGACCAAAGGTGAGTGTTGAGAAGAGCATGTGTTGGGTAGGTCTGGAAATAGGGATATGACACCGTGCAAGTGAGCTGTACAAGGGGTTGTATTTGTGAAGCACTTGAAGACCTAAAGGTGGAAAGCACTTCACAGGAAGAGCCAGGCATGTGTTCTTCACACGTGGGATGTCTGTAGAGGTAATCCAGTCTTTCCAGGTGTTTTCTTTTTACCTAACTCAGTGATTTTGATCGTGCTGGTAGTCCTGGTAACAACCCTGAAAGCAAAGTGGTTATTCTTATCCAGCCCAGGTATGTGCATCCTTCTTCCAATACAAAAGAAGAGATTCTGGAGGTAAAAAGAGCCACACTGAAAAAAAATCTCATAGCTTTTAAAAGCAGAGTGCTTGCTTATGTTGGCTGTGACTGGGACCTCTGAGAAGCCAGCTTCATTGTCATTGCTCTTGAGGATGTGGCGGTTTTAGTCTGTTCTACACTGAAACATTTTTGTTGTCCTCAGTTGTAGGATCGGGCCCCTTGCTTTGTTATGTGATGACAGAAGATCAATCCACCTAATCATGTTTTTTACCTTAGGGGGAGAGGGGTCCAGTTGGCCCTGAAGGTCCTAAAGGTCAAAAGGTCAGTAACATGTGCTAGTTCGTTTGTTTAATAAAAACACCACCACCAAAACAGTTTCAGACTAAGTTGAGGAGTTGAAGATTTTGAGAACTAACTGTCAATTAGGCTTCTGGCAGAGTTCAGATAGTTTTGGATGAGCTCAGGACTGCAGGAGACTCTGGCAACTTGCATCTTTGCTTTGGTCTTGCGTTTGAGCTTTTCTGTCGCTGCTTGATGTCATTTCTTAGAGCAAGTGTGTTCCAAAATCTTTTCCTGTAGCTTCTAAACTGCCATTTTTGCAAGCTAGTGTTACTCACTGGGTTCATGGTAAGTCACCTGGAAAGCCAAGTGCTGCTTCTGCTCTGTCCCTTGCTCAGCAATACTAGATTTCCAAAGGTTACGTAGCATCCTCTCAGTCACATTCTATCCTGCGACCAGGATAAAGGGTTAGCCACAATCTGTTATCTGTAGCAAGACTGGCTGAGTCACTCTGTTAAATATAGGCCACTTTCCTTGGTGTTGTCCTTCCTAGATGCCAGGGTAGGAGGATGGTTGTGATGTCTGCTTCAAGTTCCGCAGCGCAGCATCCCTATTACCCTGTGTATTCTGCCAGCTGCTTTGATCTGCACGTGTGCATCCAGCGCACACACACACACACACACACACACACACACACACATTTGCCTTCTGCTCTTGGTTACAACCAGAGCTGTGAGACAATTGACTTGAAGGGGAGCCCTTGTACTGGAAGAAAGAAAAAAAAAAAAAGATTCATGACGTTGAGGAAGAGGTGAAAGTTGGTGGTGTTGGTGGTTCCCAGTTTCCCCATCTGTGTGATTAAGAAGATGTTTGGGGAGCAACTTGTGTTCAAAATGTATTCCCATCTGAGTCGCTTCCACAAATTCCTTCACTGGATTTATACCTGTTTGGTGAATAAATGAACTGACCCCCAGCAAAACATACCCAGTTATTATGAAACACTGTGGGAAGGGAAAGGAGAAATCTCTGGGTCTCGGAAGGTCGGACATTCTCAGCAATGCCTTGGGGGGTTTTTTTGGCCAGGCTTGGTCTGCTGTCTGCAGGGAGGAGTTTGGGATGATGAGATTGTGCTTTTGGAGCACGTTTTCTGCTGGCGTGCGCGAGCACGGGCACATTAATTCTCCAGCGTGCCTGACTGAAACTGCAGGAAACGGTTCCTTCTGCTGCCACGCGTTTATAAATAGCAACTTTCTATTTTAAGTCTCTGACAGCTTAAATAACACTGGGCTCTCGTGAAGAACGGCAGGGCCATGGCTGTTGGGAGGAGGTTGCAGAAGGACACTGCCGATGATAATAAAAGCATCCCGCGGCAACATCCCGCTGTCCCTCACTGCTTTGACGAGGTCTACGTGCTGCTGAGGATGGCTGTGCTGCGTAACGTGGCACGCTGCTGGGGTGAGGAAGGTGCAGGAGATGCTAGTGGAGTACAGCCTAGTGTAGATCCCAGCACAGCAGCAGCAGGTTTGCTGTAACAGACCCTGAAATGGCTGTCCCGCTCCTGCAGGTGGGTTGCTGAAGAGCTCTGCGGATGTCTGGGACTTTGCCCTGGCTGCAGTGCTCTGAGACTGGGAGAGAGCTGAGGGCAGGGCTCTGTCACGCTGGGGATAATGCCATTGACATCCAGGCTCTGACAGCAAGTTGGTACAAACGTGGTGATTTGAGACAAACGATTTAGCTTCGCTATCGTCTAAATAAGGCAAGTAATAGATTTGGCTCCTGCCTTTCAAAGATGTGATTAAATAACACATACTGCCCTTGAAAGCAGTTCATGCATCGCTGTTGTCAAGGACCAGCTTGTCACAGTCCCTGCTCGATGTGCAGGAACTAGTATCTCTCTCCTCTTCTCTCTCTGCAACATTACTGAGCTACCCAGGCTAAAATGATGGCTGTGGGGAAGAAACTCTGTGCTATTTGCAACTTCCCAATATTATAACCCGGTAATTTATTAAGGAAAAACTAAGGCACCCACAAAAATATGAGTGGCTTCTGCAGTAGTGGGTTTTAAGTGTTCATGATAATATGTTTTAGGATCATTCATCTTGGCTCCCCATTTCTTAAGGTGCAAGGGGTCGCGTTTTAAAGCTTTGTTGCTGTGTAATGAGGATGGCTGTAGAGCTTTTTTAAGGTAATGAGCATCAAAGATTTCCATTTGTTAGTTTAATCCAAGAACTGGTGCTTCAAGGAACGCTAAAAAAATAAAATCAAAATGTCATCAAATCTCTTAGGTTTGGTTTAGCAGGCCATCAAGAAAGTACAGCAGAAGAAAAGACCAAGCATTAATTGAGTAAGCAAAGAAGTGGGAGTAAACATGTAAATAAGGAAATAGATTACAGGAGAAGGTGGAAGCAGAGTGACATCAGGACTGAGTAAAATTCATCATTTTCTCTACAGACATCATCACTACTGAGCATTTCTTATTTGGGATGAATTGCAAAGCTGAAATCTACCCCTAAATAACTGGGACCAAAGGAATGTTTAGGTAGGCTGCAGGTTCCTGAGCATTATCCAAAAATCTTTTTCCAGGCTGATAGTGAGAAATGCCCTGTGAGTGATGATATGGCCATAGAAGAACCCAGGAAAGCAGCTGATTCAGCTGTGTCAGAACAACAACACACAACTGGTGGGAGTCACCTGAGAAATGAGTCCCACCAGGGTATACTAAGAGGGGTCAGTGATAAACAACCAAAACACCTACCTTGGCCCCAAGACAGGGATCTTTGAAGAGGTTGACAAAGGCAGTAGGACTGTGATGCTCCTCTAAGCTAAGCCAGTTCTGGGGTTTAGTTTTGGTTTGTTTTCCCTAGACCAGTAGCAGCTTTTCACTCTTTATCCAAAGAAGGAATAACGGCTGTGTGGTGCTGTTTAAAAAAAGGGTGGTTTGAGTGTCTGTCTAGTAAAGTAAACATGGCTGTTGTCTGAGTTGAAGATGGAGAGACTGGTGTTCAGGCTGTGCTATCCTGCCTTCCCATAGCACATTCCTTCTTTTAGGGGAGGGGCTTTTTTTTTTACCAGAAAAAAACCTTCTTTTTTTCTTTCTACTTGACCAGTGGAAATATTTGAAGTGTATAACCAGTGTAGGAAGATAATTAATTTCTCTTCCTCTCTCTCTAAGTCCCCATAGGCAGGGCAAAACAGGAGCACTTGCAGTTGTGAGAAAAAGTGAACAAAAAATCCCTCAGGGATGAGCATCTCTGCCTCAGTCACCCAAACTGAAGGTGGAAGGCAGAGTGTCCATGTTTTGAAGGGAGATACAGTAACGGATGGTGTTGGGGAAGTGTGAGGCAGGAAATAACTTGGGAAAACCTGGCTGACGTACCTGAAGCTGGGTCATACTGGTGCTAATGACTGCCCAGTCTAATTTATTCTCCTTCCATACTTCGCTCTGCGTGCTGCGTTGCTTGCAGGCAGCTGGTTGGGGCACTGGGCTTATGGTCAAGAGGCTTCTGTTCTCATCCAGCGCTGCTATCAATCTGAGTTTAGAGAAAATCACTTCACTGTGGTCTGGTTTTGGCCACCCCGTCGAACTGACATGGCTTACCTGCCTTTGGGAAGTTTGTGGAGTCCAGTGTGTTAAACATGCTCTAGCAGGGTATGGTTTTTTCTTCTAAATTAAAGAGGAGTTTTAATGTGCTTGAAGTGACTTAAAAGAGGTGATGGCATAAAAAGTTTTAGGAGTTTTGCCACAGCCTACTTGAATTGGCTGGTATTGCTTTTCAGTATACGCTACTTGCTCTGTGATGTTTCTTTCTTCTGGCAAAAATAAATAAATATATATATATATAAGGGTTAAAGAAAGAAACTTTCATATTTTCTGTACTTCCAAAAGCCTGTCTTCATCTGGGGAAAAGAAAGCACGATCCCAGCAAACATTTCAGTGTCTGGTGCAGCTGAACACATTTTTGAGGGGGCATAGATCAGGACAAATTGAATAGAGCCACAAAATTAAATCCTACCGTGGTCCACGTGGGGAAATTTGTGAAGTGCAAGGGTCCTTGGATTATGGGTGCTGTGGTACTGGAGGGTCCTGCTTCAGGTCTGAGACTTTTTCATCTTGATGCCATGTCTACACTGAATCCCAAAGTACCTAAACCTCCCACATGCTTAAAATGAGGCTATTGTATTTCTGAGTGATGGATGGGGAGCTCAGCACAGCCTGTGTCCGGTACATACCTTTTGGGTGAGAATCAGGCAGAAGCCAGGGTGGAGGTGAGTGGGCAGAGCCCTCTGCTCTCCAGCAGCTCCTGGTGCTAAAGGAATTAAAGGAATCGCTGCCTGCCCTGCATGTAGCCTCAAACTCATCTTAGTAACAAGTACAGCCTCAACTGGTCCTTCTTTCAGTTTTGTGACTGCAGAGCAGCATGTGAAAATTATTTGCAGGTATTTTTTCCACACTTGCTGGTTTTGGCACCACTTTTAGCTCTGTATCTGCTGAATATTTATTAAATGATGCATTTATCCCTTTCAACCCTGTCTGGTTTAGGAGACAAGTGAAGAAAAGGTTTTGCTTGACTATTTTTCTCTTTTCCTCTCTATGTGTTTGCTCCTCCAGTTTTCATTCCTCTACCTATGATAATTCATATGTTTTCAACTCTTTTTTTTCTGTGTTCCCTTCCCTCTCTTTCCCTGGAGCAAGCAGGGAGAGTGACTCTGTGTGTTGCAGACCTCTGTGATCATGAAAATTTAGTGTGAATGAAAAACAATGGGTTTTGATTTTATTTATTTTTTTTTTTTTTTTAAATCTTGGACTGTATTTGCATATTCATTTTTTTTCTGTATTTTAGGACTGCACCCTGTAGGTCTTATGCAAACCATCTTCCCAAGTCCTTCCTGGCTTCTTAGAAAATAAGGACTTTGGAAGTAGCTCATGAAAGGAAGCTCTCTGCCTTGCCAGCTCACTCCGAAGGCATCTAGCAGTATTTTCATGTGCAGACTAAAATAGGAAATCAAGCTGAGAGCTTGGACATTCCAGTCAGTATAAATGCAGTGGGGTACACCCAGTCCTTATGGCAGGAGCTGAACTCTTGGCCGTAGAGAGCGCTGGGACCAGGAGCATCCACCGTCTCAGTCAAACCCTTGTCGCATTGCTTCCCAAAAACTCAAGAGCAACAGAAAGCTGACCACAAAATAGAAATACTGATGTGGTACACTGCACAGATGAGTCCAACAGGAAGTCATAAGAGGAAATCTCGCCGGTTTTTCTTATGCCTGTCAAGAAAAGAAAGAATTAACTCCGTGGTATTAACACCCTTTCTTTTTCAAGGGTGAAAGCGGCAGCCAAGGGCTTCCTGGACTCAGAGGAGAAAAAGGAGAGTCAGTAAGTAAGAAATAACAGAATGATCTTATGTAAGGAACTGCAAGGAGTTGTTTTCTGCTTTATGGTGAGAACTTGCTCACGATGTCAGTGTGCCCTGTTGAATCTTTTCCCTCTGCAGGGCCTTAGTCCCAGGGGGAAGCTGATCTTTATGGCACCCACTGTCCTTTCTCGGAGGGGGGGGAAATGGATGAGTTCATCCTTGAATACAGCTGATAACTGACTTAGTATTGGCCTTCTAATTAAAATACGTAACTTGGGTATACTTGATTATAACACAGCTGCTCATCTAATGGGGACAGTATGAGGCAGCTGAACACAGAGAAGATGCAAATCTTTCCTCAACTCTTTTGCATTCAGGTGACCAAGATACAGCTTTCCCCTGCTGCAATTAATGCAAATGCCAGACTGAGTTTTTTAGGAGAGAAAAATCCTTAACCCTATGTAAAATTCATTCTAATAAGGGTTGTTGGCATCTTTGATTTTGGAAATGTAATATCAGATTCTGCCTTGAATAGATAATAAGATGTTTTCCTGACTGCAGGAGGGGAATTGGGGATAGGTTTTCTATTTTAATTTGTCACTGAATTATTACCAAGGAATTATGCTCAAAGAAAATTACTTTCCTTATAGTAGCTGTCCTGTGATTTGTTTGTGTATATATATATATTTGATATATATGGATAGGTAGATATGCCTCAGATATATAACAAGGAAAAAATGAAATCTATGTTTACATCCTTGCTATCAAATGTACCTTCTCCTCTCTTCTCTCATTTCTAGGGCAGAGCCTATGGCAGAGGAGAGAAAGGAGAAAAGGTAAGATCTAATCCTTCATTGGACTAATTAAATGAGAGTCACTTGCTGTTGCCTTCCACAGCTCGGAGTTTGTTTTTGGAGTGCACAGGATGCAAGAGATGTGATAGAGTTGGATCTTTGGGGGAAACTTTTATATTGTATTACTCCTCCTTCTGCCAAAAAGCTTCTGAGTGTTCATTGCCTTTCCCCCTTTGTATTGTTTGAGTTTCCTTTGTGCATTGGCCCTGTAAAATGCTATCAAGTTGAAATAATGACCTTTGTAAGCAGCGGTGAGTTCATGGAGGATAATGCAGTAAAGCAACTGGCTGGGAGGATGGAAGACAAAGGGAAAGTACAATTTTGAGTTTATTGTCTTTTAAAATGGGATTAAGTTTGGGTCATGAGGAGACTGCCACACTGCTCTTTTCTCATTGGATATTTCATTAATAACCTGAAGGATTCATTTCATTAATAACCTGTAGGCATTTTCTTACTGCGACTGTTAGGCAGGACAGAGTATTAAGACTTGGAGGTTAAAACTGAGGCTACAGAACAACCACTGAAAATCCCTAGCTTATCCATCACAGAAAATATGTTCAGTGGTGATCAACAATGGGAAAAAAGTAATGTGGCTGGACTAACTTGCATCCAAAAAAAATTGTTCGTTTCCAGGAGATTCTGTCTGCAAACTTCCCATTCCCTGCAACAAAATGAGGCTGCAAACTTAGACTGCAGAGGGGAAAAGATCTCTTTCTCTCCGTAGCTGCATATCACACCTGGTTGTGGGTGTTTTCCTTATCCCCAAAATGAAATTTCAAGTTGTGGGGAACGGCGGAAAAAGATTGACAGGAAGGTCTAGGAGATAGATGGTTGTATTAAGGAAGAAGTCATAGTGCATACTGAAAATGAGATTAAGAATCTGTGGAGCTGTTTTCCAGGGGGTCTGTGGCTACCCGGTTGCTCAGAGAATTTAAAGTGATATTGGATTGTGGTCTTGAGAGGAAGAATGCTGCACTAGTGAGAACATGACATTTATGGCCAGTGCATCTTCTCGTTTGTTCTTTCTGAGATTATGACATATTGATTGTGTACAGTGGTAATGCATCATGTGAAATTACAATCTAAATGAGGGTTGCTCATGGAAGGAAATATTATCGAGCCAGGCTAGAGATGTGGGGGCTATAAAGTACACAGTTCTGCATTCATCTTCCTGCAGCCCTCCCACTGACAGGCACTATTAGGCTTTGAGACTCAGGATTCAGCCTTTGGAAACCAGCTCGTGGTTGGCAGGTGATGAGAATCTGGTGTCTGGTGGGAAACGTGACGTTTATAATGCGAGTTGTGCTGCAGTTGAAGCAAGTCCTTGCTTTCTTGTGGTTTGTTTTCTTATCTTCTGACCTCTGCAGAGATGTGTTGGAAAACATCACTCTATCTGTATGATTATCACGCCTAGGAAAATAGGTCTGCAAGTCTGGATGGCAGAGGAAAAATAAAAAGACCCCCCCAGTATGTGCAGAACTTCTTTGACTGTGATGGCGAAACAACACTGACTGGCGCAAATAAATATGTAGGCACAGAGATCCTTAGGTTTATGGCCAGCTTCCTTTGTTGGTTTGGTACTCCTACCAGCTGAGGCAGCAGGTCCTCATCTGTGGAGAAAATCTATTTGGTACCCAGTGTCTTTGTGTCCCATTTCTCCTCACTGGATGAGTGTCAGTGCCATTGCTGATGCAGAATTGCTGGCTTGATTAAAAACAGGGCCTGGGGATGTAGAATCGTAGAATATCCCCTGTTGGAAGGGACCCATGAGGACCATTAAGTCCAACTCCCTATTCCTCACAGAACTAGCTTAAACTGAACTGTATGACTAAGAGCATCATCCAGATGCTCCTTGAATTCTGACAGGACACAGTTGTCCCTTCTGGCTGCCAGGGTGCACTGTTGACTCATATTCACCTTGTCATCAACCCAAACCCCCAGATCTCTTTTCTCATGGCTGGTCCCCAGCCTTTTGTCCCTGCATTTATATTTGTAACCTGTCCTGGGTGGAGAATCCTACACTTGCTCTTGTTGAATTTCAGGTGGTCGGTCATTGCCCAGCTCTCTAGTCTATCCAGATCTCTCTGTAAGGCCTCTTTCACCTTGAGAGCCCACAGTTCCTTCTAGTTTAGTATCAACAAACTTACTTAATGTACATCTGATTCTTGCATCCGGAATTTTTATAAAAAGAAGAGCACTGGCCCTAAAATTGAGCCCTGGGGAACCCCACGGGTGACTGGCCACCAGGCTCATGTAACCCATTACTATAACTCTTGGAGCTTGACTCACCAGCCAATTGCCCACCCAATGTATTAAGCACTTTAGCTGTGTGCTGCACATTTTGTTTAGGAGGACACTGGGAGAGACAGTATCAAGAGCTTTGCTAAAATCCAAACCCAACCACATCTAGCTTCCCTTGGACAGCTGGTAGCTACTCTTAGACCTTTGTATAATTCTTCTATAATCTTAACACCCTCATTGCTCAGGAGGGTACAGAGCATCCTCCACTCAGGGCTTGGGCCATCACTGTCTATAGCTCTGCAAGAAAAGTAGGAGACACAAGCAAGGTGTCATAAAAAAATTGGGTCGAGGGATAACTGATGTGATCTTCCACAGGAAACCAATGTGTTGGAGGAGAAAACTCTAACCAGGAGCACCCACCTTCTGCAGAGGTGATGGGTGAAGGTTACATTATGGTTTACACTGGGACTTCCCTCGCTAACGTGTTTCCAAGAGTATCCAAGCTTTTCTTTTGTGCTTTATCTGTTTCCTTTTCTGCTAATAATCACACACACAGCAATGAATATGAGAAACAACTTTAGCAAATTAAGTCTATATTCTCCTAACAGTATGTTTTTTGGGGGGGGGTGTTTCATGGTAATGACTCACTCTGATAAAAATACAGAAGGATTATTATAGGATTTCTAATGAGAATAAAGCCTCTGAAGTGACTTGGCTTATTAGAGATGCAGTGACTGCAGGACCAAGCATAGAAAAGCAAAGCAGGCAGCTAGCTCAGGCTCTGGGCTAGGCTGCAGGTGATCCCAGGCTCAAAATTTGGCTTGAATGGATTTGCTGACCTTTGGCAAAGCAGCTAGCTTTGTTCCCGTAAAATGAAGCTAGAGAACCTCTTTTCCTCCAGGCTTTGTCTATCTTGCCTGCTAGATCCTTCAAACAAAGGCTTTGCTTCCCCATCCCTCACTTGTCTTCCAGATTTCAGTTATTGCCATTTTTAGGTCTCCTGGATAAGCTGTGGAAATCTACCTTGTTAGATACAGTTTATCCACACAGGGCCCCGTGCTCTCTGTCTTTGCCTCGAGGCAGCTGAATGTAAGAAAGGTCGGACCTGAAAGCCTTGTAGCTTTTTTACCCCACCGCTGTGCTGTCAGCAGGGCTTACCAAATTAGCAGGAGCACAGTGCCTCTGGGTCAGGTCTGGCTCACCTCCTGTAACTTGGGGCAATGAGGAACTTGGGGGAAAAAAAAGAAACGAGTGCATCTCTGCCTGCAGAAGCAGCCGCAGGCAGAACTGGAGTCTGATGGCTGGAGTCTGATATTGCCTGCTGGTTTGATGGCAAAGGAGAGCTTTTGCTTGGGTATTTTTAGAGGAACGCCTTTTGGGACCAGAAGAGCTGTGTGTGTGACTCGGTTGCCCATCAGGCTCAGGCTGGAAGTGGTATTTTAGACACACAGAGCTATAATAAAGTTTGAGGGTCAGGTCCCTGAGTGTCAGGGTGCAGCAAGGACCAGCTGTGCCCTAAGGGAGATGGAGCTGGGAGCAATACCATGCCACAAAGTTGATTAATGGAGTGGAACATCCCCCTGCTGAGGAAAGGCTGAGGGAGCCGGGGCTCTGGAGCTTGGAGAAGAGGAGACTGAGGGGTGACCTCATTCATGTTTATCAACATGGAAAGGGTGAGTGTCAGGAGGATGGAGCCAGGCTCTGCTCAGTGATGTCCAATGGTAGGACAAGGGTCAAGCGGTGCAAGCTGGGACAGAGAAGGTTCCATGGAAACATCAGGAGAAACTTTTTTGTGGTGAGGGTGACAGAGCCTGTGTCAGGCT
>WUAM01000124.1:1504055-1531262 GCA_024336885.1 Actenoides hombroni
GTGTGGTGTGTGGGGGGGGGGGTGGGGGGGGGGGGTTGGCAGCTATTTTGTCATCTAATGGTGTCTGTTCTCTTGCTAACTTTGTTGGAAATGTTCCATTAAAGGCCACTGGCTGTGCAGCCCAGAAGAGGAGACAAAACATCAGTGGCTAGCTGTCCATGGGCTGGGGATGAAAAAGAGTGTGCTCATGACCCTGGAATTGGGAAAGTACTCAGGAAAATCTGCTGCCTTCCTTTTGAGCTTGATTGCTGGAGGTGTAGCCTCCCCAGCAAGAACTCCTCTTGAACAATGGTTTTTCAAGCCCCTGTGGTTCCTTCTTTGGCAAATTTTGTTATTTTTTCTAATTGCAGCTTTCCCTGGCATCAGGAAGTGGTTTCCAGGAGAGCTGCACTGGCAAGAGCCCCTCAACCCACAAGTGCTGGGGAGAGAAGCGAGCTCTTTTGCAAACCCAACTGATCTAATTGGAAGGGTTGAGGGGAAGGAACAAGACACCTTTTGGGGTTACACCAGCACTTCCCTAGGTCTGAGCAGCATGCTGAACACCAGGCTTAGGCTTTTACCTGATTAAAAAAAAAAAATTAAAAATCCAATGGACAAATGAGAAGAAAAAGTGATTGTTCTGCGATGTAGTTCAGGAAGTTGGGTAGTTTAAAAAAAAAAAAAAGGAGTTGCTTAGTGAAGTAAATTGCTCTGGCAACAGGACTCCTTTCCAGTTAGCTGCATCCTCAGTGGGGGTTTTGGCAACTGGCTGTAAGTTAAGGGTACAAGCTGTTGGTTGCTTTCTCATCCCTGCCTGTCACAGCTACTTTGGCACTCTGTAAGCACGGCAGCACCAGTGCTTTTCTCCTTCCTGCTCTCTTCTCCTGCTCACTCCTCTAGGTTGTGCAGTTTACCTTGTGAACATGAGCATTTTGACATTGGCAATGCATTCTGCTTTTAGTAAGGTTCAAACAGTTGCTGAACCTCCCCTAGCCTGACATGTTTTTCTGCTCAGTGAGAGATACAAACAAGCTAGCCAGGGTTAATGGGGACTCAGTGGAAGGACCTCTTTGTAGTGCTGGGCCTTGCTGGATCACATATTCCCTGAGCACAGTGCATCTCTGAAGCCCTTCTTCCCTGCTTGGTGAGCCTGGTCAGTGGGTGGCTGTTCAGGCTGACCAGTTGTCCCTGTTATGTATGATCACCAAGTTGGAGAGAGTCTACAGCACTTTCCTGCAAATGCCCATGCAGCATCTTGACTCTGAGGGCCAACAGACATGCCCTGGGCTTCACATCTTTGTAGGCAGCTGCTTGAGATCTGTTAGAAGTCAGAAGGACAAAACCACACTGCTTTAGTTAATAAAAAAAAAAGATTTAAAAGGAAAAGCCTTTTTTTTTTTTCCCCCTTCCTGGGGTGCTGTTGGCTTAGGAGACGAGTTACCATTTGCACCTAGGGAAAGGAGTAACCTTAGTGTTGGAGGTTTTCAGCGCCAAGTTGGTTAAACTCTGAACAAATTGGTCCGAATTCACTGTTGGTGCTTTGAGTGGGAGGTTGGACTTGAAACCTCATGAGGTCCTGTCCAGCATGAATGGTTCTGTGAGCACTGTGCATCAATCTTGTTGACTCATGCTACTATTAACTTGCTCAGATGTGCCAAGGAATTGCTAGTTCATGTAGGAGGAAAAAAAAAGGCAAGGGAAGAAGATAATTAACCACGTCCCTTTACTTTGCGTAGAAAAGACACCAATCGTTCACCCACCTGTGCTACACACTTTGCCATGGAACAGCAGTTTCTTCAAGTTATATTGACCTGTTAGAGCAAATGATTTCCTTAAAAATCACATTTGCTGTTTGATGGGTTTTCTATCTCATTGGGGAGCTGTTCAAATACAGGAGATCTGATTTTTACCACTAGCTGCATTGCAGAGTGCTTCATGAGGGTTGGACTCGATGATCTTAAAGGTCTCTTCCAACCGAAACGATTCTGTGATTCTGTTCTATGAAGGTTCAGTTAGCAAATGTGATTATAAAAGTACCTAATGACTTTAATTTGCATATACGCTACGGATACTTTGCAGATACTTTCTCTTATTAACCTTCAAGTGCCAAATATATCTATAAATAAATAAGGATGGATTTTGTCACTGTCTGACATTGACTGGAACCTTGCCCTAGGAATACATACATCCGAGTCTGCTGGACTACTCATGCAGGGAAAAAACCACCACAAAGATGACTGAAAGTGGCAGAATTTGTCCTGAATTGATCTAAATATGTAGGTAGTCCATGTGTATCTACAGGCAGCTTAGATTCATCCACTGCTTAGCCACTTAAATGCTCTTTCAATAGGTTTCTTGTATATTATTAGGTTGTTATCTCTTGTAAAATGCAGCAATGCTGGAGCATCAGTCTGAGCAGGAACCTATGTCCATGGGGAGATGTAGGCAGGTTGCTGGATCACGACCAAGTACCCTGTGACAGAAGGCAGAATCTTGGTCCATTCACAGAGCTCTGGCTGAAACCCAGTATTTGGTGAAGTCTCGATTGATAAGGTCCATATGGAGTGGCTTCCAAGGTTACATTTTGACCTAGTGTGAGCAGGTAAAGGGGGGAAGATTCCCCCTTGGGTGTTTTTCAAAAGATTTCCATTCAGTTGGAAATTTGGTATGGCAGTAAGTTGGCTGTGACAAATTTTGAGTCCCTGTGCTTTCAAATGTGGCAACAGGAGAGTTTCTTGGTGAAATGTCTCTATGCTTCAAATCCTTCTATCTAACAAGGATAGTTCTCTAATCTTGTTATTGGGAAAAGAGTGGTTCTGGATGTTATATATATATATAAAAAAAAAGAGGAGGAAGACACTTGAATGGAAAATTGAAAGTGAAACTTTACAAATATCGGCAAGTTACAGGTGACAGAAGACATCATTACGGAGAAGTGGAGAAGTTGGTAACTGTGTCATCTAAAATACACAAATATACCATGGAGTGGTACAGCATTTCAAATGAGGCATTTTTTCCATTTGTATTTTAGGGTGAAGAAGGTCCCCCTGGTTTTCCTGGGCTGAAAGGGGATAAAGGAGAAAAAGTAAGTCTGAGTCTTTATTCATTTCACGGTGAGAAGTTAAGTTCAAACTATTGTGGAAGGCTAATGAACACCATCCCTCTTCTAAGGCTTTTTTTTTTTTTTTTCCACCTCTGTATTTTCTTTCCTGTTAACAAGGTGCTAAGAAAAGGAGACTATGGTGTTGTACTATTTTTCAGCAAGGTGCACCTCAAAATCTTTAAGCCTCTTGATGATGCTCAGCCACATTTGACAACCATGTGGAGATCTCAAGGGCATGACCTCTGTCTAGACTTTGTACAACTCCAAAACAGAGTAGAAGAGTGAAACAGAATAGAAACTCAGTGCTCGTATCTCCACGTACAGAAACATCAACGTTTCTTCAGTATGAGACATGGAAGGCCAAAGATTATGATGTTCTTTCTTGCTCTGAAAGGCTTTAGCTGCTTACTGTGGCATCACCTTAATCAGTCAATCAATCCATCCATCCTACATCAAGCTTGCTCTATCAACTAGTATTTACTTCGGACACACTTTTCAGATGTGCTTTAAACAACATTTACAGGAGGGATTTTAGGAGTTCAAACTTTCTCCACCTCATGCCAAATAGCAAATGTCCAGGACCGCAAGGCGAGATCCCCCTCCCAGTAACACGCAGCGAACGAGCTGAGTTTAATCAGAGCCCAGGGTGCCAGTTTGCAGTGGCTGTTTCTCATTTCAGCCTTTTTTTTTTCTTTTTTTCCCCCACGAGGCACTTAAGAAGAAACTGCTGCAGTGCCTAGAAATAAAACCAGAGCCAGTTCCTCACCGTGAGCATCGGCTTGGCTGTTACATGTCCATTCTCTTTCCATTCCCTGCTTGTTCTTTAAGCTGCCGGCTGCATGCGGCAAAAATTGCCTTTTCTCAGCGTTTGCTGCAGCCCCTCTTAGCTGTGGTACTGCCAACCTCCACTTATTTAGTCCCGTTCATCCTGGTGCACTGGAAGATCTAAAAAGTGGCTCCTGCTTTTATTTATGTGCCTTTGTTTTCTATGGCTTTGCACGTTCACGTCTCTCGGACTCGCTTCTTGGTGGCCCGGGTAGTTTCTGAGGGGCTGCTTGAGTTTTTCAAGGCTTCTTTTCTGTTTGCTTTTAGGCTCATTACTTCTGTACATTATAGCTGTGCCTGGAGGCTTCTGAGCTCTGGGATGGATGCTGTACAACCAGGGAGTAAAAGAAAAAGAAAAATATTAAAAAGAAAATGAGTATTCGGCTACAAACCAGCAGTTTTTTGAGACATCGGAATGGTAGACGGGCCGAAGGGAGATGATATTAAGATGACTCAATTGCTACATGTCTAATTAGCTGCAGAGCTTTTGTATTAATTTATTCTTAAATGAGTTAAGTGGCCGAGAGTGCCTAGTTCCTCATTAACAGCTCATCAATCGGCCGTAGTGTGCTAATGCCAGCAGCGGCTCCTCTGGAGACCGTAAATAATAAATGTTTGTGGTGAAATGATTCTCCTCCTTCCTCAGCCTCGCCTTGATGTCCTCGCACTTGCAGGGGGGTGTTAACACCGTGCTGATGACAACTCTGTTCTCCTTGCAGGGCTCCCTGGGCTCACCTGGCCCCCCTGGGAAGGATGGAGCGCAAGGAGAAGCCGTAAGCCTTTTTTTGTTCCTCCCGTGTCATCCCGGCCTTTCAGCGCCAGGCAGGCGGTGGAAATCAATCCGTATTGAGTGGAACGTGTCTCGGGGATTTGTTTGGCCGTTTGAGCAGCGGCGGAAAGAAACGGCAGGGAGGTTAATAGCCCCAGCACTCCCCCTCACATGTTTGCAGCCGTGGCAGGAGGCGTATGGATTAGGCATCCCGAGAGGCTCCTGGGGCAGCTCTGGTACCGTTCATTAAGATGGGCAAAGGGCCAGGGATGGCAGCCTGTGGTTTGGGACCCGCGGCTGCGTTGGTTGGTAGCTGCAGAGCCTGGGTGTTTGTTTTAAGTCTGGCTAAGCGGAGATGATGTGGGAGGGTGGAGGGAACCATCCTGTGCTTGCACAACAAGCAGGGAGTGAGAAAAATGGACGTGTCGGTCACAGAAGCAAGGACCTGATCTCCTCTGGTGCACTTGTACAAGAGAAGAGCACAGGAGGAGCTGCAGGGTTAGCTGAAAGAGAGATGAACCATACCAGGTATCACCTGTAAGAGGATTACAGTTGAGGCACCACAAACACCTTTTCCGGAATCTTATATAAGAGTGTTTTAGAGCTTTCCTTCCTTTCCCCTGCTTGATCACCATCCCTTTCAATTATCTTTATTTATTTATCTTTCTTTATCCCCTATTCAATTATCTCCACCCCAATGGTCTTTATCATCTTGTTCACTGTCCCTTTGTGGCACTCGTTTGATAACGGCCAAGGAACGCTTGAGGAAGGGACTTTTTGGAATGACAGACATACACCAAAGTAGCTCTTTTTTTTTTTCCTTACATCCTCTTTCTGCTTTGTGCCACCCTTGTCCCACCTCAGAAACACTGTGCTAAGTTTCCAATATAGCTCCCAAAACTGATGCAACTTCATTGCACATGGTGTGGTCTGAGATTGGGCAGTGACATTAATTAGAGGTGCAGAATTTCTTATAGGAAGTGTTTATTGCACTGCACGGTAATTATTCAAGAACAAATGCCTTATGCTGCCTCCAGGGAATCCAGGATTGTAGACTTGTAGCTGGTGCAAGCTGTTCACAACCTAGGGAACTTAATTCTTGCTACTTAGGTGGCTGCATCTGAACGGCAGATGAATGGCTGCTTGGGGTTTTGGTTTGTCTCTTTCCGCTTTGAATTTTGCAAAGAAAGCACACCTCAGACTTCCAGGTCTCTGGATAGTGGTACTCAAGACTTGCTATTGGATAAAGCTTCCTCTTCTAAAGCTGTATGAATGGATGTTTTGAGCCATCCTGGCCTTTATAGATGAAAGATCAGCATTTAGATATAGATAAGAGATATATAGATAAAAGATCAGCATCTGTTGGAACAAGTCCAAAGAAGGGCCACAAAGATGTTCCAGGGGATGTAGCACCTCTGCTGTGAGTATAGACTGAGGGATCTGGCATTGTTCAGCCTCGGGAAGAGAAGATTCCCGGGGGGGGGCCTTATAACTGCCTTCCAATACCTGAAGGGAACCTACAGGAAAGCTGGAGAGGGACTCTTCACAAGAGTATCCAGTGGTAGGAGGAGGGGAAGTGGTTTTAAACTGAGGGAAAATAGACTGGATCTTGGGAAAAAGTTCTTCAGTAGAAGGGTGGTGAGGCTCTGGAATAGATTGCCCAGAGGGGTTGTGGATGCCCCTCCCTGGAGGTGTTCATGGCCAGGTTGGATGAGGCCTTGAGCAACCTGGTCTAGTTGAGAGGCCTCCCTGCCCATGGCAGGTAGGTTGGATTAGATGATGTCTGAGGTGGTGTTGTACAGCTAGACATGTCATTGTTGAGATGGACTCATCACTCTTACACACACACTACTTCTGCAAAAGCTCAAATGCTCATGCTGCAACTGCTCCCAGCCTATTGTGTCTGCAAGCCCTTTTATAATCCTTCTAATAACAAGTGCCCACACCTGATTGGCCCAATCAAAGACCACCTCTCTGCAATTAACTTTGATAAGCTTTCTCTGTGAACTGGTGGTTTTTTTTCTCAGGACTTTCTGGTTTCCTCAAGGGTACACAGATGTTCACTCAAAGGTTATTTATCTAACTCACGTTCTAATCCCTCGGGCAAGCTGAGGTCTCCCACCACACTGAGGTCCCTTCAAGCCTAAGCCATTCTATGATTTACCACCCATATTGCTGTTACTTGCAGGGTGAACCAGGACAGCCAGGAGCATTTGGACTGCCTGGGCCAGCAGGTCCAAAGGTAAGCTGTCTATTTCTTCTTTACATGGACATGTATAATTTTTAAGCTTGGCTTACTTTGTGTTGATATTCTTACTGGTGAACGAAGAAACTCAAACCACTCATTTTCATCAGGGGTCTGCTAAGGTATCAGCAGTTAGCAGAGTATGTGAAGAGAAGAAATAATCCTTTGTTCATAGATGAGAGCATAGGTGGAGAAGGTAAAGGGAACATGTTTCGTACCACATAAGTCTAGCTTATAAGTCTTATAAGACTCATAAGTCTTCAGTGAACCTTCCCAACTCTCACAAAGACACCAGTGAGAATTATTACCCCTACTCTATGATGGGGAGATGGGGTGGAAAATCCTGGAGACATCCTAGCCTGGATGTTTTTGTCTATGTCAGGATATTCAGTTTTGCAGCAGCAGACAGTGGCAAAGTGACACAGAACTTGAGCCAGTGCTTATATCACTGGATTTGCTTCAAACAAGATGCTTCTTAATGGGGATCTGGTGAGACACGGATTAATGTCAGAACTGTGCCTAAATTTTGATGCACTTCTCGTGAGTAATTCTTTACCCTCCTTTCAAAGCCTCAGCTCTCCTCACCTTGTTCCCTGCTTACTGAGGGGACAAATACACATCAGCTGGTTTCAGTCTCGTTGCTATAGCACAAAAAGAGGATGGTGCATTAGGTTGGCAAGTGTGTTTTTAGGGACATCTTGCACAGCAAGTTGAGCTCAGCCTGTGGAAGGTGCTGCAGAGGCAGCAGATGGATTGCCCCAAATTTACTTCACGCAGTTCTGCTCCCGTACAAGCCAAGACCTTCGAGCATCACATCTTTCAGGAAGAACCATATCTGGTCTTCTAAACCTCCCATGAGTCCTCAAATAGGAGTTAAGTACCTGAACACCTTTCCAGATGCAGTCCTGATTGCCAGTTGGCTCTGAGAGGACTCTTGTGAAGTAGTTCATTTATATAGGTCCTTCTGAGTTCCTCAGCTATGGGAAGGCATTTTCTCAAAAATGGGTTGTTTTTTCTCTTTTCTTAGAGGGAAATGTTCATAATTTCCTAAAGCCTCATCAGGACACTGTGGGAACTAATGATGTGTTTGTGGATTAGTGGAAATACTTGGCAGCCATCCCACGGTTCTCTGCAGGAGCCGTAATGGCTTCAGCAACAGGAAGGGGTTGATTGTGGGAGCTGCACGGCAGCATGTTCAGCAGGGAACAAATGACAGCTGTAAAGCTGGGCTGAGTTGTGTGGAGGCACTCTCGACATCGTGCTGCCCTTCAGTGGGATTTGGGAGTGGATGAACTGGATTCATCACCCACAGATGCCCGTCAGCTGCATCTTCTCCTGTCATATAAATAAATAAACAAACACGTTTTATCTCTTCGTCCCGCATGTTTCCTGTAGTGGATTTACAAACCAGTTCTCCTTCTGGTATGAAGGTCCTCGCTCTTCACGAACCAAGCTAAACTGAGGCATCTACATCTACCTCCAGAAGGGCTTGATCCTAGAAAATGCTTCATATTTCCCACCAGGATCATCAGGCACATAGAGTTCAGTCAAGTAGTGAGGCAGTGCAGAACAGTTCAGCACTATGGACTGGGCAGGGTAGGTGCTGGTGGGACTGGACCTGAAGAAGTCTTGACTAAGCAGTGCCAAGTGCTCCCAGGGATGAGGTGAGCTTGGCTAACCCCAGCCTCTCAGCTACAGTGGCTAAATATAAACGATCGTGTGCTTTCACCCTGACTTTTATTTACTTCAGCTGATGCACTGGCTACGTGCAGTGTCCTTCAGCTGGATTCTGGCCTCAGCTATTTTAAGAAACAATCCTGCCTGTGCTGACAGGGCTTTCAAATCTAAAATATAAATCCTCTTCGACATAAAGCCCAACCACCTCGCTGGTGTGGAACAGGGTGTGTAGAGATGGGTGGAAGTGAAGCAATCGAAAGGTCACATCTCCAATTGCTGGTGTAATGATTGCTTTTTGCTGCATCACTTATTTTTATTTCTGATAAGCAGCACCAATACAGTGGCTCTGGGCTCTACCCCAGGCTCCATGGAAAAAAACCGTGCAGTTTCTCTGGTCGGTGGGGATGTGGTCCTTCCAGCTCAATCCATCTTCATTTGCATCAAGCCAGGCAAGCGCAGTGGATGCTCAGCAGGTGTACGTGTACCCCAGGAAGTTCAGCCCCCAGTTTATCTGCTTGTCTGAGGGTTTTCCAGTCTTCTGCTTCAGTAGGAATTGCCAGTACTTTCTTTTAAGAAGGTCCCTTACAGCTTTTATAGACCTCATTAACTGTGTGAAGCTTCCAGTAGCACAGATAAGAGTCCTGCAGACTTCTGGTAATAGGACTTGAATCCACAGAGGTACCCTAATGGATGATGAGCCCATTAGGGTTCATGTATGGGTTACAGGAATGAAATGGCCTCACTATGTCATCTCTGGTTTTACTGCTTTAGCTGCTCAGTGAAGTCTCCAGGGCAGATTGTTCCTAGCTCAGTGTCTTCATCATAAAAATATGTGGGGTTTTTTGGTTTGGGTTTTTTTTGGGTTTGTTGTTTTTTTTTTTCATCAAACTTGGTGGGTAAACTTTGTTGCTTATCAAGAAGGGTGGATGATCTTGCTGGCTATGAGCTGGTGGAAGCAAAGAAGAGCTCTCAAAGTCAGCCTTGTTCTAATCAGTGTCAGAGCTTCTGCTTATAGAAGATGGTCTGAGATGGCAAGTGGAAGATGCTCCCACTTAAGTATATGGGACCTGGCAGGTTATTTAAATGGAGTAAGTAGGTCCAGAGAAAAAAGGCCATAGCTTTGGTCCCTCGCTGTATGATGTTACATCAGTGAAACAAAGCTTGAATTTTTGAGACCAGGCCTGTAAAATCCTGCAGCAAATATTCAACCTTTTCCTTCTCTTTTTCTGTGGTTTTTTTTTTAGCAAAGAGTTTTTTCGTGGCTGTCATTGCTATGGCACTGACACATCTGTAGCATTCCCAGCTGAATGGGCAGCTCTCTGCACTTGATAGAAAAAACAGAGGGGGGGTGGGGGAAGAAAACAAAAAAAGCCTTTGAAATATAAAGTATTAGGTAAGAGTTTCATTTTGACAAATTTCCTTCTCGTTTGCTTCAGCTGTCGAAGGTCTCGCACTTCTCTGGTTTACCAGACATGATCTCAGCCCAGGCTTTGAGTGGGATCAGCAAGTATTCCCATCCAGACAAACCCAGTTTCTCCATCAATTCTTTTTGCTGAGTGTTACAGCCACATTTTATGTAATGGTACTGAGTTGGACGTTGATAATTTGGACAACTTGGAGCAGGCTTCTGATTCTGGAGAGGTTTTGCCTAGACTTCAATAGTAATATTTTTCTGCAGGCTGAAGGGAGAGGTTTAAGTTCATTCCTCTGCCATTAGAGGACTTGCACCATTCCCTGACCTTGCAGAGGTCCTCAGGTGCCTGATGTGAAGATTCCAGAGCTACCTCTGCTTGTTGTTAAGCTGTTTGTGATCTCTCTCCTCCCTGTGCCTCCCCGAGTTTGCCGTGTGGTTTATTTCCATCATCTGGGCTGCTGAACAGCTCACACGTTTCAGGTCACAGCTTCCATCTTCTTGAAGAAGTCAAGCCCTCCCTGGCAGAGGGAAGGGACAGTTTTGGCAACAAATTCCAATAGCCAAGTGCAGTCCAGCCAGCCTGACAGATCTGTGCTAACGACTGAGATTGCAATTTGGGCTCAGGCAAGTGTAAACAGGAACGGGACATGACCAGCCTCCTGGGTTGCTTGTACTGGGACAAAAAGAGCCTCAGCTCTGCTAAACATTCATTGCAAAGACATCTTTTATTTGTTTATTTATTTACTTACTTACTTATTTATTTTTGATAAGAAGCATCTATTAATATGAAATGTAGAAATGCTTTAAAAATAGAATCTTGATCTGTTTTGAAGTCCTACCCACTACAGCCACCCAGTATAGGAGTCAATCAGATGGGAGAGGAGGGGAAAAGGGAAGTGACAGAAGTAAGAAAAGAATCACTCCAGTGGGTGATAAAAGATGCCAAACCAGTTCTCATGGTCACCTTGGCAGACCCAGGCTGTCTCCACAGGATCTCTTAGAGGGCTGAGCCTGTTCAGCTGAGGATCCAGACGATTTGCAGGCACTGTAAGAGAGATGCAGGCAGGCAGTGAGAGGGCTCTCCTTTTCAGTTTACCTTCTGCAGAGCAAGTTTGCAACCAGTTGAAGGACTGCTGGAATGTACCTGTACGTTTCTCTCACTTATGCCGAAAATAAATGTTGGAGTATATCATTCTGACCTCTTTCTTCTCATTTACTCTCCAAAATACGTAGCATTTTGAAGTCTGTGATTCATTTATGCTGGGATTTGGCCTTTGCTGCAGTGTTTGCAGCAACGTATGCCTGCGCTGTGTTCCACCAACGTCGTGTTCGGGAGCCAAGGCAGAGCCCTGCACGCAGCAGGCAGGCAACAACTGGCACTGCCAAGCTTCTGAAATAACCCGTAGGGGAACTTGAATGGGGCAGTTTGTCTTTGTAGGGCAAGACTGAAAGCAAAAGGATAAAACTGGCTAATGTCTGTGCACTGGGGACAGGAGAAAACATCGGGGGGTCACGTTGAGTAAGTAGCTGGGATGTCGGACGCTGCTCTCTGTGTTAGCACTGAGATGACAGTCAAGAAGCCTCAAAAGCCTCCTGTGAGCCCAGGAATGCAACTTACATTTCTGAATAACTGGTTTTATTCTCGGTCTCTGATGCAAAACAGCTTCTGGTGTTTTACTGTCTCTCAATTCCTTGCCAGGGATCCGAGGGAAGACAAGGTCCTCCAGGAATTAAAGGCTACGTAGGTGCACCGGTAAGTCATGGCTCTTGGCAAACTTTTACCACTCCAGAAACTTTCTTTGCTACTTCAGCCTGTTCTCCCCACCTATCTTTGGGTTTTATTGTTATTATTTTATTATTATTAAGTAGTCTAGGGTATGTCTGACCACTTACCTGCATTGTGTCCAAATAGTGAACATTTTCTTAACTTCATTGAGTTTCTTCTGACTTCTTTGAATGAAAATAGACCTGTAGCCAGGAGGGAGGTGGCAGTAGAAATGACTTGATTACCAACATAACAGTGGGTGGTTTTGTGATGCACCAGAAGCAATTGCTTTGGTCCGTACTGATGCATCCTTCCTCCTCCTTGAGTCACCTTTTAGCACAAGCAGCAGAGTTACTGGAGGTCCTATCCATTTCTGATGTAAGATTGACATTTGGATTGGGCTGCTGGAGAGGAACAAGGCAGTAACCATCCACTTGGTCTACCTGAAGGCCCCGTACTTGTCAGTGCATTAAAGGAGTTGTATTTTTAAACCTCCTGCCATGTGCTTTTTGGAAATAGGGGCATGATTGTGAGGCATCAGGGGAAGCTGGACAGGCTCAGTTTGGGGTGTTAGAGATGGGTGGGACTGTACAGTTTGCTTACAGTCAACCGTGGCCTGAAATCTGAAGATCTTAATAATTATCTAAATCATCCTATGGGCCAAATAAACCCAGACATGTAGTTCTCATTAGCTTGGAGGTAAGCCTCCACTAGAGTGTAAAGTAAACTGAAGTTTAAATACAAATGTATTCTTAGAATAAGAAGCATTTTAAGCTTTGGAAGGTTTAGAGAGGTCACTGCTGACTGAGCAGTTGCTTAGTTGCTACAATAAAGGTACAATACAAGGCGCTTCCTGTACCAAGGGATAGTTGCATCTACTCCTGCCCTTTGAGTCAACCTCCCGCATCAACATTGATATCTTTCATCAAACCAAGCCTCACAAAATCACAGAATTATTTAGGTTGGAAAAGACCCTTGGGATCATTGTGTCCAACCACTAATCCTACTCTACAAGTTCACCCCTAGACCATAATGGTGCTGGTCTACCTGGGAAGAGATGAATTACATAGTCCAGATGAACACTGGCATTGGATTCACAGCACAAATATGTGCTTGGGCCTCCAGGACAGGGATTATCCAGCATTTGCCAGGTCTCAGAGGTACCTGCTGTCTGCCTGGTTTACTGCATCCAAAACCACCAGGAATGAGCATTCTTGCTTGTTTTTACGCGTTAGGTTTTTCCATCAGTGTTGTCCTCGACTTAAGTCCTCATTGTTTACGAGCAACATGAAAAATGCAGAGCATTGGTTGTTTTCCAGACCATCTGCAGCTGTGGTGTGTTCCCTGTCCCCCCACACTGCTCTTGGCAGGAGGATCTTGTGTCTGTGGGCAATATAATATTACAGACGTTCTTTGGCCCACAGGTCACCCCTACCCTGTGAGGCTGCTTAGACCATGCTTGTGGCCAGCTCTGAGGACCAGCAACATAAAATACTCTTGAGGGTCACTTGAATAGCTTGTGCAGACATGCACAGTGTTCTGGCGAATCATTAGAGAAGGTAACTGTGACTCTGCTTGGATTGTGCTTTGTTAATCCCCTTTTCTTTCTAATTGCAGGGTCTACAAGGAGAAAGAGGAGAAAAGGGAACACGAGGAGACAAGGTATTCCTGCTGCATGCTAGGAAAAGCCAGGCTGCTCGTTGACTTTGCGACTTAGGTTGGGTGGGCTTCCAGACCAGCAGCTCTAGAGAGTGACTGCTGATTGAGTTTCCTCATTGCGCTGCAGCTCCTGGTGCTGTCTTGGGATGATCTCCCATGAGAGTGCAGGAGGGCATTACAGATCTCTGCGGTCTACTAAGCACACACCTAGGGTCCTGATGGCTGTGTGTAACTGGGAATGGAGGAGAGAGAGGTGGGGTGGGGTAAGAGGGTGCCTCTGAGGAGGTGTAGCAGCATGTCCACGCTGTTTACACCACCTCAGAGTTGTAAATGACCACCGACTGCTACTGACCATATCTGCATCCAGCATTTCCCCACCTCGCTGCAGTTGCAGTTGCTCAGGTTATCCAACCTCTGACGTTTCTGGCCTCTCACATCGCCATAAGCTCAGGTTTTCATGAGTATCATGTAGTTTCTCTGTTAAAGGCTTCTTCCAACTGGTGTTGCTTCCCAGTTCTCCGCTCTCTCCTGCCTGGGAATAGCTGTTTTACACGGCACAGGACGCTCTGGGATTTGGATCCCATTTATGGTTCAAGTGCCAGCTATACCTGGAGTAAGCATTTAAAAAGAGAGCTCGGTGGACACAAAATCTTTCATTATTTCAGTTTGCATGTCATGCTCGGAGAGACCTCAGATGAGCCCACACTTCTGCTGCAGATCTCTGAGGTGGTGCTCGAGGCTCCCTAGAAATGCCTCCAAAAAATGCATTTTGCTGCCTGTGCCAAGGGAGGTGGGTGCTGGCTCACTCCTGCCCTGACAGGCAGTGGGAGATGGGGCATCACCAAGCTCTCAGTTGGACACAAGTCACCCTTTTACTCATGCAGGCAAAACAGGCAGCATGGCCTTTCTTGCAGCCCTGAGAAATGTCCTGGCTTATGTGACAAGCTGGTCCTGAGATAGGAATATCTCCTTGCCAGTCTGGCAGCTCTGCCTGGGTTCAAGCTGCCTTTAGTGATATCTGGCTCTGTGTGTGCAAAGGAGGGAGTTATTTGCTTGCTAGCACAGTCTTGTTCCCAGAGCAGGTCACAGAGGAAGGCATCCCAGTGGGTTTTGGGATGTCTCCAGAGGAGAGACTCCCATCTCACTCTCCATCTCCTGGAGAAGAAACTCAAGAGATTTACACCGAGCTTTTGCTTCGGGAAAAAATGATCAACAGACCCTTAGTGTGAGGTACTGTGTTTTGCTTTACCACGTGTTGAGGTGTTCATTCTCAGGGTGCGTTGGGCTGTTGATTGATGTTTCGTATCATCGATCCTTGCTGCTGCAGCTAGAGCAAAAAGCTGGATTGTGCTTTATCTTCCTCGTGCTTTTGCCTCAGCCCTTTGCAGTGTGTTGTGTCTAGCCAGTGCCTCTGCTGCTTTTCTGAAGGCCAGGTTGTCTAAATCTGCTGGAATATTTGGCTCCCGGAAGAAAATCCATCTTTCTGACATCACTGTGATGGGAGAGGAAGCTGGAGCTGTGTGTGGGCAGGCAGCTGACTAAGCTAGAGGAAGATTAAAGTGGGGAAGAAGTGAATTGGGTTTTATTTCATTAGAAGGATATGCACAATTAGAGCTCCCTTTTTTTTCCTCCTTCTTTTTTTCCTCTTTTTTTTATATATATATATATATTTTTTTTTTTTCCTGGAGCTGCCAGATCTCTGCTACAGCAATTGTGCTTTGCTTTGTTCCAGGTTTTAATGATGGCCTCAGAGCACCCACTACCATTGCTTTAGCTTCTACCAGTCAGTACTACTGTGAAAACAGTGGGCGTAAAATCGTCGGGCCAAATATTTTCTTGTCTGCTCTTCAGTCTGTAACTTGAATACTGACACCTACGCAACCTGTGTCTCTTTGTGCCTAAGGAGAAAAGTGTTTGTTTTATCAGATGAGAACATTGTCCTGTAGGTCCCAGGACAGGCTCTGCAGAGATAAGCCCTTCCCTGGCCTCATAAGCCATACATGCATGTGATACTTCAGTCCCTTAATCCTTGTAGCCTCTGTTGGACTCTCTCTAGTATTTTCCTGTCCCTCTTGAACTGGGGAGCCCAGAACTGGACACAACACTGCAGATGTGGCCTCACTAGGGTAAAGTAGAGAGGGAGGAGAACCTGCTCTTCTTAGTGCACCCCAGGATGCCAATGGCCTTCTTGGCTAGAAGAGCTCACTGCTGGCTCATGGTTAACTTGCTGCCCTCCAGGTCTTTCAGGTCCTTCTCTGTGGAGCTTCTTCCTAGCAGGTCAACCTCTAACCTGTACTGATGCATGGGGTTATTCCTCCCCAGGTGCAGGACTCTACACTTGCCCTTTTTGAACTTCATTAGGTTCCCCTCTGCCCAGCTCTCCAGCCTGTCCAGATCTTGCTGGATGGCAGCACATCCTTCTGATGTGTCAGCCACTCCTCCCCATTTCGTACCATCAGCAAACTTACTGAGGGTCCACTCTGTCCCTTCATCCAGGTCACTGATGAATATGGTGAATGAGACTGGATCCAGTACAGACCCCTGGGGAACACCACGAGCTACAGCTCTCCAACCAGACTCTGTGCCGCTGATCACAACCCTCTGAGCTCTGTCAGTCAGCCAGTTCTCAACCCACCCCACTGTCCACTCATCTAACCCACACTTCCTGAGCTTACCTATGAGGATGTGATGGGAGACAGTGTCAAAAGCCTTGCTGAAGTCAAGGTAGACAACATCCACTGCTCTTCTTGCATCTACCCAGCTAGTCACACCATCGCAGAAGGCTAGGAGATTGGTCAAGCATGATTTTGCCTTGGCGAATCTATGCTGACTACTGCTGATAAGAGTCAGTCATTCCCGGGGCCCTGCAGCCTCTTGGGGAATGATTTTTCCAGCAAATCATTACAATTTCTAACTAGCAAAGGTCAGAAAACAGCACTCAAGTTTCTGTGGAATTGGATTTTACCCTGGTTGCTTACAACTCTTCACCATTTTGTTCCTCTGCATAAAGGCAGCAAGACCAGTAGAGCATAGGAGAAGGAAATGGAGTTTTAAAGTGAAAATTTGAGAAGAAAACTTTTATTGTGTTTGTTCTTTCTTCGGGGGGAAAAAAATACTTTCTCTAAATAGCAATTTTTAAAGAATGGAAAAAAAAAAATAATAATAAAAAAATATTTATAGTGACTGAGTTTTCTGAAGAAACAACTGAAAGCTCAATCATTTGGAGTCTTTTCAAGCAGCTTTTATACATTTGTATAAATAATACACTTGCCTTTCCCAGCCCCCATTACTAGCAGTAAGAACAGTGACACTTTTCTGTTTTGGCAGCTGAAGCAGCATGTGTGAAGCGCTCGTTGCAGTGTATGGATGTTAAAAATTCTCCTGAGAATACACTGCACATTTTGTCAGCAATCCACCAGACTGCTGCTTGCTGGAAATCTCAAATTCAGGATACTCCTGGTTCAGTCAGTGCAAAGGAACCCATTAATGTGGAAACCCTTGCCCCAGAAGCAAGTAGGTCTGGATGTCCACTGCTGGTTTTCAGCTGCTTTCTATAGGGGACAGGTCTCTCTAATTTCCTTCCTTGGATAGGTAGTTTTGAAATAACATCTATGTTACAAGACTGATTGGCTTTCTACAGGGGAAGAAGAAATAAATTGATTTGCAAATCCATTTCTGACTTGCTGAATCAATGTAGTTTTCAAAAGGAGCTAATTAAATCCAGCGTCTAACGTGTGGGTTTGCAGATAACAACGGAGGTCAAACAGAGATCCTGAGGGATAGTACTTGGAATTAGAATTTCTGAAACATTAAAGAAAAAAAATGGAGTAAACCCAATAATTGTATTTTCAGAATATGGTTTTTTTTTTTACATGCACATCTATGTTAACTGTGCATGTGTGTATTTGATAATTTATATTCAGTTGTATGTGCAGGATCTAAGCAAGATCAGTGTTCCAATTTACAGCTTTAAGCATTTCACAGAGTAAGACAAAGTCTCTTTTTCAGAGAGTTTTAATCTAAAGAGGCTGGGATACATAAGTGCCACAATCTGTAAGAGAGAAGTGAAGTTCAGTAGGAGAATGTCATTCATCTAGTCACCATCTCTATCCCTTGATACAGATTATAAAATATGGAATATGTTAAGTGTGAATTTGGAAGTATGGTGGAAGTCAGGGTCAGAATTCAAAATTTATCTTCAAAACATGATCTCCCAAAGCAGAAGGCTATATTGAGAAGGGGCAGCTGCAGGATGCTTCATACCTGTGGGAAAACAAATTGCACACCACTACAGACTGGGAACAACTGATTAAGGAGCTGTCCTGCAGAAGGGGGTTTGGGGTAAAGTAAACAGTGTCCTGGGATTTAAACCGAAGAATATAAAATATGAAATAATCTTTCTCCTCAAAGTTAGCCTCAGCTATGTCCAGTTTCAGGCACCTAGCTAGAGTAAGGATGTGAAAAACTGGACAGTACCCAAATGAGAGCAACAAAAATGACCAGCGGTCTGATAAACAAGAAAAGTTGAAAGCATTGAGGTTATTTAGTCTGAAGAAGTTTGAAGGGGGTGCTTTGTAAGTCTATAAATATGCCAAAAGGCCATTGTAAAGAAGCAAGGAACAGTCTGCTCTCTGCAGGGGTCAGGGAAACGTGTACTAGTCTGGAAGAGTAGTAAGGAAAAGTCGTATTTAGGTACAGGGCAGGGGGAAATTATCTTCAGATATTAAAAATAAAGTAGTGGAATAGGTAGATTGTGGACTTTGTGGGCTGTCCAACTCTGAAGACATATTATAGGAATAGATTAATTGTCCCCCCAGGTTACAGAAAGCCAGGGTGAAAAATGAAAGGGTTTTCTGCTGGATTGTGGATTCATTACTTTTGTAAGAGCTATTTTAGGCTGACATTTTCCTGGTGCACTTTGTCCAGTTTACACGAACCCACTTCAGCAGGCAGAGAAAGGCCCAGCTATTTGTGCTGACTTTTCTAGATGGACAAGTGCCAACGGTTAGCAAAGTTAGAGAGGATAAAAGGTTCCCGCTGTCTTCACTTGGTTCACCTCCTTGTTACTGAACAGAGGCTCCCAGCAACTTTTTGTAGTACACATGTAGGGACTTTGGGCATTTTATCTACTGAGCTTCTTTGAATTGTCTCTATTCCTTACTCTTGGAGCAGATGACGTGGACATCTCTTGCTGAATGGTGACTTAAAACGTCACAGAGTTGAGTTACAGTGGTTCCTTCTCTTCTTTCTCCAGGGAGAACGAGGTCTAGACGGGTTCCCTGGGAAACCAGGTGTGGAGGGGATGCAGGTACGTGTCAAATACTCAATGACTGGAGGCTTTTCTTTGGAACGAGTAGAATTTGATTCTAAAGTTAAGACCTACCCTGCGTGGCTGCTGAGTCGTGGCAGGACCCCACTGCATCAGCAGTTTTTGTACTCCTAAGGATCTTTGTCGGCACAGTATTCTTTTTTTGTGTGGTTGGAGTTAAACTGTAATGCATAGATTAGATGTTTGAATTAATTTTCATTAAGAACATAAGGAAGCACGTATAAAAATGCAGTTGTTTAAGACTGGTTTTTATAAGCTTTTTTTTTTTTTTTTTCCATAACATAAAAGAGAGAGAACTGGATTTAATATATTTGTGTTGCTTTCGATATAAGGCTTGGAACTGTTTGCATTTTTAAGACAAGATGAAACCAGAAAATTGTCTAAAATATCAGTACATTTCAGCTGATTAGACAGATAATGCTTTGTCTAAAACTGCTGTCTGTAGATCCCACAAGACTGTTTTCATTACTTGGGGTATGATACCTAATGAGAGGCATCCTTTATTCCCAAGGATCTTCTGGTCTAAATAGCAAAGGAAAAAGTGAGAAGCCAGAGGCTAAAAAGTGATTTGCCAAAAGCCATGCAGCTAATCATTGCCACCCTTGAGCTGGAAGCCTCCAGGCTGCTACGTCTCCAGCCTATTCTCCAGCCATTGTTTTTCCTCTCTCTGGAAATGATGATTTGGAGGAACGTTTTTGCAGTTGCAGAGGTGGAGGAGCTGCACAGCGAATCCTTGGGATAGTTCATCTTCAGGTGGTTGATCCTGAAGCTCAAACAGACACAGCAGCTGGTGGGGGCTCTAACCTGAACGTGTTTTACAAGCATGGCAGCAACGTGCTGCCCGAGCACTTTGCACTCACTCTTTTAGCAGCTAGAGTTCCAACTTGATTTCCTTGGGAAGTATTTTAGTTTCCCTATCAGACACGTTGGTTGTATTTAGCAAGGTGTAGTGTCATTAGCAACCTTAATCTTAAATCTGCTGCTTCCTCTCTGTGAGATGATAGACATTATTGTACTAAATGTTCTTCTGCTTCTCCACTGGGGATTTGACAGTTATTCAACGCTTTTTCTCTGCACTGTTCCTCAGCCACAATTGACCCCATACCAAGAAGTATTTGTCTAGTTAGTGTTTATCACTGTCCCTCCAAGATGGAAATGTTTTCCACTGCTGGCACTGGAATCACAATACACTATGTTCACGATGCCCATAACATTGTTTACAGGACTGGTTTGTACTTGCAGCGGATGTAGATGAAGTGAGAAATTGCAGAGGGATGTGAAGGTGGACGCTGACTGTTTACTACTTCTAAGGAACAATTTCTCCAAGCGACACTCTATTACAGAAGTTGGGTTTTTCTGAAGCTTTTTTTTGGCCTTTTTTCATGTCTAGGCACCTAGCAGTGGGCAAATCCTCATGCCTGAATTTTAGCCTGCATTTTTTGTTTGACACTGATGTACTCCGTGAACAGCAATCCTTCTAAACCAACTGAAATTGGGTGGTTGTTATCGTGGCTGCTTTGACATCTCCATCCTTATTCCCCTTCCTCTCTCTGCAGCAGAGCCAAAACAGCCCCATGTGTTGTATTAACTCCGACCCTGGTGCAGTGGGACATAACTGTTTGTGCTGCTGATACCCAAACCTGCAGCCTTATGTTTCTCCTGTACCTTAAGGCAGTGGCAATTGATGCCATTTTGGTATATAAACCAAAGATTTTTCTCTCTTGTTTAACCTGTTTATAGGGCCCTGCTGGCAGCCCGGGCCCTCCAGGTGCCAGTGGGATCAAAGGAGAAAAGGTGAGTTGGGATGGGATGCATGGAAGGTGTTTGGACACACATTTATTAATTCCTCCCTGGGCCTATTATGCTGAAAATATCAGGGCCATTGGCCTAATATTTATCTCATTTGTGTACAAGTGAAGCTTATCCGCATTTAAACATTTCACTTTTCTGATGCTACTTTGGTTTGAAATGGGTATAACTGAGGGTTAAATCATGTCTGGTTATAGCTCGACTGTTCTTAGTTTAACCTTCATAGTGGGAATAGAAGGAGGTAGAGAGCACTTTGGCTCAGCAAATCTTCCTCACCTAAGAAAGGTGGGTAGAAATGTCAGTAGGTTCAAATAGATGTCAGTTTTCTGACCCAGGAGACATAGAATTGTCTCATAAAATGCCAATCAAACAACCCCAGCCCTCTCGCCTGGAAGATAATTATTCACTTCTCTCAGCAGCAATTTGGACCTTGTTATTTTACAGAGTTTTTAGTTTTCAGGGCAGCCTTATGTTTCCTTCTGCTAGAGCTGATGTGGTTTTGGTATTTTCTACTCAATTCTTTGGTGTGAGTGGAAAGGCATTCCCAGTTCTGGATTTATTTTCTCCTCTTCTTCTCCAGATAAGGCAGTGAGCCTTACCCAAGAATGCAGAGATCAGAAACAAATCTGTGTCCCCTTATTTTCCCACTCAGATTCAACAGCTCTAGGTGAGGTTTCAGCAAGCAGGGCACATCCGCCGAGGTGCTAAGTGACAGCAAGATCTTTACACTCCAACACGTGTGCAGCAGACAGCAGCCTTGAGTTCATAAGACTTCATCCACATCTCTGAAGTGGCTGCGTTTAGTGCTTCCAGAAGACATTGAGCTCCTGGCTTGATTACTGTCAGATTTGTGTCTCTTCAGTCTTTCTGGGATAGTATAGACTCTCTTTAGCCTAAATCAAAGAAGCATGGAATGGTTTGGGTTGGAAGGGACCTTAAACACCATCTAGTTCTCTGCCACAGGCAGAGACCCCTTCCACTAAAAAATAACAACCAGCAGTTAAGCTTGTCTTAAGAGGAAAGAACATGAAAGGTGTGTTGGGTCATTCAGAGACCTGCATGAGTAATGAATAAATAGAGTGTGAAAAGAAGCTATATGATAATTTTTTGCATTAATCCATACCTAAAACAAAGGATCTACCTTCTAGATGCTTAGTCTTAAGCCATAATAAATGAGAAAAATGGGCTGGAACAAATTGATAGCCTAGATGGCAATAAATCATGTAAAGAGGGTGTAGCATCTCCGTGTCCTCCAAACACTTGTGGCATGATTCTGCTCTGTAAAATGACTTGGAGAAAACAGTACCATTTCTCAATATTCTTTTTGCAAAGGTTTTTTTTTTTTTTTTTGCTCATTAACAAACAAAAGCACTTTGGCCCCTAGATATCCATCCTGCAGACTCTGCTGGGGATCTGAGCATCAATCAGGTTTATTGTGTGGGATGTGTACACCATTTATAAGAATTCTGAAGCTCATATTTAACGTTACGGTGCATCCAGCGCATCATTCATTTTAAGTCACTAAATGGCATTAAAAAATAAACGTATAACATCGCAGCAATGCAGAACACAGCCAGCTCCTGCATGTATTTATCTGCAGGGCAGAGAAACCAGAGTTAATTGGGAATGCATGTGCATAGCTATTAATTACGGGGTGGTATTGAAAATAAGCAAGTACAACAGCAGTTGGAAAACACGCTCAGAGGCTTGATTTTTGTTTTGTGGTCTGTTGTGTATCGTGCTGTGTTCTGTTCTTTTTGTCATTTTTTTTTTTTCATGTTTCCCTGCAGGGTGAACCAGGACTTCCAGGATTGCCTGGCTCTTTCGTAAGAAATTCTTTTTTTTACTACCTCTCTCAGACATTGTAGGTGTTACTGCACGAGAAGGGAAGGTGAAAGCTGGAGATGGGAGGACTTCAGTAAATAAGACGTGTTAAGAGGGTTTTTTTTCTTGTTGTTTTGGGTTTTTTTCTGTGTTTGAGTTGGGTTTTTTTGTTTGTTTGTTTTTTTCTAAAAAAGTGAAGTTTAAGGCAGCGAAAATGTTTGAAGAATGCAAGTGGTGGGTTCCAACAAGGAGATGCACTGCCACAATTTTGGGTGATTTTGAAATGTGAAGATCAGGACCTGAAGAGGCAATGAAAGCATTGCCTCAAGTGCGTCAGAGAGAGCAATACTGTGACAGGAGTGTGTGGTTTCTTGTTGAGTTGATGCCCAGGGGCAACTGGAATATGGAACCTGTTAAAGTTATAAACACAAATGAAAGTTCAGAAGTGGGTTGTATTACGGAGTGCCTTTGTCATGGGCTGGATGCAACAGTTGAGAGGGGAGAAGAAAAAGGAAATTCTGATGAGGGGGAATGATCTTTCTTTGTATTATGTCTCCATATACCTCTATGGACTGCAGGGGGATATCTGCCCCACCATTAACCTCCATGGGCTGCAGGGGGCAGCCTCCCTCACCATGGTCTTCACCATGGGCTGCAAGAAAAATCTCTACTCTGGTGCCTGGAGCACCTCCTCTTCTACCTTCACTGACCTGGGTGTCTGCAGAGTTGTGTCTCTCACATATTCTCACTCCTCTCCATGAGTACAGTTGTAGGTTGCAGGTTGGGGTTATTTTTTACCTTCTTAAATATGTTATCACAGAGGGGCTGTCACCATTGCTGATTGGCTTGACCTTGGCCAGCAGTGGGTTTGTCTTGGAGCTGGCTGGCATGGGCTTTATAACACAAAGGGGGCTTCTAGCAGCTTCTCACAGAAGCCACCCCTGTAACCCCTCCACTACCAAAACCTTGCCACACAAACCCAATACATTAAAATAAAAACAAAACAAAAAAAAGGATTAAAATTAGGAAACAACACTCTTGGACTATTGGTGGAAAGCAATAAAGGGCCACCAAGAGCAGCAACATTAACTAAGGCACTGTGCCATAGAGGGAACAAGGTGCTAAAGGCAAGAATGAGAAGCTCCCTGGTCATTATGAGAAAGGCAGGAGGCAATTTTCTTCCCTAGAATATGGTAGAAAGCAAAGGAGAGAGAAAGAGAGAGCGCTGAAAAAGACCTGTTTGGGTAAGAGCTCTTTGCTCTCCTGCTGAAATGTGAAATTAGTGATGTGATAATAGTTGCCAAGAGCCATTGAAGGGTATGTAGAAAACCTGAAAATGAGCCTAAAGTTCCAGGTTGTTGGGGGAAGAGCAGGCTGAGGAGACTGACAGCTGCCAGTCACTGCCACGATGGCTTGGACTGAGGAGCTGAAGGGAGGTCTGGATTATGCACTTTGGCTCTTTATGTGCTGCCTTCTTCATTCGGCACAACCTGGTGATTTAAAAGAAGGCAAAAGCCGAGGGACTTGCTAATTCTGACAGTGAGATGATTAATTACGCCGCACAAATCACTCCGTAGGTAACTGAGGGAGCAAACCTTCTGTCAGCCTGAGCTGCTCAAACAGAAAGTATCCCCCGGGCTGCAGCAGGAGTTGAGGAGCTGTAGCAGTTAGTGTGCATCTTGAGGGAATGAGGAGGGGAGGAGAATGCATTGGAGGGAACTCTCACACCCCTGGGCACCTCCTGTGTTGCCTTTTCCCCCTTGTTCTCCTTTGTGACTCTGCGTTCTCATTGCAGGTACATACTGAAGGCCTAAAAGGAGACCAAGTAAGAGAGATTCAATATCTATTCCTGTGTTGCAAGGATGCTTTGATGTAGTTCAATTGCCTGTTAAATGAGATATTGCTTAAAAAAACACTTCAACATTTAAGAGTCACAAGTTTTCCTATTTACAGCGGGGAAAATAGGAAAAGAAAAAGGACAATGTCCTGTTCAGGGGGGGTGAATCTTAACGTGAATGGGAATTATCAGTTGCAGAGGCAGCTATGAAACTCTGCTAAATCCAAGGGAATGTTAATATAAAAATTAAACCGTATTGGAGTTCTACGCTGGGACTGTCTCTGAACACTCAACTGGTCTCTGGGCACTCCAAACAGGGGAGAGACACCCGTTGCTCCAGTCTGTAGTCCTGCATATAAATAAAATACATTTTAATTTTGATCTTGTATCGGTAGGTGCCTAATTTGCCCGTTAACCATTATTTACTAGAATGCTAAGCATAAATGACAGCAGAAAGCCCTTCACAGCTGTGCTGGCTCGGGAGAAGTGCCAGGGGAAGCTGGTTTTGCAAGACCTGCTTTTCTCCTTCGCCAAACCCCAGCCTGCAGTGTTTTACTGGACTGTCCAGGATAGCCCAGGATCTTTCGTAGAGTTACTGCCTTTGAAAAACAAAGAGTCAGCTATGGATAAGTGCCTGCTGAGCGTGGGTGGATCAGTCTGTGTGCAGTCGAATGAGTGTTGATCATTCAAGTAGCTGTGACGGATTAAGGAGAAAAGCAGCTGGTCTCTGCACTGGTTCCTTGGGATCTATGAGGAAAGGGGTGGTGTAGGTCCTGCACAGATGGCCAGTGTGAGTAACGTGGCCATACGATTTTTCATAGAGATATTTTAACATTTTGAAGGGGTTTTATTTTAAATTTCTATAGGGAGAGCCTGGGCCACGAGGACCACAAGGCCAACCTGGACTTCCCGGACCTCCAGTAAGTCGTTTCTCTCACCACTTGCCATTCCCAGAAACTGATACTCGGACTGAAGTGAGGCATACATGCAAAATCTTATACATTATTCAGGCACTAAGTTCTTAAGCAGTACCCCCAGCCTCCTATTTTGTTCACTGATGACAGAAGGTCTCCTGCTGTTGATGGCCACCAAACGTATGGAGGTGGCACCCAGGGTGTGGAGAAGCATCACACAGGGGCAGACTTTGCCTCCAGGCTGTTGTCCTGCAGAACCCAGTTGTTTTTCTACCATCCTGAAGATCTGTATGGGCATTCAGCCCACCTCAGAGAGGTGTTCACTGGTAACTTGGAAGCTGTTGACGTGATGAAGGTCAGGGAACTGTTGCTGTAAAAAGGGTTGGCTTTATGCCACGAGGTCCCGGCTGAAATATTTTGTGGATGAAAAAAAGTAAGAGTTGGGGGGGGTTGTGTGTTTGTGTTTCAATGCAGTTTTTATGCAACAATTCAGACGTGCCAGCATTCTTACTTTTGACTTAATTGTAACTTACTCAAGTCATATTTTACAACCCAACTTTGCAGGATGTCCCAGTTCAGGCTCTCATGGCTGCCTCGTTTGCAAATACTCTCTCTTTCCTCATTTATTAATTGCTTTTTGTGTTTCACTGCTGATTGAGTTCTGTAAAATTTATGACGTTGTGAAGACGCGCTACTTAGGTAAATCTGGTTTTAATTGTGTAATGTAAATGTAGTTGTGTGCTCTGTATTTAATCAGGGCATTGTCACTTCTCTCTATCCTGTTTTCTCATTCTCTTATGCTCACAGGACAACGTAATTATCAGGTAAGAGTTTTCTAGGTAGCCATGCAGTAACGGTAGCACAAACCAGCTAGGACATGGTTATATAGTTCATAATTTTTTTCTTACTCAGTTAACTTTCTGAAACTTTTCATTTTTAAAGGGAGAGGCTGGTCTGGAAGGCAAACCTGGGGTCCCTGGTTTACCAGGTCCAAGGGTGAGTTGCTGTTTTTATTTAATGTAATTCTCAAAAGTCTGGGGATGGGTTTGTTCAATAAGGTTTGGTACTTTGAGCCATTTTACTTATACTTTTCTACTTATTTAAGTATCCTGGAGACCCAGATCCTTTCCTGTATTCCTTCTTTATGGTCCAGCAACTTGCAGTACCTCTTGGAGTCCACAGATTGTATGCAGTGCCCTGTGGGACCCTGGGAAAGTTTCTTTTCTGTCATTTGTTCTCCTGTCTTTATATGCTCCTTGCTAACAAGAGGATTCTTTATATGACTCTGGGTGTGTGGAGCAACTGGTAATACAGACAAGTTGAAAGTTCAGAGAAATGCTGTTGTTGTGGAAGTCAAACACAGACACTTACTATTTTGTGTTCTGTTTGGTCTCTAGTCAAATAGAAGCTCCCACAAAATGGGACCTGGGGTACCATTCTCCACCTGGAACTTAGATAGTTCCCTCTTGTTAAATAAAATACTGCATTTTCTCTGACTCAAGAGTTATGTCCTGAAATATTTAACTACTGATGAGAAGCAGATTTCATAGTGGGCCTGATATATTATTACAGGCATGCTCTGAACCTGCCTTTCCTTGCTTCAGCCCATTCACATGAAGAACATCTCACTAGAAAATAGATAAGGGTGAAAGTGAGTTATTTGTTTAAGCTTTGAGAAGGCAGTCACTTCAGTCTCAGTACTGCTGTTCTGGAGGTTCCTTTATTACTTAATCACAGAGACTTGATCACAGTTGAATCTGTAGAGGAGATTGTGGAGGTTTCCTGTAACATTTTGCACTTGAGACAGCACCAGTGCTATTAAAAGTACAGGTGAACGAGAAGCTCAACACGAGCCATCAGTTGCTCTTGCAGCCCAGAAGGCCAGTCGTATCCTGGGCTGCATCAAGAGAAACGTGGCCAGCAGGTCAAGGGAGGTGCTTCTCCCCCTCTTCTCCACTCTGGTGAGACCTCACCTGGAGTACTGCATCCAGTTCTGGAGCCCCTGTTACAGGAGGGATATGGATGTGCTGGAACGTGTCCAGAGAAGGGCCACGAGGA